>JALMQS010000352.1:2129305-2148513 GCA_024734495.1 Forficula auricularia
TAATAATAATAATAATAATTCAGGACTGGGTAATAAGAACAAGAAATTATGAGAAGTTTATTTTCAAACAAAACGTTGAGGATAAATGTAGGAAATGTGGAAATGCCAGTGAAAGTATAGAACACATTATGGGTGGATGTGCCACATTAGCAGAGAACGCTTATTTAAACAGGCATAATCAACTGGCAAACAACACCACCCAAACGGCCATTATAGTTGAGATAGGAGTACCGCTCACTCATAACCTTAAGAAAACTGAAATAGAAAAGAAAAATAAATATGAGGAGCTTGCTATCAAACTGAAAAACATCTGGAAGTTAAGCATGGTCACGATCTGCCCACTGGTAATGTCTGCGGAAGGAGTCGTCTTATCCAACTTTGATAGAAATATTGAGAAACTTGGCTTGCACAGAAGGCAATTATTCTTCAAACGTGCCACATAGGGAGAAAGTTTCTCAATTAGAGATTATCCGGTGGTTTATGTGGGTCAGGGTGAATTCCCTTCCCACATCGACCAAGTTTAATCCCAAATAAGATCTGAAGGAATAGGTGAAATCTTTCTAGCTCGGATAATAATAATAATAATTTTCATTTTTAGCCATGGCAGAAGATATAGAGAACCTTTACGGAGGTTTTCTAAACAATATTATTGCCGGGGCTGCCACGTGGTACGAGATGTTTATGTTTATGTATAGAGTGATGAGGCCTTAAATTAATCCCTTGTTGAATAAGCAGATTTGATTGCTTAAGCCACCCCATTTCACCCAGTGGTATGCGAGGCAATCAACATTGGTCTATTCCAGCGACAACATGTAGCATTGAAGGTACATTTTGTACGTTACGACGTGTCAAGACGTGTCAACGATGGGAGACGCGAGGCTAAGCGGCCTGTGCATGCTCAGTGTTCACAGGAAAAGCGTATAAGAGGACACTGAATTAATTGACAAGGTGATGAACAAATTTGGACAGCAACCTAGACTAGGGTGACCATATATTGATATTGTAGGGCATTTGAAGTTTTATAACGCATCCCAGTAGGACACCAGCTTAAAACAATAAAAATCAGTAGAAAAAGAAGCACAAAACACTAAAAATTGATAAGTAAATAATTTTAAATTTATATAGGATATAAGTACTACTCTTTCTTGCAATTGTACCCATTATTTTATATAAAAATATGAAAAAAAGTTTAAAGCTATTATTATACTAAATTGTGAAAGTAGGACATTTCCGTTAGGCAGTAGGACGTGGACAAAAGTTATAAGTGTAGGACAGGTGGTCACCCTAACCTTGACGACTCAAGTTTTTATTCCAACAATGACTTTATAAAAAATTATTTTATAATATTTTTCTGTGTATTTTCTTTCATGGCAGGGGGTGCAATTGCACCCCCTGCCGGCGCCCAAGAAGCTGGTTTTAAAATTAATTTGATATTAAAATTGATAAAGGCAGGATCAAAGATCTTATTGGGCATGTTTGATTCCAAAATTTTCAATCAATACCTATACGAGTATGCAAATAAAAGCTTTCCAAATCATTAACTGATATTCTTTTAAATCTTCTAGGGAAACTGCTGATCAGATCAAAGGGAAATTTTAATGGATAAGACTCATTAGACAAATGTAATTTGAAATATGATATTGTGTTTAAATATATCAAAGTAACGTTTTTTTAATTATTCAATTATTTTGTAGATTTGAGATATTTTTTTTTTTATTATGGAAATGAGATGACATCAATCATTGAAATGTCAATCTTGTTTTTTATGCATAATAAAGTGGGTGTAAAATAAATATATCTGGATATATAGAGATCGAGGGAGGCTGTTTAATTGAAACTTGACAGCAGATAGGTGTGCTGAATATATAGACCAAGGACAATACAGGTGGTTGGTTGTCAGAAGCAGAGCATCATCCTTTTATCGGCGCCAAACAGAGAACCAACCAGTCGATTGAGTTTTTTTTTTTTTTATTGTATGAGGCCAATAGATAAAAGGGTTTTATGAAATATAAACTGAGGAGTTTAATTACCTTTTGGAATCGCCTTATGAGATATTTTGAATGTAGCTATTATGTAAAGAGTTAATATTAAAAAAAAAAAGATAATAAACTGTATAAAAATGATCTAAAATAATAATTATTATTTATGGGCAATTTCTTTTGCTTTTGAATATAGCATAGCACTTTATGGATTTAAGATCAGGAGGAAAAGATAAAAAGAGATTAAAGGCCTTCGAAATGGGATGCTCTAGACCAGGGCTGTCCAACCCGCGACCCAGCAATGCAATGAATGCGGCCCTACATAAAATTATTTACTTTCTTGAAACATTAAAATTTTTATGTACCTACTTATCTACTGGAAAACATATCTGATAAAACCTTATTACCTCCTTACCTCCTCCTCACAATTCTTATTGACTTTTTGGAAATATGAATTTACCCATATAAAGCTATTTTCAAGAATAAAATTGACTAAAGCAAAGTTATAAGCTCAGCTTTCAGATAAAAAAATGAAGTTTCGAATATATATAAAAAACATTCTTTATTTCATCTAATATATATATATATATTAATATTCTAAAATAAGAAGAAATTAGAAAATCATCCCAAAAGTTTTCGAACAATAAAAGAGCAGCTTTTCAATTTTGACTATGAAAAAATATATCAAGATTTCGAAAAAAATAATCGCAAATATGGCATATTTTGACTCCATAATTATTTTACCTGCAAACTCTATGATAGAATGTATGAAGCTGTTATCAGAGATTGAACTATTAAAATTAATAAAAATTATCTAATCAGAAACAAATACTCCTCCTCACAATTCTTATTGACTTTTTGGAAATATGAATTTACCCATATAAAGCTATTTTCAAGAATAAAATTGACTAAAGCAAAGTTATAAGCTCAGCTTTCAGATAAAAAAATGAAGTTTCGAATATATAAAAAACATTCTTTATCTCATCTAAAATATTTATTATTTCAGGAATTAAAACTATTGTAGTGTTAAGTGATTTAAAAACACTATTCTGAAAGAAAAGAACTATTGTGCTATGACATTTTTATTTCTTTGTCATAGTTGAATACATTATTTTACATTATTAACTATTTTTACTTTATCCAATACGAAGCATGGGGAAAGTATTGTAATCGGTCTTGCGGCAAGCGCGACTTCAAAGGGTCCTCAGGTAAAGACTACGGAAACCATGGACTCAATTAAAGTCACAAATTGTAGTATTCAATTAGGTTGAATTTTAGCACGTGACGGTTTTGCCAAAAATTACATGGGGTCTCGACGAGAGGCCAAAAAGTGCGATTTTTTCATTTAGTGCGTGCGGATGGATGTATGTATGGATGGATGGATGCATGTTATCGTTTTTTAGGCCCAAAATATCCGTTACCTTTGCTGAAGACATAGAGGAATCGAGTTAAAATCAAAAATAGCGATTGATTCTCATTTAGTACTTGAGGAATAATCATTCTATATTGGATTTTTAACGTTTCGGTTTTTTTTAACTCAAGCTTGAGTTGTATACCAAAAAAGAATTTAGTCTTTTTGATTTTAAGTCGATTCTTGCACGTTTTCAGTAGAGGTTGTCATTAATAGTCAAAACATCAAAAATGGAATGCGATAAGGTTATTCCTCTGGTATTAGATAAGAATCGATCGTTATTTTTTATTTTAAGTCGATTTCTCCATGTCTTCAGCAATGGTTACCAATAATAACCGAAATGTCAAAAATCCAATGTAGAATTGTTATTCCTCGACTGTTAAATGAGATGGTTACCAATAATAACCGAAATGTCAAAAATTCAATGTAGAAATCGATCATTATTTTTGAATTAAAATCAACATGAACTGCAAATTGCAAGTGATATCTGATTAATAATAAAGAAATAAACATATTAATATTTCAAATGAATTTGGATAAAGTTTAGCAACGATCCGTTGCAGTTTATTTTTATTGAGAATATCAATAGAATTAGTATATTTTATATGCGGCCCGAAGTATATGTTTTTTCTTCAAATGCGGCCAGTGTAAACCAAAAGTTTGGACACTCCTGCTCTAGACCAGTGATTCTCAAAGTGGGGGTCGCAAAAAAATGTGTAGGGTCGCAGAAAAAATGATGAATAATCAATTTTTTTTAAATATTTTATAAATTTAAGATATGTTTAATAAACATGGTTAAATTAATGACGAAACATATAAAAATAATATTTTCTTAAAAGTTGTAGTTATAGAACCTTTTTGGAGCGCTAGAGAGCTGGGGTGGACAAAAAACTGGCATACATTGTAGGTAAAAGTAAAAGAATGAATAGAAGATTTGATGCTTCAGAGGTTGAGTTGTTTATCAGGAAAGATTAGGCTGCAGATGAACTTGAATTGAAATAGGGATCGAAAAGTCATACATTCTGATGACTTTTATCTATTTTATTCTTTACTTGACTTTTATCTTATTAAAATATGTATTCGAAGTGGTTTCAGCCGAATCCTCATGAAATGCATGAATATTTCAAAAAGAACCAAGTTTAAGATTCTAAGGAGCTTTTGAATTTATTCCTTTTAATGCCACGAGGTTTCTAGTTTCCAATAGAATTGCATATCAAGACGAAGATCGGTATAAAAGAATTAGGAAAATAAAATAAAAAAAAGAGAGTGTTTTTCCTGCCACCCTGTTGAACCGCGGGGAGTTGTTTCTACATTAGACGACGGCACTGGATGATGCTGTGGACGGAAAATTGTGTTTTGGTCTAGCCCGGACGTCTGAGATGGAATTGTTCTCTGGATAATTGGCCTCCGGGCGAGAAGATGGACTGAAAAGACATTGGGGTGAGAGGGGGTGGAAATGGGAAGGAAAAGGTCATGCGCAAGTTCACCGTGAGGGCACGTGGTACGAATGACAACAGATCGCATGGGGGAAGAAAACCAGGGGATCAACACTCGAAGGAAAGTGAGAAAAAGAAGGGACATGACGTCAGAGACAAGTTGGTTCAAATTCGAAATCCAAGAGGGATTGCACCCTACCAAGTTCATTTCAGGCTACATTCATTAATAGAAGTTTATTAAACAAAAGTTTATTCAAAAAATAAGGAGAAGTATTATGGAAAAATAAATTAACGAAAGTAATTAAAAATTGGTGGAAACGGAGAGAAAGGAATTTTCTGCATCACAAGACGCCGCAAATTTAGTTACTTGTTAGTTAATGAAGTAGTCTACCATATATCTAAGAAAGTAGAATTTCGATTAAAAAAAGAAAGAAAAAATTTTCTAGTAAATTAAGATGTAACATTTTTGGATGCTATTTAGAGTATCAAGAACTAAATAGTTACAAGATAAAAATCTCATGATGAGTAACTTAAATTCTCTGTGCAAGGGTCTTAGGAACCACAAAGAGAAATCAATTAGTTTGCCCCCTGCTTGATTGATGCCATTGTTTATGTTGCTCTAACAACAGAACAAATTTTTCTACATCCAATTTGGTAATAAACTCATGAGAAATAATAGATAATACTGGGTTCAATGTCAAATAATGCGTTTAAAAATAGATTGAATTGCGGATCAAATTGTATTTATTTTAATTTTATAATTGTTATAACCAGAGAGCGGAATTACATGCAGTAATAAACTAAGTTTAATGTATTAGGTTGATGCATAATTATGGAACGTTTTTTAAAAATATTTTTATTCAGCAAAAACGATAATAAAATTTAACAAAAACATGTTTAAATGATTATTCGGGGACGTATTCACCATCTACTTCAATAACTGCTTCCCATTTGCTTGGCAGTCGGTCGATTCCACGGGTGAAGAAGTCACAATACTTGGAGGCAATCCACGCTTTGACATCGGCCACCAAGTCATCCAAATCGTCGTAGATCTTAGTCTTTTGCAAGTTTTTCAAAGAGCGGTTGATGTGATAGTCCGTCGGTGCTTCGGTCGGTGAGTACGGCATATGTGGGAGTAGATCCCAGCCCTTATTGGCGATGAATTCGACGACCCAGCGCTCAACATATGGACGTGCGTTATCGTGATGGAACACGATGTGGTTCTTTTTGCGCGGTCTTTTCGCCTCGATTGCACCGTGAAGACTGTCAAGCTGTCAACGGTCAATTTCCATACCTTGCCAAGCTTTTTGAGGCGTCGAACGATCGTTGATTGGTCGACATTGAAGTCTGCAGTCAGCATTCGTGTTGTAAGGCTTTCATCCTCTTTCACAGCTGTCAGAAGTGCCTGATCATCAAAATCCGATGGCCGACTTCTTCCTTCTTTATCCTCCAAACTAGTGTCACCTGATTTGAAACGGGCAAACCGCTTCCGTACTGCACTATCAGTAATTGTTCCTTCGCCAAAAAGTTCGTTGAGATCGGGAAATGACTGTGCTGCCTTCCATCCTTTCTCGTAGTGGTAGAGCATAATATGACGAATATGGTTTTCGACACGAATTTTTAATAACTATAAATAGAGAAGATTGTTTTTATAAAATAAACAAAATGCCATTTTTGGCTAAAGAAAAACGCAGCAATACAAACGTTCCATAATTATGCATCAACCTAATAGTAAAAACTGCATTTAGTGCAGAAGCAAAAAAAAAATGAAAACTTATCAATAAAAAAACTTAAAATCTTTATTAATCCATTGATATTAGGATTTCTATATTTATATATAGTAAATTAAGACGACGATCATCTAAAATACGTTTATAAAGTAGAAAATGAACGTTCTACATCAACAGATGAGATCGGGGGGAATTTGTAAGCTGCAATTTGTTCGGGATCCAATCTGAAAGGTTCATCCATAATGTATTTATAAATACCTATTCTAGAAGGAGCCTTCAAAAAAAATTTCTCCCCATTATTAACAATCTTGTTTACTAAAGGAAATATTTCTCTAATTTTCTCAGCAACTCAATTGATTCCATGTGCCAGACATGTAATATGTAGAATATTTTTATAAAAAAATTTAAAACACTTGCTGCTTGTACCATGTATGGTGTCAGTTACAATTAATAAAACTTTTTGTTCGAAATTTTAGAAATTATGAAATCTTTTTAAACTATCATTTACGAATTGGACAATGGTTTCATGATTTATTTTTGCCAGTGAATTACATGAAATTAAAAAAGATTTTCTTTCTTTTTCGGGATGCAGATCTCCAATAACTAAATTGGCCACAAAACAACCCCGCGCATCGGTGGTTTCATCAACCGAAATATATACAAAATTAAATCGTATTTCATTTCGAAAATTGTGCATTATTTCTTCAAAAATAACCGTCAAATAATTTTTCCTTAATGTACTTTCATCAGGAATCACACGAGATGTATACTTCTCTAAGAATTGTGAGATAGACTTAGAATAAATTTTTGAGTGCGATATTTGACTGTGCAAAAGCTCTACACATATCTATACAAAATTATTTTCTTCTGTATAGGCTCATTAATTCTTTGTTCTGTCAAAAATGATTGAGGTTGAGGTTTGTCTTTAAGTTGCAATGTTTTAAACTTTAACATTTTTACAGAAGGAAAAAAGTTTCCCAAAATTCAGATAATATATTTAACAAATTAATTTAAAGTATTATGTTTCCTTACCTGTGGTACAATGCTTTTCTGATTTAAATTGCTCAATATATAAAGCTAATAATTTCATTTATTTTTTTTGTTATTTTCCATTACCTATTCTTTTTTTATTTGATTAACCCGACTAAAGCGAGTTCGTGAAATATCATCAAAAAATGCAATTTCATGCAATATAAGAATTGATAGATACCTTATAAAATGTGATTCGCATATATACCAAATATAACATGGCTATCTATTAGCAAAAAAGTGCAATAACATGTGAATCCGCTCTCTGATTATAACAAGAGAAAATCTTAATTGTTTTTTATATGTTTTATCTTTGTTTAAATTATTGATGTTTCGGAAAAGATATACCCTTTAAAAATGTTTTTCTTATAGTTAGAACTCCTGACAAATAAGTTTAACAAATGAGGTAAAAACCAACCTAACATTACTATTATACTACTATAAAAAACATGAAATGATTAATAGGTGTCTATTGTCTTGGTTTCACTATGTCAGCCACTGAGGAAGTCACTAATCAGTGACGAAAAGTTTGGCCCATTTAATTAAAAAACTTTGCGTTTGATTTAAATTGTTGTCCAACTCCCTACGGTAATCCTTTTGACTATGGATGCGAACAATGAAATAATTGATAAAAGATTTCTAATTAAAAAGAATGATGATGAAACTGTAGTCCCAAAGAAATAAATTAGATTTATATACATATTTATATTTGATATATATATATAGTATTTGCATCATGCAGAGGACAACCTAATTGATTTCTTTTTATGAATCATCTCTTGGAAAAACAAAATCTTTTCAATTAAAAAATTCAGATCGCTAAATATCTTAATTCATATTTTTAGATATATTATTTTCGTATAATTTTATTAATATTTTGGCAAAAATTTCGTTTACATCATTCATTCGTAGAAACATTCTAAAAAGAAACGGAAGTAGTAATTTCATAGTAGTTCGGAAATCTCCCAAGTAAATTTTATCTCTTTCTTTCTCGATCCCCGCCCATGCATTTTATAAATAACTCAATCTATAGCTACTAAAGTTTGTGATATATACTTTCCTTGATCTATCTTAAATATAATCTCAGGACGCTTTTCCCAAGGTAGTCTATTTTTAATTATTATCGATTAATCCGTGGGTGTCGTTCGTTTATAGCAGACAGGGAAATTAAAATGATTAATGGAAACAACAAAATCATTACAATTTATCGTATTATTTAATTAAAAAATTTACATAAATTAATTGTTTTAATACATTGAGATCTATATAATGCAAGTATGTGGTAGAGCCCGGAAATTTTTGGCCCAAATACGCAAAAAAATAAACTGCAACGGATCATTGATTTATTATTATATTTATTATATTCCTTTATTATTAATCAGATATCACTGGCTATTTAAAGTCCATATTGACGTAAAATGAAAAATAACGATCGATTCCTTATCTAAAACTAGAGGAATAACCTTCTTACATTAAGTTTTTTGATGTTTTGACTGTGAGGTATATTAAAGCGGCCAAATGAATAAATTTTAAAAAATTAATAAACAAAGAATTAAAAAAAGTACTATCTTATTCTAGGGTAAAGTACTTTAAAATATAATTTTACTGGATAAAGTAAAAAACATAATCGTATTAATATATAAAATGGAACTGAGGTGCTGGACTCGCCTAGCTCTTACGCAGCTTTCATTCTTCTCTGCGCAAAATGTTGCCTAAATTCAGGCGCACCAACGACAGAAATAAAGTTTAAATTCAGACTACATTTTCAGTATTTTAATTAGTAAAGTTATTTATCTATATTTTATAATTCAATATTTTTCTTATACGTGCAAAAAAAAATTGAATTAGTTAAAAAGCTTCTAAATTGAAAAATAATTCAAATTCAAGTTCGATTTCGGACAGAGATACAATAATATTCAATTATTTATTCACTAGTGATTGTAAAAGATAAAAGAATTGACTATTGACTGATAAAATGAAATGAAAAATTATTACTCTATAAGCTAACCAATGGGTGAAGTTCTCCAGTCGACCGGAATAATGAATTTACTCAAAAATTCACTCAAAAATATTAAATATTTTTCTTATTCGTATTATCTATTGATTATACTGTCCGATTTAAAATAATCCATAAGTTAACCTATTTCGTCATTAAGAATGTACACCTCTCGTCAGCCTCTTTTACTGAAATTGAATAAATGGGGCTCTCAAAATTTAATTGAAAAGTTTTTGTTTTGCCGAGAGTAGCAGAGTTGTTGGTTCACAAAGAGAAACAAAGAGGTTGTCCTCTGCTTGATGCAAATAAACATATACACATATATCTCAAGATGATATATCTGTATATATATTATTTATTTGTTTGAGACTATAGTTTCGAAGACTTGGTCTTCATCATCAGTCTTTCTTCAATTATAAATGTTTTTCATGGAGTCAATATCATATACAAATATATACAAATATATATACAAATAAATAATATATATACAGATATATCATCTTGAGATATATGTGTATATGTTTATTTGCATCAAGCAGAGGACAACCTCTTTGTTTCTCTTTGTCTCTCAAAATTTAGTTAACTTTAATTCAAACAAGACTCAATGTTTTCTAATTTCTAGGCGCGAAAATAAAGATTTCCCTGATATTCACTTCGATTCGAATGCCGTGAAAATGTGTGACAGCCTATCCATGTTGGGCATCTCTGTCGCATCTGACCTGTCTTGGAAGGAACTCCTCTGTGGCTAAATCTGCAGCAAGGAAGATTGGCTACTTATTCAGGTCCAAGCGATTTTACAAACCCCCACAACTTCTCACCATCTACAAGGCCCAAAACCGCCCCTGTCTCGAATACGGCTCTCATCTATGGAGAGGAGCCTCTAAATAGTCTCTTGCTACCCTAGAGATGCAATTCAGAAACGAGCCGTCAAGCTAATTGACGATTCTATCCTCACCGACTCCCTCGACTCGCTGGCTCATCGAAGAAATGTCTCTGCCATTTCCCTTTTCTATAGATACTATCACGGCAGGTGCTCTGATGAGATAAAATCAATAATTCCCCCAAAGCATGCTTTGCACGTAGCACGCGTTTTGCCGACTCCCAACACTCTCTCGCAGCCAAATTAGGAAAGTGCCGGACCACTTCATTCGCCAATGCATATATCCCCAAGACTTCAAGGAACTGGAAATCTCTCCCAGCCTCCATCTTTCCCAGCACCTATAATCTTCAAACCTTCAAAACCGGAGTGCATAGACACCTACGTCTACACCCTCTCACTTAATCAACTTTCCCTTCCCTTCGGTAATGCAAGGATCTTTCGAGATCCATAGGAGCTGTATCTTTACTGGTGCACCCCTTCTTGCATTCGATTGCATTAAAAAAAAAAATCAGGAATCGGAAGCGACCAGCCAGTCGCCAAAGAGTCCACGATTACATATTTCCGGAGCTTATATGGATGCTTATGATAAATTTAAACAGATGTATATCTAAACCATATTGTTTAACTAGAAATTGGAAGGTGTTCCGAATTATTAAAGTTTTCAAAACACGAAAGCATTGGAATAACTTATTCAGGAGTGAAAGTTTAAATTAAATTATATTATACCTAATAGTAAAAAAAGTTTTATAATCTAAGATTTAGATAGAGAAAATATTCCGAACTCGAATTACTACTTAGTAGCAAGTGAAGTATTAAATTCTTCCAAAAAATTATTTTTGGACATTATGTTTTAAAAATGGCTTAAATTTGAAGGAAAATCATTTTTAATAAGGATTTTTTTTTGTCTCTCTGTGTGTCCAGCCAGCAGATAGCAAACATAAGAAGTATTTATTTATTTATTTTATTCCTTAAATACAATCTTTGTATTTTGGGATTCAAAATAATTATATTTATTTACATATTAAAATTAGGTATATTTTCAAAAATTTAATTCCTTCGCTACCGTCTTCCTCCAGCTTCTTTCATCTCAAGAAGTAAAACTCGTAGAAAGTTCGTTCTTGTGAGAAAATGTTTGTATTTCAAATGTGGTATAACTGAGTGGACTATCTCGCTTTAGAACTTCTGATTCAAAAATGCAGAAAACATAATTTTGTCATTTATTTTTATTTAAATTTTAATTCCACAACATAATAATATATAGATATAAAAGGGAATACCGAGTTTTGTCAAAGTTTTCACATTTTTTCTAAGTTCTCTAATCAACAATTTTACAAAATTACTAACTCTTTCTTTAAGTAGATATTTACAGATGTACACATGTTTATTACTAAAACTGAGGATTCAAATCCAGGTTTTGCGAAAACTGTATAAATTTGAACGACAATAATCTGTTTCCTATAATGATGCACACATACACATACTCAGAATACTATAAGATTCAAAAAGAAAAAGAAATAAAAAAATGAATGAGGAAAATTAATATTAATTATTACCTACACCTCGTTTCTCTTCATTAATCATTTATGCAAAGTTAAGACTCAATCTATTCAGATTTATTTATAAAATTGACACAATTGATAATCTTATTTGTATCCAGAGATTTTCGTGTCCTCTCGCGGAACAACAATCAAAGGGACATTTATGGATTCATTTCGTTTTTTATTCATTAAAAAAAAGCTGCTAAAAATAGTATTATTTAAAGAGTCGAGAACATTTAAATAAGGTAAAACGATAGGTGAATATCACACTTTTTAACTTAATTCTATTCGTCCTCGTATTATTGATGTCTCTATAATATAAGTTAATAAATAACTTGATTTTTTTTCTAAACTATTGGAATAGAAAAAATTTTAATTTTCAAAGATTTAAAAATTTAAATTGTTCTCTGAATAGAATCTTTATATTTGTATATCTTATATGAAGATTGGTTATAAGCAGGTTGTTATATTTCATTAAGTCTTCCATTTATATCATGAGATTTTCAGATAGAAGATTGTTTTAACTAAGGCGTTTTCCTCCATCAGAGTCTATTACTATTCTTTTACTTCTCTAAGGACCTTTTAGACTACCTGGGGTCAAAGTGCTTTTGACTATGAATCAGCTAAGCTTCAGTTACCAGCTCTTTCTCGCATCAATATTATTAAAAACAAAGAATACAGTATAAAAGAGTCTTGATAAGAAAAGGGCAAAAGAATTGGGTTTCAATTAGAGAATAATTTGTCTTTTCGTTGAAGTGATCTTATAATCGAGGAAAATTCAACAATAAATAATGAAACAGACACTGAGACAGGAATCAACAGGTGATTTTATTTGAAAAGGCTTATTTTATTTGAAGGTTGAACACCTGGATGAAAATATCCCAAAGGTTAAGTATATTATTATTTCTAAGCATCTGATGATTTGTATTGGCGAAAATCATAGGCGCAAGTACACGAAAAAGTAAATTTAGTTTTCTCATGGGAGAATATAAATTGTTTCCGTGATAGATTTCTGCTGCTAGAGGGGCTAATCGTTATTCTATTACATTTAATTATTAATTCTATACAAATCAAAGAGATATCAAACTTATCGAGACTTTCGCCAATAATATACTGCTTATAGATATAAATAATACAAATCATACTATATAGCGATGACAACGAAAGAGAAATAAATAGTAAATACTCTATTCCCTATTGCAAATTAACAAGCGCTGTATTAATATTTATTAAATTTGTATAATATATTATTGAGTGGATTTTGATGAGGCAGTCCAAATTAAAAAAAAAGAAAGATAATTTAAACTATCTTTTTTATTCAAAAACCGACGTTTCGGAGGCTTATTCCTTCCTACTTCAGGGTTTTGAAAGGTCATTGAAGGAAATCCAATGTGACATTCCCCTCTGTCACCTCTCTCAGAGGAGGTGGCAATATTATATAGTATTTCATTCAAATTTAGTGTAGTTAGTGTAGACTACACTAAATTCACTTATCAATCCGTCTCCAAAAACTACTTCAATCTTATAATAAATTATATAGTTAATATGATAAAAATTGGCTCATAACTCCTGATTAATGATTTTATTAAAACATGATACCTTAATGAATAATAATAAATTATAAGAAATAATTCCAATTCTTTTTTACTTTACCATAGTATTGTGGTGCATGAAAAAGTGGTTTTTTCCTTCTTTTTTTTCGAAATATCTCAAAAACGGCTGGAACTATTTTGATTAATAAAAATGAGCGAGCCCATGGCACTTTGCTCTACAAAAAAGCCCTAATAAGTGAACATCGAAAAAATTATATTTTTCGAGATAATAATTGTTTTGTCAAAATGTCTGTTAGTTAATTAGTTAGTTAGTCTGTGCGTTACCAAATTTTTGTGGACGAGCTAGCTCAAAAACTAGAATATCGAAACCAAATTTCACATGTAGTTTTGGTCCATTGAGATTAAGAGTGGTTAGATTTTGGTGCATATCGACCCAAAATGAAGGGGGATGGAATGCAAAAACTAACCGCCCAAAATGGGGGAGGGGGGTCAAAAAATGAAAATCTTGGACATTTACCAAACTCAACCAAATTTTGTATACATAATCAGTTAGACTCCAGAAGTCTAAAAATGCAAAAACTAACCGCCCAAAATGAAGGGGGGGAGGTTTATGGTCAAAAAATGAAAATCTAGGCTCTTGTACCAAACTCAACCAAATTTTGTATACATAATCAGTTGGCCCCTAGGAGTCTAAAAATGCAAAAAACAACCCCCTCCCCTACATGATTATAAACAATTTTATTAAATATTAAATATAAGTGAGGGGCCAGGTTGTATGGTAAAGTCAAGTGGATGGCCACATCAGACGTCAGCTTATTATATAGTAAATTAGCATCCTTCTCGTCCTTATACCTAGTAGTAAAAGTGAAATAATACATAATAATTATTTCAATAAATCTAGAGATCTTTAGTGAAAAAAATCTGTCTAAATTCCGATATCCAAGATATACATCGAAAGTTGTACTAGCTGAAATTTAGCATTCATGTTTATGTGATCTGTACCTGTGTTAAGAGTTTTAAGAATTCTATCTAAAAACTTCAGTGTCAAAAATCACTTGAAAAATCTATAATAGCTAATCTTGGAAAAAGTTTTCACGTTTTCCCAAATTTTATAAATGCAATTTTTAGGCACAGGGTAAAGGTTAAAATATGAAAATATTTCCACATCGAGGATGCAATTTTTCATTCAATTTTTATTTGAAAGTGGTGTAAGTCAATTTTTGACAACAATTTAATTAATGATAACAATCAATGTATCTGTTATAATCTTTTAATAATAAATATATTCCAAAAAAATTCTTCAAAATTTTCATCATTTTGTCAATATAATTTTACGTAGTTAATGAAATTAAAAATATAATTACTTTGAAAGTGGTGTAGGTTCATTTGAGGTCAAAGTATAAATATCTTTTAATTAATACTTTAAAAACGATCACATTATACACTTAAATCAATTTAATATTTAAAAAAAATAGAATGAGCTTATTAACTTATAACAATATTTTTCAAACCATTCAAATGCACTCTTAAATATCTCAAAATAACCATAAATGGACTTACACCACTTTCAAAGAAAATGGCTCATATATATGAAACTTTTGGTTGTGTAGTGATCTTTTTTTTTTTTTTTTTTTTTATAAAGATACTGATACAAGAAGAAGTTGCACCAAGAAGGTACAACCTCTGTAGTCCGTGGTGGACCCTTGTAACGTGAAGATAAGGGGAGATTTAGTGATTGGGTAGAAGTCGAAGGTATCTGTGGATGCTGGTCTTGAAAGATTGAAGGTCATAAGTTGCTGGAAAGACGGTCGGGGGAAGAGAGTTCCAGTCTCTAGATGTCATGGGGATAAATGAATTGGCGAATGCGTTTGTTCGATTAGTATCCCGTTTAAGCGCGTAGGGGTGTTGAGTTTTAGAAAATCGTGTATTCCGCGCAAATGAAGCCCTTGGTGGGATTATCGATTTAATTTCGTCAGAACAAAAGCCATGGTAGTATCTATAAAAAAGGGAAAGGGCGGAGACAGATCTACGATGGGCTAGGGAGTCGAGAGTGTCAGTTAATGTAGGATCGCCTATCAGTCTGATAGCTCGTCTCTGAATTGCGTCCAGGGTTTCAAGAGAATACTTGGAGGACCCTCTCCACAAATGCGAGCAATATTCAAGACAGGGGCGAATTTGAGCCTTGTATAATATAAGGAGTTGAGTGGGGGTGAAAAATCGTTTGGTTCGGAAAAGAAAGCCAAGCTTACATGCTGCAGCCTTTGCTACTGAGATAATATGGTCATTCCAAGAGAGGTCAGAACCTAAGGAGACACCTAACAATGATATTTTATTACGAAATTCCAATGAGCTCGAATCAAAGGAAATGTCCGGAAGGTTTCTATCTGCGCGCCTAGAAATTAGGCAGCATTGATCTAAATAAAATTAACTAAATATGTATGCAATTGGCAGAAGAGGTGTCCAAGTCACTATGTATCAATTGTTTTAATAAATAAATACAAAAATATGTAACAAGCAAATAATCTAATTTATTGATCAACATTAAGCCTATCATTAGATTTCATTTAATTTCAGTGAAATCTATTTTAAGTCGACTTAGAGTAATAGCAAATAATTTGACCAGTAAATAACCAATAAAAAAAAGGAAAGAAAAATAAAAAAAATTCAAGTTTGCTCATTCGAGAATGGCCGATGGCACAAATCGAGAATTGTTCATCAACTCTCCAATAAACTCCCGTTTTCCGGATGACCCTCCTGATAGATGAAATGTTTACGAGCACTCTTTAAGATATAATGGTCTAAACTTTTTTATTTGCTCCGTATATACCTATATCTATATAGAAAGAATCGTTTCTAAACAGTAGGAAGAAGTTGAACTTGTATCCAAAATGGAAGATATTTTCTAGTGAGAAAAACACTTAAAAACTGTGATAAAAGACACCGTCGATAAGGAAAAAAAATAAGGAAGATTAGACCAGCGAGAAGATGTTCAATAGATGTTATCATTTTTCGCCATCTTTCAAAGTGAATATGCCATCCATCAGTGGCTGACAATAAATCCATTCAGTCAACTCCTATTCTTAATAGGAGTAGAAGTAGTCGTAGTAGTAGTACTAGTAGTAGTAAAAGTAATAAATAAAATAGCGATTTATTGTTCAATAATTCAATATTTCTGTTTGTGTAAATATCCTCATTAAACAGACGTGATCAGTCAATAGAAAAATTAAAATGATTTGTTTATATTAAAGTTTAATCTGAAATGTGTTTGATAATTCTGATAATAAAATATTGATTAACCAAATTTATCAAGAAAGAATATAATTAAGGTCAAAAATCCAAGATTTTAGTATAATATTTTTACATTGCATATCAGAGGGCTTCGTCTCCTCAGGAGTTAAAACCGAGTACTAACATGGCAATCCATTATCTATTAACAACATGTAAGAACGTGCAACGATCCAAAAGACAAGTCCTGGCAAGTTTTAGTTCAGGAGAGAAATTATCAATTAATTGTGATTGTTCTTGAAAACCCCAATTCCTTGTTTATTTTTAAAAAGGCCACGGAAATAATAATCGCTGACAATCCATTATTTATTGACATGTTCTATTTAGAGTGCCATACCCGAAATGGGCGTCGGTGCCTCTCCACATATACCTGTGCTGAGTGTTTTTAGTTGCTTTACACATATATACGGGATGATGATATTGACATGTAAGAACGTGCAAAGATCTAAAAGACAAGTCCTGACAAGTTTTAGTTAAGGAGAGAAATGATCAAATGATTGTGATTGTTCTAGAAAATTCCAATTCCTTGTCTCTTTGTGTTTTAGAATGCTAACTATAGACTTGGTTAGAGTCGTAGCATATAAATTACTGAAATAATAAATATTTTAGAAAATGAACATATGAGAAGAAGAATTTTTAAATATTAAAAAACTTTATTATTTTTTTTATCTTATATAGTTGAACTTATAATTTTGCTTTTAGTGGATTTTATTCTTGAAAAAAGCTTCACGTTTTCTACAAATGTACATTCATATTTCGGAAAAGGGAATAAATATATCTCTACATATAAATATCAATGTTTTTAGGAAGTTCATGATTTTATGTTTGGCCACGGGTTGGACAGCCCTGATCTAATGTATATTCGTTCACTAAAAGAAGTTGCAGACATTGTCTTCTTGAAAAATATTTTTTTTTTTTTACTTTATTTTTTGTTAGATAATATTATTTATCTCGTACCTTCGGGTCGGTAGTGAAAGATTGTATTTAAAAATTTGTTTGGTAAATACTTTAACGAGAACATGACGCGTGGGAGAGAATACGAACACTCTTCCAACATATAACATACCTACTTTGCATATTTGTACATCTCGCTCTCCCCCGTAAAATTGTTCTTCCCATTCTCTTGGAGGACTACCATTTTTCTTAAATTATGCCCAATTTTTTTCACCCTATAAAGCTTTGTTGTCAAAAGGTTTAATTGAATCGGGAAGGGTGCCAGACAGTCCCTTTCTTGAATTTGCATGTATTTTAAGTTCATTAGCAATTTGAAAGCCGAGTTCGTCCTCCTTGAAGCAGCAGCAGTCTCTCTTTGTGATCCCGAAGATATTAACGCGACTGTTTTTGATGAAAAAGATCTGAAGATCGGCAGTAGGTAAAATGAAAATACCTTTAATTTAGTGTTGATTTTTTTATATCATATTCCATTTTTTTAAAATAAAGGTGCAAATGACCATTAGAAAGAGCAATTTCTATATAAAATTATGAAATAGATAGAAGAAAATGCTGAAAAGAAACCTGAGATGCCAGCCGGGAATCAAACCCCGATCTTTCAAATTTTCTATTTCCGGCTGGCTCCACATATCTGTTTTACTCTCTGTTTCCTAATTTAATTTATAAATTGCTTGTTAAGCTTGCAACTAAACCCCTTTTCGCACTATTGTCTCTAGGAAGGGAAGAATCATTTCTTCAAACTATGAAAACGCGAATTATCAACAAGAGGATAAAATGTGTAGAAAGACCAATCAATATCTTTTAAAATAAGTTTGACTGAAACACCAGGGTCTGGAAATAACTCCCGAATTAGCTATCGAAACGTTGTATATTCCGATTTAATTATCACCTTAAAAATGTTCGGTGGTTTCAGCCGAAAGTTCTGGTAATATAAAAAAACTCGACCACAGAAGCATAAAATCAACAATCTTATCTCTTTAAACCCGACCTCCTTCATTTACCTATTTGTTTTTAAAAAATTCAACTAATTTATTTTCAAATGACAAATTCATTTTTTTTTTTATTAAAAATGCAGGCATTTGTGAAAAAAAAAATAGTATCTCACCTTTTTTTAATTAATTTTTAAGAATTAAATTTTTCACTCTCGTCAGTCACGACAACTTGATAATATATATCTAGATAGTGGAATTTAATATAAAAAAGGGTTAGAGCTGCCTAATAAAAAAGACCTTGGCCCGAAAATATCTGCTGTTCTGTGATACTAGTTATGTTATTATACTAAACATATATAATATATAATTTAAATTTCTATAGCAAATGATTAAAATAGTTTAGGAAAAAAGTAGAATAGTTTTTAAGGAATTTGGTGTTGGTACATGGTGAAACATTTTTTAATTATTGGATAAAAAATACTTGGTAG
>JALMQS010000352.1:2148523-2531179 GCA_024734495.1 Forficula auricularia
GCAGAGCTACAGGTTGCTTAAATTTCGAGGTCTATTGGATTAAGGACATTAACTGGGCAGATAATGAAAAGTAAAAAAAAAAATTAATCCCATAAAAAAGTTGTGTAATTCGCAATTTGTGGAAAAACCCTAAAATTTTTCTATGAAGTTTTTTAAACTTATTCGATTTCAAGACGTTATAAACCTTTAAATCATTACCCAGTTAAACTTGTGGTTTAAGTCTATAAATCAAGGCCATTTAGTCAATTATTGGCTAAATTTGGTAGTAGTAATTAAAAAAAAGTTGAAATAAGTAAAGAGAGTTATCAGATTACGACCAATTTCTAATTTTTAACTGTAGGCGATTGCAGATTTATGATTAGCTGATTTAGTGATTGGTCAAATAAATTTGAGGGAAGGCGGTCAAAATGGACTTTAATATATCAGGATTTTATTCTTACAAATTACACTGTTCGACAAAAATTTATCCCCGTAAACCTAACAATGGATTCCAATTGAGTTTGATACGCTGATTATCGTGTAATTTCCCGATATTTTACAACACGTCAGAGTTTTGAGATATTATCGGTAAATCGACAAAAAATGCCATTTTGACCTATTTTCGAATCCCATCAGATATTAAACAGCAATATTTGAAATCAAAATATTTCGTTCACGTAATAGAAAACAGCCTCCTGTTTGATTTTCAAATTACCAGTTGTTTTTAGCTGAATTAGAACTCGAGTTATAACTAAAAACTAAAACTATGTAAATGATAATAAACATAGATAAAAACATAAGGTCTTAGTTTTTTAGTTATAACTCGAGTTCTAATTGAGTTAAAAACAAGTGGTAATTTGAAAATCAAAGAGGAAGCTGTTTTCTATTACGTCAATGAAATATTTTGATTCCAAATATTTCTGTTTAATATTTAATGGGTCTCGAAAATAGGTCAAAATGGGTTTTTTCGTCATTTTGAGCGATAATATCTCAAAACTCTAAAGTGTTGTAAAAAATTGGGAAATTAAATGATAAAAAAACTATATTGGAATCCATTGTTAGGTTTACGGGGAGAAATTTTTGTTTATTTTTTGCCGAGCAGTGTTATTTGTGTTTTATGATAAAGATGAAACTATTGGATAAAAAATACTTGGTAGGTTTCACATTAAGATATAAAAATAAAACGAATTTATTTTTGGAAAAATGTTTCACCAAGTACCAACACCAAATTTCTTAAAACCTAAAGATGAAACATTTATGAATAGCTATGATAGAAAATTTGAGTGACATTTAAGTAGGAGTCCAAAGTACGTACTCGTAGAAATAGATATTGAAGAATTGAAGAATGTAAAGCTAGCTCTTTCATTCACTAATACTTGTGACTAACATGTTTTACTATTTTTTCAACTGAAAAGCCAGTTTGAAGCAGAAAAAGATGAAAGTTGGAAGTCCATAATAGTTTGCAGAAACATAAGGATAAACGAATTGATATAAGTGTTTATTAGGTTGGTTTTTAATATATACGTTAAGGGGTTTGAAAATAGCGTGTTTCGCGTAAATGAGACTTTAGAAGAAATTATGGTCTTTGTTTGGCTAATACAAATGCCGTGCTATTATCAATAAAAAATAGGATGAAACTATGGCGAAATTGATCAAGGGAGTTAAACAAAGCCGAATTAAATAAAGCTGAACGATATAGCCTCACCCAGCTTACCCAAATGACATTTAGATATTCTACTTTTTTATTATATAGAGTGATGTATAAACTATAATTCCTATAATGGATCGGGTAAATATGTATGAATATGGGTGCCCGATATGAATAATTGCGCATTTGAGTGACATCTAATAATTAAACTTAAATTATTAACAAATATTATGGATCAAATTAGATAAATGATATAGAAATATTTTACACACAAATCGAAGGATATTTTTATTTCCTATTTTTAAGCCTGTATAAATCTAAATTAATCGAGGAATTAATGTCTGCGCGATTGAACGTTATTGGGAGCATTATTATCTGAGTACCGATAAATCGGCATGGAGCAAGTGCAAAAAGCTGCTTTTAACCTAAAACTTGCTGTTATAAATTCACCAATAAGCTAGCTTATGTTTGGAATTTCATTGTTCTAATTGAGTATGCAATTTAGAAAAAGGCACAACTCTGGTATTAATTTTACTGCCCCTAAAATGTAATTCAAAAATAAATTTTACACTACTTTAGAAAATAATTATTTTTTTCATTCCTGAAAATTTTCAATTCAGACATGTGCCCTTTTCGAAATTGCAAATTCAATTATTTTAATGGATTATTATTTTAAGTAAAAATTCGAGTTCAATTGACAATTTAGTGAATGAAATTAAAAGAATATAGGTCGTAGTTTAATTATTTTTTTCAACAAAATAATTACTTATCTTATGCTAAGCAAATAAACACAAAAAAGCTTTTGTTTAATTAATTGCTTATCACCTAAAATTTATGAACGACTAGAAATAAGGACCGAAACCACGAATAAAATCGTTCAAATCATATCGGGAATTTAATAGGAAATGTTATAAAGTAAAATATTTTAAAAAATGACTTACTAGAATAGAAAACAAGACAATTCAATAATTAGCTTAATATTATTTTAACACAATAAATGATAACCAAAAGAATCAAAATTCTTAAACAGAAGCAATCATCATATAATTGAAAAGATTTGCAAATATTAACAATATGTTACAATTTGACAATGAATGTAAAATTTGAAATAAGGGGTTCGAAAGTTTTTTAAAATAATAATTATTTGTATCATTAAATTATCAAAATCTTGTGAGTTGAATGCAATAGATCCACAAATATTTCATTTCATATATTTATAATGATAAGTGAATGTAAAAATATATTAATTTCAACAAGATTGATATTTTTCGAGAAATGTTTCAGTAAATTAACAAAATATCTTATGAGTGGCAGTTTTATTCTCAGACAGATAATAAAAATATTATATATTATATTAAAAGTGCCTTTGAAGTATAAGAAGATTCCACACATAAAAGACCGTGAATCAAATGTTTTATATCTCGAAAATAGTATGATAAACGTTTATTTTACCATACAGGGTATGGTCAAGTATTGTAATTTTGTATACATAATCAGTGAGCGCCTAGAAGACTAAAAATACAATAGCTAATTGGCCAAAATAGGGGAAGGGTCAAAAAATGAAAATCTAGGCCCTTGGACCAAATTCAACCAAATTTTGTATACATAATCTGTGGGCTTCTAGAAGACTTAAAATTCAAAACTCACTATCCAAAATGGGCGGTGGGGGGTCAGCTTGTATTAAATATAAGAGAGGTAAGTATATGGTAAAGTCATGTGGATGGCCACATCTCTTATGAGTTAGTAAGTCAGTATTGCAGCAAATGGACGATATTTAAATAGCAGATTTGATGTTTTAACGGTTGAGTTGTTTATCGAATTTAATTTAAATCAGTCAAAATGAATGAGAAAATATAGATAGTTTAAACCGAAATATTTCTTTTAATAAATTATATAAAACAAAGATGAAGCAAATTAAATTATTATTAGATCTATTTTTTAAATATAAAATATTTAAAATAACATTTATATAAATCAGAGTATGTGTTTACCTTGAGTATTTGAAGGGCTTAACAATCCTAAACATCATCCGTTAACAAAAACAGCAACAAAACAGAGGACTAAACTATGACAATAGGTAATAATCACGTATTGGACAAGTGGATGCTCTTGAGTCTCGAAAAGAAATGAATTTGAAATAAATAAAAAAGCATTGCAAGTGAAAAGAGTCCTTTTACTTTTGATTAGATTTAAAAACAACGAAAATAATTATAGAGAAAAATGGATTTATCAAATTCTTAGGAAAAAAAGACGCTTTGAAAAATATATAGATTACCTATTATTTTATTCCGTTATCTGTTTTGGCAGATTACAGATTACCTACTAGATACAAGTGAATTATATATATAAAATATGTGTGTGTATCACAAGATTTTCACTTATTTTTTAAATTTAAATTTATTTTAACTAAATATTTTTTTTTTATCAAATAATTATATTTACTAATTTAGTATTTGTATATTCGAATTTTATATAAATTTAATATATTTATTTATTTTTAATTTTGCTTTCATATACGGGATATGATGTAGTATTCTAATATCATGGATGAAAAGTGTTATTTTTATTTACTTTACAATACAGGGTATGGTCATGTATTCTAATCATGCATGAAAAAAGTGGGGGTTTTTTCGAAATATCTCTGTGAGTATATGCGTGCGTTACCAAATTTTTGAGGACGCACTAGTTAGTGAGAATATCAAAACAAAATTTCACATGTGCATTGAGATTAAAAGCTGATTAGATTTTGGTGAAAATCGGAGCCAAAATTAAGATGGGGGGGTGTTTAAAAATTAAAGTTATAAGATTTTCAAACTAAAAAAAAAAAAAAAACAAGAAAAATGAAATATACTATAAAATGAACTTATGATAACGAAAAGATAATTTTTTTTTCTGACACCAGAAGACTAAAAATGCAAAGCCCACTGAGTACGTATACAAAATTTGGTTCAGTTTGGTCCAAGGGCCTAGATTTTCATTTTTTGACCCCTCCCTCCCTAAATGATTATAAATGATTTTATTAAATATTAAATATAAGTGAGGGGTCAGGCAGGCGTATGGTAAAGTCATGGGATGGGCACATCAGTTTTTATAATTATAATTCACTATAGTGGTTTTAATTTAATTACCTATAAGTTTTGTTTATTGTATTATAATAATAGTAAAATAGCATGATTAATAGTGATTTTAAAATTGAAGATATCAATGCAAAGATCAGTAAGCTCTACTTTCCAGCAGCAAATAATCTACAAGCAATATGAGTGAATTTTTTTATATGATTACTTATTATATTATCACCGAAGTATTATACTGTTCTATGAATTTTAAGATGGTTTTGTTAATAAATTATATAATAATTGTTGAGTATATATTGAGTTTTCGGTCAATAAATAAATATATAATCAATTTTTTCAAAGCTTTTGATTTTTTTTAACCTTCAGTGGTAGAAATTAATTGGAGAATGTTTTGTAATTTTTTTATATAACATTATCTTCAAATATTCTTATGAGTAATTTTCTCGTTATGCAAGATAATAACATTTTAATTAAGCAAATTAAGTACTTGGTGAATTTTTAGAAACAAAAATATTTCAATTACAGAGATGAGAGGGAGAGTGAGAGATGTTTACTTAACAGGTTTTAAAATTATTAAAAAAATAATTAAAATGTTAACATTTTGGGGAATCAGTTTATAGCTCTTGAAATGATCTAATAAAAGATTGAAAGCTTGGGAATAAAGGGTTGAAGGGTTATTTATTGACCAAAAACCCGATATATTCTGAACAATATAGAATTATAATCAAATTTCTATAACATATGATTCAAGTTGTAATTTAATTGTATATTTAATTAAGGGATTGGTGTATAATCGACAAATTCAAAGGAATTCATTAAACCAAAGCTAAATCAAAATATTGATATAATTCCACATATAGGTATATTTGAAATAAAATTATTAGTGAATAATTTATAAATAAAAGAAAAAAATGTCTTTATGAAATAAATATAAAGCTACACTCTAGTTTTATATTCATTCAATAAAGCAACTTGTTTTTTCTTTTTTAAATTTATTCACATTCCATTGACAAAGGGAGAAATTCTGCCGATACGTTTGGAGTTTTAATAAAGGTTTGAAGATTGTTTTTTTTTTTTAGAAAAAATTCGTATTTATTTATGATATATTAAAAACAATCAATAAATTTTTCCCTTAGAAGTGTTTTGGGAAATTATATATGAAAAATTTAAAAAATAATTTTTCTCAAAATGCATTTCTAAAACATAATAAGGTTTCTAAGAAAATCACAAGAGAGTGTCATCTATTAGATCCAAGATGGAATTAATGATTTTTAATTATATGTCAAAAGGGTTGTTTTTTTACCGCCTCGATGATTTTCTTAGAGAATTTAAATAATCTATATGAACATGAAGCAAGTAAGGTTTCTTTGATTTTTAAATAAATTTCTTTAAAAAAATTTAAAGACTTAACCAGCTTGTAGGATTAATGTTTGTACATTAATAGAGGTATATTTACGTAAACCATGGTCTGAAGAATGGGCTGGAGGTCAGTGAGAGAGATGTCGAAGCAATAAAGGGGTTGTTGCACTGGCACTGGACAAATCCCGTGGCACTTTGGGAGGAGCATGGCTTGACACGGGGGTGGCGGCCACCGTGCTACCCCTAGTGGCGCTCGCGAGCGACTGAACCCGCCGCCTGCGGCGCCTGGCCACCCCCGCCGACGCCGACGAGTTACCCCTGTGCCTCACCCCAACCCCCCACCAGTCGGGGTAAAATTAGACGAAACACCCAGAAGGGACTCGGAGGATTTTTTACTTTTTTCCCCTTTTATATCTCAGAGGGGGATAAAAGGACAACCGAGAATCTCAATTTCCTGAGTTATCTGTGTCGGGATTACAGACACCAAAATCGAATTATTCCAGGCAGCCTAAATAATTGTATTTCTATTAAACGCCTCTCCCCTTAAGGAAGTTCGGGACTGTTAATCATTTTTATGAGAAAATTCTCAAATTTTTACCATCGAATCATTGATGTATTAAATATTTATTCCCGAAATTTGAAGTTGGTCGTCTGTCCCATTACCGAGAAATAAATTATTGAAAATTGTCCTTTTAACATGGAAGTAATGGACCGAGGTTTTAAAAAAGTTATAACATCTTTACAAATTAAACCATTTTCAATAAATTTATACAGATCAATAATTCAACTTTTATGATTCGAATGATACATTTTTCAATAGATCTGACAGTCTAGTTAATTAGTTATTCACAAATGTACAAGTAAAAGGTTATTTGCACCCAACAGAATATAACAAAAGCACTAGTGTAGAATTCCAACTCTATTTCGTGAAATCGTTTTTGTGTTAAATAAATGTTTTTTAATGAGAAACAATTTATCTCAATATTTTTATTATTAATATTATCAAAACAAAGATTTTTATTCGAAATTAACCTCATTATTAACAATTGTTTTATTAAAAAATTTAGTAGGCAGACGTTGTCACTCTGCAGAAATACAAAAGATCTTTTGGCATCTACTGAAATTAAATTAGTCCTTTCAAACAATTTCAATATTTTAAATAATCAACTATAAGTCAATAAAAATACAATTATTGATTATATCTTATAATAAATAACTAAACATTTTTTCTATTGTTCGGACATTTAATTTTAATGTTAAGATAACATTAATTTTCCATGTAACTTTCTGTTCTTTTATAAATCCAGGTATATATATTTCCGAGAGATACTTAGAAGGTTCAAATGTTATTTAATTTTCAATCTGGTGAGATAAAGAAGACCACGTAGAAAAAAGATGTAGATATTCTTGTTTAAAATAAAAAACCTCCCTTTATAGGTCGAGATATATTTATTTATTTGTGTTTTAATAACAAAAAACTTTAGGCTACAACTCGTTGCCATCATCAGTCTGCAAAACAACAAAAAATCAACAATCCACATTCTCACACGCACATTTGAAAATAATAAAACATATTATAAAAATACATCATTGATAAAGGGTAAAACAATATTATTCAAATGCCTCGCTGTTAAAATATCAAGTATGTAAGAAAAAGGTGGAATCAAACTTCAGACATCTCTCAAGTGAAAAATCTCAACCAAATAAAGTAAAAAACAAAAACAATATGGCAAATATATATATAATAGCCCAGATTAATTTGCAGCAACGCTAACGTAATGCTGCCGACAGGGAGCGCTGATGCCGTCGGTATATTTGCGGAAAATTTGGAATATAATTGTAATTTGAACTCGAATTTTGAAATGAAAGACTCCAATTGATTTTAAATTAAGAAACATTAAATATATTGATAGATATTCCTCCCCCCCCCCCTCACCACTCAAAAATTAAATATTCAATTCCCTTTTCTTTGCGAACAGAAGAAGAAATTAATCACATCTTATTTGATTTATATTTTATATAATTTTTGTTTATTTTTTTAATAATTTGACACTTTTTTATAATTTTTTAAAAATATAAATTTTTTTATTCTTATTTTTTGATTTTTACAAAATTGAACGACTTAAGACGCATGCCCATATAAGTTTCTCATGGCAATACTGGAGCAGCCTGTCATACAAACAACACCTGATCTCTTTTAAATATTTGGAGCCTTAAATCGATTATTGATCCCAAATTTAAAAAAATGATATAATATAATTCTCCTCCTCACACGATCCCACTTATTTAAATAAATCTATTTCCACAAAAAAATATCACAAAGCTGTAGATTATAGAAAAAAAAATACTTCCAGATTCATATCTAGAGCCTCATTTCTGTAGCTGTGTCAGGGCGAAAATGAGGCCAAACTTTTAAGAGACTATGTACTTTCGGGAGTTTACAGGTATAAATTTGGAGTGTGGTTTTTTAAGAAGAATATAATTTTTGGACTGAGACGCAGCCCGCCAGGGCACTAGCCCGGAGGGGCGAGCTTCGAGGGCGTGCCAAAGGCACGCCCTCGAAGCTCGTAAATATATAAAGGCATGAACAAATTTTCAATCAAATATAGAAAAAATATCTTTTTGACAAATTGAATTTTTTTTATTATCAAATTAAAGATTAGCTCTTTTTCGAAGTTTGCGACACCGTATCATACTATAATCAATTCAGAATTAAATGCTACTGAATGAAACATGGCATTGTATACCGACAAGAATTCCACTTACATACCATGGGACTAACCGACTTCTTACCCTAATTTATAAACGTTTTTCTGCCGGACCCGGTAATAAACAGAGGGTTTTAAACTTCCGGTGCATAGATTAAAAGCATAAAGGGAACACAAAATCAAACCACAGTGAGATAGAGGAATGTAATATCCACAAACGCCACCCTGGGGATTACCGACAGCTATTCGTGCGTTTATGCAGAAAATCGCCGCACACAATTTCTAGCTTGAGTTCTCTTTATAAAAACAGTTTTTCCATTTGGGTCTCTAGTCCCTCCGGGTATCGTTCGTGGGTTTTATATGAAAACGGTTTGATTTTCTGTTCCTAACTTTTTTTAAAGTTAGTACAGGCCGTTTTGATTTTCATTGAATAAAAATGAACATATAAATATTTATAAGCAACTTATGTATGTATAAATTAATATAATATCGAAATATAGATTCATAATATGTAGACCTCGTTTTATGTAGAGATCTTCAATTTCTGCATGAATAGATACCGCCTCATACGTTATCGGGGTAGAGATATTGAAATTCAGCGAAGGGTGCAATTTTCTACCTTTAGGGTTCAGTAATTAATTCCAGTTATATGGAAGCAGCACAATGGAATCGGAACGAATCGACCGTTTATTATGGATCCGTGAAACGCCTCCACGCCTTTCAAGAGAATTTTTTAATCCAACTTTTTTAAAGGTTATTTAAAGAATTGGAATCGTCAGATCCAGAAAAGAAGTCTTTTGATATCATAAAAACGAAGCCAACTAGAAATGGAAATCGATTTAATTTAGTCTCTTCTACTACATATGTTATTGTGGTTTTCTTCATTTTCTCAAAAATAGCTCTGAATTTTTTTTCATTTTATTTTTTTTTTTTTTTGTGGCTTTTCGGCCTTTCTAGCCATAAGCCATTTTCGATACTATTTATTTTATTTAAATTTGTCCTTACCCTGGGGGTCAGATTTTAGCCGGATGCCTCGAGTCTGATTCGAACCCGGGTCCACTTGGTTACCTGGAGGACACGCTACCACCTAGCCTATCCGACCCCCCCCCCCCTTTTTTCATTTTATTAATTTATAACAAATTACATGTTTATTGTTGTCAAATTTATAAAAATTGCATTTTTGTGAGAAGGTTATTATAAGTTTATTTGAAAAGATTTAAAAATCTAAACATTCTATGTTCACTACATATTTATTAATATGAAGGGTTTTAGAAAAAAAAAAATGATTCTTATTATTAAAGCAATTTGAACCGAGGAAGTTAAATAATATAATCAATAATTTCTTATGTTAATTCTACATAATGGAAAATTATTTTATTATTTTTTGAAAAGGAAAAATAACTTGAGGATCTGACGGGAATCGAACCCGTGTCTCGCTCCTTTACGCGAAGAGATGCTTACCAACTAGCCTACGAATTTTCCCGCCAGATAAGCTCTTTAGATTCAATGTCATTTTTCCTTTTCGCGGCTTTTTCTATTTAAAGTATAGTTACTTATGTTTTTAGACAAATTAACTTTTAAACGTTAGTTTTAATTTTTTCTTAAATCAATTTGTTTATTACTATTATTTTACGATCGAATGGAAAAGATGCAGCTCCTATGGATCTCGAAAGATCCTTGCATACCCGAGGAGAAGAAAAAATTGATCAAGAGAAAGGGTGTAGACGTAAGCGTCTGTGCAGCGGGATCTTGAAGGTTATTTAAATCTTTTGGAAAATTGTATTTTTTTTTTATTTTAATATTACTTTCACTTGGTTGCTATTTTAATGTTGAATTGCTATTATAGCGTGATAAGTGAAAGTCATGTTTCGTGGATAAGTTTATTTATTTATTTATTTGAATATGAATATTAGACTGGTGGTTAAAAATTAAATTTTTCCGACGCCCGCTAAAAACCTTCCTTTTGATGAAAAAACGCGAGGTAATTTTTTTTTATTATTAAAAACAACACGTGCCGTAAGACGATCTAAGTTCATTTTTTGATAAAATCATGTTTTTTGGAAATTTCTTAACCCAAATAGTATTTTTCCTGAAATATAAACAATTAAATAAATAAACAAATAAACAATAATTTTTACAGTACAACTAAGAGAAATTTGTAAGAATTTGTAAGTAACATATTTGTAAGAGAAACAATAGACGTATAAAAGCGTCGGTAATTTAATAAATAGGTATAGATAATGATTGTACATTAACCTGATAGGTAACTTACCGGTAGGAAATTACTTGGGAAATGAGTTCAAATTTATTGATGAAAATAATGATAATAATAACGTAACATTGTTAATAATATCCAATTATTATTATTGCATAATTAATGAGAAATTTCCAATAAAACATGATTTTACAAATGAACTTGGATCGTCTTGCGGGACGTGTTGTTTAAATAAAAAAAAATTACCTCGCTTTTTTTCATCAAAAGGAAGCTTTTTAGAGGGCGTCGGAAAAAATTTAATTTTTAACGACCAGTCTAATGAATATATATACGTATATACTATAATATGCATAATACAGTAATTGGCTTATTACCACGGTCCTAATTAAAGTCATGTAGCTTGCATTGAACAGGAATTGAATGGTGTGATTTAATGGGATATTCTCTGAGAGGTCCAATCATCGCCAGTAGAATTGTGGCGACCCCTGTAGGATATGCAACATAATAGCAGGGACGGCAAATCGCCAATAGCTATACAAGGGGTCTTACACCATTAAAGTGACTGTCTTCACTCTGGGTTAAAATAAATTGTGCATGTATTCTCATTCTTCATTTAGATCTTCATGCAGGATTGCCTCAATATCTCATTTTAAGAGAACATGTGCTATTTTTTCATTCGAATATATTTCGCTCTCTCTCTCTCTCTCTCTCTCTCTTGTAATATCCTCTTTTGTTCTCTTTTTTTAAATCAAATCGCCCTTTATATTACATCTTGGTCATAAAATAAGGAACATATTTATTAAAATGTTCACTTGAATATTCAATAATCACTTATAAGTAATAAAAAGCTGGTTCCCAATAAGGGACGAATTTCAATTACAGAATGGATTTTGAATTATTTATTTATTTTTCTATCCTATAAAAAATATAATAAACTTACTTAAAAATAAATAATTAATATGTCGAATACAAAAAAAAAAAAAAAAATAATAATAATCGTTTTGATGGCAATTCTTTTAGTCTTTTATATTATTATTATCATTACTTATTTATTCTTTTTTTTAATCGTAAAAACTGTTTTCTATAAAACTAAAGCATATTACGCTAAAAAAATAATTATAAAAATCAGGTCACTTTTCCCTTTTTAGTCAAAACTTGTAAATGTGAGATTTCAAAAATCTTGGTTCAAAAGTTTAACAAGAAAATTTTTAACATTTTTTTTTATAATGATATTGATACAAGAAGAAGTTGCACTAAAAAGGTGCACCAACATGACCTTGAAATGTATACAAGTTTATGTGTAGCAACTCTGGATTTTACACAAACAAGATATCTTCATATTAAAAACTTTTTTTTTTTTTTGATTATTTATGTCCACCGATTAAATTAATAAGTAGTTGTAGGGAAATAAGGACAATACCATATGAAAATAATTTTTATTATTTGACAACGTTTCGTCAACTTTGTTGACTTCCTCAGGGCTCAAACAAATTAACTTCTTTGCATATTTGTCATTTTATTAATATTCATTCTTAGCAAACACATATAGGCCAGTCATCACACAGATTGAATTTTTTTTTTTTTATATATAGGAAAATATTCTCAATCTCTGTGATGACTGGCCTTATGGGTAAGAATGAATATTAATAAAATGACAAATATGCAAAGAAGTTAATTTGTTTGAGCCCTGAGGAAGTCAACAAAGTTGACGAAACGTTGACAAACAATAAAAATTATTTGCATAAGCTATTGTGCTTATTTCCCTACAACTACTTATTAATTAAAAAAATTATTCTTTGTTGTAAGCTATAAAATAAAAAATGAAGACGCTATTATGATGGATCAGGGAATTAAGGCAGTCTGAGAGAGTTCTAACTAATCTAAAAGCTTGTTTTTGATCTAGGCAAAAAATTGGCAACAATATAGAGACGTAATATTCAATAAAAGATAAATTTTACTAATCTTAAAAATTACTTGGAAATTATTATTAAGATTATTTAACTAAGCAGCCCTTAATTTTTTAAAGCCTAATTACACAATTTCTGTTATATAAATATATATTCCCTAACATTATTTTTTGACGAGAGCGGCACTGTTTTGAAGAACAAGACAAATATTCAACTATAGTATTAAATATATAAAAACATATATAGCTATTAAATATAACAAGAGATATTTAAATCATTTCTTTTACATTTTTAATATTTTAATCAATTTATTCATGGAAATTAAATAATAAATCGTATTCACACATAATATCAAAAAATTGCAAAATAAAAGTTTTAATTATTTTTTTTTTTTCAAGTTTTATGAGTTTTTCGAAAAGTGAAGAATGTTACTTTTTTGTTTAGACCTCTCCCCCTTACCACATATTTGCCGAGAGAACTTTTTCCATCAGGTTTACTGTTGATTTTTTTCTAGAGTTTCATAAATCATTTTTTTAATGAATTTACCCATTTCATATATTGAATTTACTTTCTAAATAATTGAAATATACTTAACTTAAAAATAAAAAGGTTATTTTGTTAATTATTACCATTAAATGGGGATAAAAAAACTTTTTAGCGGTTAAAACTTTTGAATTTTTAATTAGTTTTTATCGAATTTTTGGTTAGATTAAAATAGAAAATATATTTTCAATTACTTTGGTACCTATATGTGAAGTACATATTCTTTTTAGATCAAGAATAAGTTAAAACAAATATATGGCATGGCTTTTTGACAAAGAAAAGAACTACGCACCTACACATGTTAAAAGGTTGTAAAAAATTTCTGCTTCCTTGCAAAAATGTAATATGGTTAAAATTTATAGACATCATTGAGCATATAAATCATTATTTCCCTTCCAGCTTCCCATAATTTTCTTCAATAATCAATATTCAAGTTCGCGACGCCTAAATAGGAGAGTCAATACTGACTTATACTTGTTGCACAATCTTGGTGTAACACCTTGCAAATAAAAAAGATCTAAAAATACTTGAAGTAAAAGGATATTTAAAAGAACACTACTTTGAGAAATTCAAAATGTTGGGCACTGCAAGACTGCCTGCCGGGCATCCCTAATATTGAAATCATTCAATTTTTTTCTCATTGTTGATAAAAATATCTGAAAAGTGTAAAAAATTATTTTTTCATCAATGCTTTTTTTCTGTTTCTGAATTTACATACCCCCAAAATATGGAAGTCGAAAATGGGAAATTCTATAAAGTTAGTGGTGGTGACAAAATATGTCAATTTCTACTGCGGAGAAGCTATTAGATTTAGGACTCCCTAACTTCAGATCGTCCGGTACGAGAAGGAAGAATTTTTTTATTTAATCACATTATTGAAATTTTAATATTATCCTATACTACTAAAGCGCATTTTTGCCTGCCTCTGTAGCTACCTATGTACCTATCTATCTATGTATGTACGTACCTCTGTCCGTCCCCCAACAAAAGTCGTCATGGTTACCAAGTTAAATGAAATTATCTCTATATATAAAATTAAGGTTTTGTCTGTACATTGGGGTGGTGGTGTGGGTGGGGGTGCTGGGTGGGTTTCGGTGGGAGGGATCGAGGGGTGGGGTCCAGGGGTCGTCATGGTTACTAATTTAAATGAAATCTATATATATAAAATTAAGGTTTTGTCTGTACATTGGGGTGGTGGGGTAGGTGGGGGTGCTGAGTGGCCTTCGAGGTGGGGGTATAGGGGGCTAGCAAGAGGGCCGCCGAAGGCGGGCCTTGCAGCTAGTGTAATAATAAAAGAATAAACAAATTAATAGCTGTTTTTCAATTTAATTTAATAATTAATTGTTTGTTAAACAAACTTGGTTTGTTTTTTATTTGAAACCACTCTAATTTCTCAATACAAATATTAATATTTATTCAAATTAGGAAATTAGGAATAACCACAAAAATAATTTTTTTAAATACATTTTTTTTCTTCTATTATATCCTGGACAAATGCCAGAATATCGTAGGCGAAGAAGATTATGGTCCGTCGATAATGGAAAAGTTATCTCCGAAGTCGAAGCCAAAAAAAAGCAAATGTATTTTATATTATGTAATTTAATAATATCTGGATCTAAAAAATTTTCATAATTAGACAATTAAATTGAAGTTTATTTTTGCCGAGAGTAACATAATTTTTATAAATGAAAGGAGACAATAAAAGAGTGTATTCTGCTGGAAAAATAATTTTTTAAATTTATTTATAACATTAAAAATTAATTAAAAAATTTGTTTCTCCAGCAAAAGGCACACTCCTTTATTGTCTCCTTTAATAAGACAATTAATTAAATAAAAAAATCAATACTTCACCATACCATGTATGATAAAGTAAAGAGGTTTAATAGTTTATTAGGGGAAAAAGTTTTCACTTTATCCTCCAATTTCTCTGTGATTTAGTGTTTTTGAGATATTAAACATGCAGAAATAATTAGCATGAAAGTGGACTTATTCATTAATGACGACCAGGAAATAAATATGCAGGTACTCTTGTCGAAAACCCGAAGTCTTATTTTTGGAAGAAATCCACTTGCAATTACTTTTTCACTGTTGCTTGCAATTACTATACACTTATATATAATTGAATAAAAACACAATAGACGAACTTTCAATAAGTGCCATATTTTTGCCAAAATCTTACAATTTATACATTTTTCACTTTTTCGAAACCCGGGGGTAACCGCCTTCTCCTCTATCTTAATTCTCGACCACTCCTTTTCAAGAATGTATGAATCTATTGTTATCAGTACTTTTCAATAAAAACCAATTTCATTTCATTTAACAATTTATTAATAAATAATAAACATGTTCAATAAATTGTATGGGGGTCGGGTTGGTCGAGTGGATAACGTAAATGCCTTCTAATCAAGCTAGCCCGGTTCAAGCCCGAGTCGCTGCAATCCGACTTTAATCTGATCCCTACACTATTTTACACACACTTTCTCACACACACACGAACACTCAATGGCCATAATGGGCTATAGTTTCGAAAAAAATAAATACATTGTTATTTATTAATATGTGAATGTATTTATATTAATAAATGTAGCGGCTCGCTGTTGCTTTGGCTACGAGCTTTTAGACACGGCCTTTAGATGACTCAGTCAGATCGTTGCGACACTTTTGCATGACTGATAATATTTCAGTCATGTTATAAGTGAAGCAATTCGATCTCGACTGAGCATCGAAGGAGGAGCCATCCACCAACTAGGAGATCCTCATCCGCCAACTAGGCGGGTGGCGCCCAGCCTGGCTCTTTACCAGAGACGAACATAGCCCTGTCCAAATCATTGTTAGGTCCCCACCAACTAGGTGGGCAGCGCGAATACGCACCACGCACTCAACCGAGGCCCTAACAATAAATATATTTAGTATTTTTATAGTGTATATTATTTATTAATCAAATCACTATAGGTACATCTATTACAACAATAAAACAATTTCATTATTTACATTGAAAGGAATTAGTAAATATTAACTGTAAGCATTCTGTGTTTTTGGATTCTTCTTCCACTGCAAAGCAGGCTTTGAGGGGAACGGGGGCGGAGGGGGGGACTACTCACTTAAGCTCATCAGAGAACATGCCGTGATAGTATCTATAAAATAGGGAAAGAGCGGAAACGCTTTCACTCTCAACCTGTCGTCCATTTGTCCCCTCAAATCCTTCCACCAGATCTTTGCTTTATATTCATTCCTATGACCCTTCTAAAATATTCACACTGTTCACATAATCAGTCATTTTCTTTTCCTTTTTGTTCCCCCTGCATATTTATCTCCCTCTTCCCTCGTGAGCCCTCATAACTAAATGTAATAGTGCCAAATGTTTTATTTATTAAAAAGTTCAAAAAATCAATTGAACCAGTAAAATCTTTAATTTATATAAAAAAATACATCGTGATTTATAAGTGCTAGTTCGTGCACGACTTCTTGCATCGTTATCAATAAAAAATCCATTCCAATATAATAGTAGATAATGGCTAAACTTTTCAAGAATAAATATTGAAATAGTACAAGCAGAAGTTAAGTATTTACATAAATGTAGACATATAGATTCATAGATAGTTAAAAATTTATGCGAAAAGTACAACTTTAAATCCTCCCTTCCATTCCTTTAGAGTAAAATTAATTAAGAAATGCCATTGCATTTACCTGACAACAAACTTTGTCTCGAATAGTAGCTATAGAAATGGTAGTAGGATAGAATTCTTTTGATTTCGAGATTCGTGACATGACAAACAAATCTAATCTATTTGAATGAGCCATCTTAAAGTGGAATGTAAATCATCTGAAAGAGAAATAGGGGAATGTTGTTCTTTATTCATCACCACCTCTTGGAATACAAGTAGGTATATAATACCTACATTGAAAATGTAGCTAAATGAAATTCAAGAATATGAAAAGCTATCCCAAGACATAGTATGATGAATAATTTGTTATTTCCTTTGAATAGTGAAAAAGAGATTGAAAGAATTTCTTTTAAGCATTAAATATATATATATATATATAGAATGCTAGATGGATAATAATTAATTAGCTAAGAGTTTCATTATCAGCCGCCTGAGGGCTCCTTACGACCCTTTCAAAGGTTTCTATTTCAAGGAGTCGCCAAGAATATCAATACCCAAGTAACATACTTTGTTCTGGAAAGTTTTAGCCTTGTGTGTCTGACTTCGAGATTACGTTTTGAAACAAATTATAGTAAAACAAATAATATATAATTAGTCGCCACTTCAGTTGAGAATCGTGTGACAATTCTTATAGATTTGAATAAACAATGACTTAGCATTAGTTTATAATGTGAGTAATAAAGAAAGTTGTGCAGACAAACTTTAATAATGGTGGAGATATAATACAGAACAAGTATTTTGTTAAATAAAAGCAATGTGTCGGAAGGATGCATTAATCTATATTTAATACATGTGAGTTAACAATCATATTTGAGTGTTTGATTTGAGTACTATTTTATACGATACGTTTTTTTCGAACGAACTTTAGAAAACCAATGGAGAGTTTATTTTGGAATTTAACAAATTGTTTGATTCGCGTAATAAAAGAGTAAGGTGAAAATTTAAATTCCATTGACTAGGGGTTCCCAAACTTTTCCGAGTCACAGCGCCTTTTTTCAATTAAAGTTTTTACATGGCACGCTATTTTAAGTAAAAGTATTTAAAAGTAATAGATAAAAATATATAATTGTGTATAATATGTATAATTGCCTAGTAACCTCTCCAAATTAGCCGTTCGGAACCGGCGTTAAAAAGTAGGTCCCGTATATCTGTGTAAAACAACTAAACACACTCAGCACAGGTATATGTGGAGAGGAGCCGACACCCGTTTCGGGTATGGCACTCGAAGAAGAAGAAGATAAAAATAAATAATAAATAAGTTTTTAGCTTCTCATTTTGTTTTTTGTCTAGTTAGCCAATAAATAAATAAGATTTGAATTTTTAGTTATATCACACATACCTAATTAATCACAAAAAAGAAGCTTCAACAGCTTCATTATTGGAAATAAATCATTTGAATTAAAAATAAATAGGTGTAGGAGTTATTAATTTTTTTTTAAGTAGTAATTAATATTTTGTTTTCTTTAGTGTTTATGTTTTGGTTTGAGTTCATTCGGATTTCTAAACCTACAAAAGCGAAAACAGAAAGGTCGTAGAAAGTTCATTCAGGTCCCATAATAATATCTAATGTCGATCTGTCTAGATTCCCATAATCCACGATAATTCAAAAACGTAGTCATAATTTTTTTTTTGTAGGCCCGGATACCCCATTCTATCACTAGTCAAGATCGCAGAATCGTTCAGTTCGTTCTAGTGCCAAAAAAATTGTATTTTATTTGATCATAGACGCAGATATATAAATAGAGATTTTCAATTTTTTGGATTTAAGGTACCTGAAAAATTTGAAAAAAAAATCGAATTCGAATTTTTTTACGAAAATAAAAAATTAAATCATTTTGATTTGGAAATAAAAAATTAAATCATTTTGATTTGGAAATAAAAAATTAAATCATTTTGATTTGGAAATTGTATTATTAAATTAAACACGCCCAACAGGCTTTAGTTTGCAAGCCTTCCTAGGAAATTTTATTAGAAAAAATAAATTATTAATTTTATTAAAAACAAATTTCGTATGAATTGATTTTATAAAATGAATATTGAACACCCCATATTAGATATCTGTTAATACTTATTTATTTGATTAAAAAAATCTACATAATAAAAATAAATTCATTCTATATAATTATTTATTGAAAAAAATGTATTCAATAAATTTTTTCTTTCTCTAAAAGCAAATGAAAAGAATCTACCGAAATATTCCGAAAAAATAATTCCCTTATTTCATTAAAAATATTTTAAAAACAATAAAGATACAAATTAAAGAAATAATAAATTCTCTGAAATGCAATTGGGGTAGAATGTCTCATTCTGGTATAGAAAGAAAAGGGTGGGAAATATAAGCTTGGGCGCTGTTATAATAATCCCGGATACATGTCAGCACAAGTCCATACATATCCATTGGAGAAATTGAAACAAGTTCAGACACGAAATAAAGAATTTTCTATTAATTAAGTATAGTACGAGTTTTATAAAAGCGTCTACTTTTCCTTAACACAAGCTAACTATTTTAATACTTGTAATAAAATTGCATGCAAAGTTTATTATATAGATTGAAGTATGTTAAAAAAAATTTCAAAATAAAAACACATTAAAAATAATTATACTCTCAACTACTTTATAGGTTAAACAGGTATGAAATAATTTTTTAGTAAAAAAGTAAAATATAAGCTTTCAAAGCGAGTCAATGCAAATAATTAAATTAGTCACACACATATATATATATAATGTACCCAATTTTTTGAATTTATTGTACCTGGAAGATTGAAAGAAACATCGAATTCGAATTTTTTATAGTAATGTAATGGAAATTTAAAAACTGTTCAAATCCAGGACGGAACTTGCTATCGGGTGTGATTTTTTTTTTTTTTAATGATATTGATGCGAGAAGGAGATACACCAGAAGGTGCATCCCCTAAAGGCCTGTATGGTATGGCCCCTCCATCGTGAAAAGAACAGAGTAGAAGGAAAGAAGCCGGAATCACTAGCCAAATCTCAGAAAGTTAGATACAATCCAATTTACTAAGTTTTTTAAGGCCTTCGAGCAGTGGTAAATTCTCCGCGTGATAAATTAGGTTAAATTTATCTCCCACTTTATTACCAGACCCTATACTTACAGAAAAAATGCCTGGGTATAGCCGGGAATCGAACCCGAGAACTCCGGGTTGCCAGCCAGTGATGCTGACAATTACACCAGGTAGGTGGACGGTGAATAAAATGTTACCAGTATTTTTTCATTAAAAGCTAAAAATATTTTTATTTTTAGATAGGTCAATAGTCTATTTTTTCTTGTTTTTTTCTATGGACCTCGAAGATAACCAATAGTTTAGTGTAGTGTAAGAAAAAAAATCAACCTCCCGCCCGGGCCTCCAAAAGTCCGGGCGCCGGGGCATTTGACCCCCTCCCCCCTGGCTAGAATTCATTATGTGATAATAAAATTTCAAATAAAAAAATACATAAACATATATGAGTAGTCCCGAGGTCTAGTTGTGAAGTGACTGACCATGGAACATAAGACCCGGGAATTGAATGTGATTTTCTCTGAAAACGATTATTCTTGTGTTCAGGGGCGTAGCAACGGGGAGGGGGGATCAGAACCCCCCCCCCTCCGAAGGTCAGGGCTCATGGGATGAGTAACGGCAACGACAAACCGTTTCTTATGACAAACTAACTGTAATTAAATATATTTAATATGTTTAATCAAGAATTATGTTCTTTTTTAATTTCTTGATGTACTTATTTGTTTTAATAAAAAAAATTCCCGCTAAATATTTTGCTTTGTGAATTGACCCCCCCCCCCCATGAAAATTTTCTGGCTACGCCACTGCTTGTGTTCAATATGGTCTGACTATTATTGTTATCTTTAAGTTTAAGGACTCCAGTACAACAAAGCGCCACTAATCATTTAATACTTGTAGCACCACAATGTCGTAATGTAATCAATGTAACCTCACACTCGAGCGGGCTTAAGCTACTTTCGTGGCTTACAATAATTTCTAAAAATAACTAACTATAGTATCTATATTTATAATATTTTTGAAGCTAGATTCAAGATAATATCGGATAATAATTTCTCTTTATTTCTCTAATGGACTTGTAATTGTCATTGAAATAGATATGTTAGGAGCTTATCATTAGATTAACCCTTCTATTGAATAACAAATATGAGGGCAAGTCTCATTGTTTGGCTCGATTTGAATACTTGGTTGGAAACGGCCGGTTGCTGGGTTGTCTATCTATCTTTGTCTCAGCTTAAGCTCATTTCTTGAACGTTTCCTTTCCTTCTACTTGATAACTGGTACTAGACAACGACTGTTTTGTTACCGCTCTGGTAATGAAATGAAACTCAGCCCATTTGATAGCGACACATACTTGGAATCTTATCTTCCTTCTTATGAGTAGCTATGTCAGCAAGAAATGAAACGGCAATCTTAAATGGACTGAATAATTCAATCAAACAAAAGAATTTATTTTAAAGAGATCGAAATCTTGAAAGATGTCAGCATAAATGACGAGCTGTCACGTGATCATACATGATTGCAATAAAATAACAGGACTAACTAGCAACTTATTCAGGAAACGCGAGATTTACTGCTACCAGGAACCAAACTATTCGTTCAAATTGGATACGAAACGAAATAATTTTTGAATTAAACCGTTTTTAGTTCAAATATTGTAAAACAGCAGATCTTTATTCTATTTTCATAAATTCAAAACACCATAAAATTAAATGCAAAATTTCACTAGGTATCTCCAACAAAGATATCTATATAAAGTAAAGAAAATTATGAAAAATTTAATAAACTTTTTAAAATTTTAAATATAAAATACTAAGTAAGTAAGTAGGTTTCCTAAAAATAAAAGATAAGATGCTTGTTTAGCAAGACTATATATATTTCGGGGTATAAGCCCATCTTCAGGAGTTCACAGAGGAAAATAGTTTCCAGTTGTACTAAACAAGCATCTTATTTTTTATTTTTGGGAAACCTACCTAGTATTTTATATTTTAAATTTTAAAAAGTTTACTAAATTTTTCAAAATTTTCTTTACTTTATTTAAAATGTTTCACCATGAACCCAAACTATTCTCCCTTAACAAATATATTTATATTTATAATAAATAATTTGTGAGCGTAACTTTCTGTTTTGAAAATATACCTTATTATTTAAAAAAAAAAAAAATAAAAATAAAAATTGTTGAATGAAGAATGAATGATAAATGGACAAATTTGAGAGAAAAAAATCACAGAAGAAATATATAATTAAAAAAATTCTTGGATCATCAAAAAATTTGAAACCTTATTATATTTTCATGTGATTCCATTTATATTAAATTGAAAATAAGGGGAGGTCGTTGGAAACTAATTTCACATAAATACCTCAATAAATCAAAATTCAGTTCATTTAAGAGATCTCACCCGAATCCCTTATAGTACGTGCACCACTGGCTAGGAACAATTGTTGTAAAACAAAAGTATTACAATCCATTTCATTTACGATTTTTTATTTTTTATAAACTATCAAAATAGCGTGATTAAATATCAAATATATGTAAAATATGAATATATAAAAATCACACCCTCTTAGGAATCTATTTAAATTGGTTTTCTTCTTTAAAAATATTTAAAAAAATATATTTTCTTCGATAGACGTTGGAATTCAACTTTAAAGGTAAAAAAAAAATTATTATTTTCGAAGTTTAAGGGAGGAATACAATGAATGAGAAGGCGTAATTATGCATTTATAGATTGAAACAAAAACGATAAAAAAAACATCAGGCTCAATTAGAAGAGTATCTCGCTAGAAATGCAAAAAGTGTCGCAATTCGTGACCTCAATTAGTCTTGCGGAAGGCAACGGGAAACCACTCGTGTGAAATAATTTACCCAGGAAAACTACAGAGGATACTCTCCATAGTAATCTCGGACGCTCGATTAGTATGGCACTTGAAGAAGAATTAGTCTAGGACAGGGCTTCTTAAACTTTTTTAATTGGTAACCCTATTTTGACTGGAAAGTTATTGTTTTGAACACCAAAATTCAGTTTCGCGACTTTATATATATTTCGGGGTATAAGCCCCTGTATTCAGTTTCCTCTGTGAAATATATATAGTCTTGCTAATCAAGCATCTTATCTTGTATTTTTGTGAATCCTACCTAGTATTTCATATTTCAAATTATAAAGTTTCTTAAATTTTTCAAAATTTTCTTTACTTTATTTAAAAATTTTCACCATGAACCCACACAATTCTCCCTTAATAAAAGATTAAACTGTTCAGACATACTAAAATATTTGATCTAACAGATATAAAGTGCTGAAGGTCTTCCTGTTGTACCTAAGTTGTGTTATTAATTAAAAAAAAAAAAAACAATTTGAAAAATCGACGACAAATGTATTTAAATTTTTTATTAATTTCCTATTTTCGCAGCGGATGGTCTAACCTGATAAAATCTTCCATTCAATATACGTTTCCACCACTCACTTTTATTTAAAATAGTATTGTCTTGTTGCTTTTACGAATTACTCATTCATATTTTTCTTTTATCTGATAATTTATCCAATTTCCTTTCATAGGATTCTCCGAAAGCAACCTTTGATGGAAAGCTGCAGAATATTACTCAAAGGTTCAGAAAAGCATAAGAGCTAAAGAAGCACTCATCAATGAATGATTTCAAATCCCTATCTATTGTTCTATTTTCTCAAACACACATATATAAATATAAATATACGCACAGCTATTCTATTCTATTTTATATTAAATTTTTATTTTATTTATTCAATTTTTCTACTAAATATTTCAATTATTTTCCAAATGGCATTCCATTCTTTCTCTGAATGCTACATTTATATCAAATAGATATAATTCTTTTGTTTTTTAAAACCCGAGTTCTCGTTTCATTTTTGTTTTTTGTTCATTTCTATTATTGTAGTATATACAACACTTTTAGAATTATTTAATTAAAATTTTTATTGTGTCCTATTTTCGTTCCATTTATTTTTATATATAAATTAAAAATAAATATCGCTTTAATAGAATATTTGGATTTCTATAGATCTATTTTTTTATCAATTATATACTCTTATTTCTCATCCTCAAAACTTGTAATAAAGTTTGTTTCATCAAAACCGTTTTCAAATTAAAAAAAAAAATATATAAATATATTATTATTATTATTATTATTATTATTAGAAATTTATTGAACCAATTATTTTACATGAATTAATGTATACATTGTATTTGAGCTTCGACTTCGGAGATTACTTCTCCACTATCAACTAACCTTGATCATCTTTTTAGTCCTTGTTTTTAATAAGAGAAAAAAACTAATTAAATAAAAAAACCTCTTTTCCGATAATTATTCCAATTCCATTAATCGAATTTCCTAATCCATCTTTCCATAAATATATAATATATTTCTTTACTCCGAGTAGATAATAAGAGTAGATATTGAAATATAAAATATAAATAAATAACTATACTAATTAAAATCTTCAAAATGTAGTCTTAATTTGAACTTGATTTATTAGGTTGTTGCGCCTGTATTTAGGCAATTATTTGCGCGGAGAAGAATCAAAGCTGCGTAAGAGCTAGGCGAGTCCAGTCATTGATGGAATGCTCCAGAGCTTATGACATGGAAGCCATCAAATATGTATGAAAAGATTTTTTTTACATAAGCTTTAATTAGGTAGGGATTATTAAAGGTAGAGTTTACCATATTCGAGTTTTCCCGATTTGCTGTCTCAGTTTCATTTTCTTAATGTGATTTTGATTTGTGTCATTAATCTATAGTGAATGTACCCAAATTACGTGACCCGTTCAGGGGGGGGGGTCTTCAAAATACCACGCTTGGTCACAGATGCGGGGGGGTTAGGTCTTCCTCACGAAGTCAATATCCTCCAGGGATATCTTAAGCTTTTTCGAGCTATATTCAAATTACTCTTGGCGTCACGAGGCAAGCGCCGCGGCGTATTAATAAAGACAAATATGAGCCAAATTATTATTTTTTTTAACTTTCTATATCCAAAAAATGATTTAAGATCATATTTATGAATTACTACGTGAAAACTAGTAGGGGGGTCTTAGAATATACTACGGGTGGTCACCGAGGGGGGCAGGGGGAGGTGGGGTAAAAAAATTGTAAAAAATGGATCACGTAATTTGGGTACGTTCCCATATATAATATACAGTTATAAAAATTATTTTTATTAAAAAGTTACACATTTTTTGTTATAATAAGAAATCCAATAATTCAATTTTCATTTGACTATATATTTTCTCTATTAATTTTAGAATAAAAGTGCAAATATATAAGTTGTTCAGAATCAAAAACATATCAAATATATGGATACTTTCCTGTGGAAATATTAAGAAAACATAGAAAATAGCTCAAAATAAAAATTTAGAAATTTTATACGGTTTGGGGAATTAATAAAGGTGAAAATTAATTACCAAAAATTTACATGCCTTAACTTCTAAAATTAAATTATTGATTAAAAATACAAAGAAATATAAAAACTTTCAAGACTCGGTACGCTTGCTAGTTAGAGCGGAAACAAGTAATTTCTTTTGTACATTCATGTCTTAATTTTAACGAAGTCCAATTGAATAGTCTCTCTTTCTACAACGAGTATAGTTATGGTCCGAGTGCAAAAGGCCATTCCTAGAATAATAGAAATTAAGAAATTAATCTCTAATAGTCTGAAACAGGCCTGAACTTGTTAGTGACATCCACTTACAAGTGCCGGCCTGTTACAGGCATCGTTGCAATATACCTTAGTTACCTTAGAAAGGGATGTGATTCTATCCGCGCCCTTTATAGTTATTTTCATTGTGCAGGTTTTAATGAAAGAATCGCTCACCCGAACATTAAATAATAAAAAGTGAAAACTTTTTCAAGGTTCGATACATTAGATCTACCCTAGTAATTATTAATAAACTTAAATATAAATGGTTCATTTATGGCAATACTAGTATAACATTCCTCTTAAAATCTCAATAGAATAATTCAAAAAATACTTTCTGCCTTTTGAACCAGATATTCCAAAATCTAATCAGTCCTCTATATTGATACAAACGAACTATCGTGGATATCGGAATTCAGACAGACAAATAGAAAAAATTATAGTTGAAAAATATTTCTTTTTTCTGCGTTTCAGACATTTTAAAGCATAATAAGTAAATATTAATTTTTATGCGTGATTTAATACTAAGGGCACCTGGGAAGAGAGTAATTTTTAACCTGAGCTCATGCTAATGATATAATATATTAATAGTTTAGCTCACTTAAGAGTATTTAAAAATCATTACTACTTAATAGTTTTTCTTTGTTAATCACATTACAAAAAAGTTGAATCATAGATAATTTGCTGAATACCATTTATAATCCTCTCTTTGTATTATAAAATCATATAGAAGTTGGTCATTTTGTTTATTTTGAATAAGCTATCGAAATTGTCTCGGTTTGAGAGAAAAATATATGGTAGGTCTAACTATGGATAAAGTCTAGCTCTAGTTGGAGTTTATTTATATTTACATCGAAATGTACACCAAATGCAAAAATTGAATTATACATTTACAAATTTTATTTAAATAATAAAAGTAAATTACAATATAATATCAAATTTTAAAATTGTAAAACTATTTAGAACATTTGCTCTTAACAATGATGGCTGACTGTGCTTTAATTTGTAATTGTAAACGCCAAAAATCTTCCAGTTCTATAAAAAAAATCTTTGCTCAGTCTCGAAATTTTCCACAAAAAGTGTCTTTAAATTAAAAATCATAAAAGATGGAAAAAACCTAAATCGCACGTGGAAGAATTAATAAATAATAGAGATATGAAGTAATTCATTCATTTGTATACACAAGTGTTACTTAAATATATGTGTTGAATGGATTAAATTAATGTAATATTCAACACCCAAGTGGATTATTTGAATTGGCTACTTAGAATATTGCTTTTCAGTATACATGTCACAGGGTGAATAATTTGTCCATCATAATCATAAATAATTGGAAAGTGGAGTTTGGGAGGTGTTAATGTCAAGATGTCAGTCAATCGGAAACTTCGCCTCTAAATGGGATTACATGAATACCGCAAAATCGATAGAAGAGGGACAAAAAATACAAAAGCAAAATAACCAGCCAACCAGAGCAACAAGAGGCAGGCATATCACTAGACAGATAGAGAAGGGGAAAGGGTTTAAAAATAAACCCGGAAGATAGGATAAGTTTATTGGATAATCAAAAAAAAAAACGTCATTGAGATTCCCCTTATCCGGTCCGTAAGTAATACAGATGTCGAATAATGGCACGTCTCTTGTATAGAAAATCAATATTTCTTGTTTTTTTTTTTTTTTTTTTATTCTAGTTAACGAGATCTGGCTATATATAAAATGATATTTTTGTTTAGGTTTTGTTATAAATCCTTCTTCAGCATGTATTCAGAAAATTAATCTCTAGAGACAGATATTTAACCATTTAATCCGTCATTTGGAGGATTTATTTTAAAAAGTAGCCACCAACCAAGGGATTAAATTAATTTTTTGCATTTAATAAAAAATTTTAATATTTTTTTAATCCGGTAAAATCTATATATAAAAAATTAAGGTTTTGTCGGAACATTGGTCCAAATTTTGGTTGCAAACTTTTCAAGCAAAGTTATGAACGAAAACACCCTCAAAAAATTCCTGTCTGTATGTATGTATGTATGTCTTAATGTATGTTTCCGTGGGTTTCGCGAAAAGTTGCTCACGATTCACGTAAAAACGGCTGAAGGGAATATAATTAAATTTCATTAATTTATTTATTTATCTTCTGAGGATCTTAATTCTCTTTTAGAATAGGTGTTGATTTTCTTGGTTTCAAAAAATAATAGCTCGGTTATATTTTTTTCATTTATTTTTATTTTATTTTAATATCAGGACGTTTCGACATCTACAGTTATGTCATCATCAGCCCAAAAATAAAACCATCCTTTCACTATTTCCAATATATATATATATAACTTTACAAACAACTCAACACACATCACATCCTTTTTTACATTTTTTTACATTTTTTCTTACATCAAAAATTCATCAAACATACCTTAAAACAATCTTAAATTTAGTTGAATCCAATCACAAATCACAACCTGTGTCTTATCAATACATACATGTTTGATGATTTTTTGATGTAAGAAAAAATGTAAAAAAAGGTGTGATGTGTGTTGAGTTGTTTGTAAAGTTATATATATTGGAAATAGTGAAAGGATGGTTTTATTTTTAGGCTGATGATGACATAACTAGATGTCGAAACGTCCTGATATAACAATAAAATAAAAATAAATGAAAAAAATATAACCGTGTTATTATTTTTTGAAACGAAGAAAATCAACACCTATTCTAAAAGAGAATTGAGATCCTCAGAAGTTAAATAAATAAATTAATATAAATAAATTAATATTAATAAAATTCTCAGATCCAATCTTATAAATATAAATTAAATTTCATACTTGGATTTTGCAGCTAGTCTTAAATAAATCAATGAATCTCAATTTTTAATTCTTTAATTTATAAGAAAGAAATTAATGATTTATTCTCATGTAAAATACAAATATTTTTAAATTATTTTAGAGAAAAAAAGATAAAACAATAAAATCTCTCGCGACTAGTATCTACCACTAATAAAATATAATTTAAAACAATAATTATTTAAAATAAAGTAATATGTATTAAAAAAAAGTGAACCTAGGATATTCTAATTTTTAAATTTTCAAACAAAATTATATATATCATATCATAAACATAAGATCATTATAAAATTTATTGAAAACAAAGAAGATATGATTTGTATTACATAGTATATACAAAAAAAATGGCAAGAAAAATGAGGAACATCAGGAATATTTCCTGACAGCCCATTAGAACCAAAATTTGCTGTGATATCTCGAGGCAATAATAACTTAAATCTACAAATTATTAATTATCTCATTTATTTTTCATTTCCATGAGATTTGTTAATATATTAAGTGAATATTGGTATTCAAATCCTTTTAGTCATGGGTATACAAAAGAGAGTAGAATTTTCTTTTGTCAACCATTTTATCAATCAAAAAATTCCCTCTAAACGCCTAATAGAATAAAAATATTTAATTATTTAAGTTAAAAAATCAATTAAAAATACTAAAATATGCAGAAAAATCAGAAGGTCAATCTAGTAATTGTGATTGTAATTTAGTAATTATGTTCTTATTAATCCCAATCAACATGTAAATTGTGATCCTATTAACATTGAAGGGTGTGTTCCCTAATGATTTTAGAATTAGATATGCATGAACAAATTTCAGCTTATGGATTCGAAACACAACACTGGCTGCCATTTTGGTTTAAAAGGAGAGAAAGAGTTAAAATAAAAAATAGAGTTATATTAAAAAATATCCATTCGAAAGCTCAATTCAATTTATTATATTTCATATTTTTGAAAAAATTGAATTAAAAGATCCAGCATCGTGTACATAGATTCAGACAATATTACATTCCAATTGGATTCGAGTGGAATTTTATAGCAGGGATTTGTTGAAGTTATTATATTTATATAATACAGTGAACTTGATGTATATATGAGCAGCTCAATTGCCAAATCGATTAAATCCATAAAATAATAGAATAAAGGGCTCAAATAGTTTACATTCTTTGGTAAAATTCAATTCAATGGCTCAACATTTTATTGTCAATTAATGGTGTTAATTGAAATTATTGGGGAAATTTATTTTGAAAATAAATCAAGTACTTTGCCACTAAAATTGAAAAAAAATGTAAAAAGTGCAGTTAAGGGCTTTGGCTTGTAAAAGGCTCATATAACCCTGAAATATTATTTCTCTTTTCTATGTGATGATACCAAATTAGGTATTTTGTAGGGTCCATTAAAAACTAAAGAATTTTTAAGGAGTTTGGTGTCGGTTCAAGGTGAAGCATTTTTAATAAAAAGTAAGTAAAATTTCAAGGTAGATTTCACAAAAGAAAACAAATACCTATATGTTTTGAGTTTTTATCTCGATATATATCTCTATTTCGAGTTTTGAGCCAATCATCAGGAGTTAACATGGAAAAGCAGTTTTCATATATATGTTGCAGCAAAAACCTGTTTTCAGTAAGAACGGGTTCTTACTAGTTAAAACGCTTTTCACTGAATACCTTTGTGGGAACTAGAATTTACTGATGTTGGTTGAGTTTGGTTCAAAGGTCTAGAATCTTTATTTTTGACCTTCCGCCTTATTTTGAGTGTTTATTTTCAAAATTGTTTAAACGAAAATGTGAAAAATTACATCCCCTACAATGTTGCTTCTAATTTTTGACATTTTCGTTGAAAATTTTTTAAAAATAAACACCCAAAATGAGGCGGAAGGTCAAAAATGAAGATTCTAGAACTTTGAACCAAACTCAACCAGTAGTAAGAAGTAGTAGTTTAGTAAGAACCCGTTGTTACCAAAAACAGGGTTTTACTGCAACAAATATATTCCTGATGATGGACTCAAAACCCTAAATATATATATCGAGATAAAATTTATTTTGTGAAACCTACCTTGAAATTTTACTTAAAACCTAAGAAGCTAGTTTATAGGAAATCCTATAATTCTTTATTAACTAGAATTAGTTTGTGAGTTAAAAATATAAATCTTTCTGCATTTGTGCCTACCCCTGTGCTCATGTTCAGAATTTTTTCTCAGTAATTGATTAGTACGTATATCTTTTCAAAACCTAAAAAAAATAGATCGAGTAAGGAAATTAAATAATTGTAAAAAGTTACTAGTTGTAGTTTTTGAGGATTAGACAAAACTTTGGAATATTTTTTGAAAAGTATTAACCCCAAAATATAATCAACGCGTTGAAATATAAGACTATAATGAAAAATAGAACCATTGCTTTGGATAAGTACCTCATACGACTAATAATAATAATTTCCGAGTTCCGAAATAAACCTTAAGTATAAACTTTAATGTACTTGATGATTAGATAACATTTTCTTCAAGCAATATCTAAACATAATATTTGTAAAACGTTTGCATGTCAAGAATAATCTTTCCTAACACCAATTACTGTAAAAGAGAAATATTCGCTATATCGTATTTCTATCTCAAAATGGAATATTAATCAGACCTCCAGCAAAGGATAATTATTCATCGGATAAATTAGTCAATGTTAAGGCTTAAAGATACTGAGGGGAGGCGGTTAGGAGAGCAATTAACCATTAAAAAATAGTTATAGAGATAACAGAGGAGGAATTATTCTTGGGCTTCAAGTGTTAAGAAGGAATCAAAAACGGTACTTAACTACTGAGATTAACTAAGACGAACCGTTTTCGATCTATCAAAGTAAGAATAAATTGAATTCGTCTTATCTCTGGACTAAACGATTTATCTTTTTCTCAATGAGGCAGTGATTAAGTGGGAAGAAAAAACCAATTCTTTTTGTAATAGAATTAGAAATGAATAAAGAATATAGATACTTTTCAAATATTAGTGTAGGAAATTTAGGAAGTTATGGAAAACTTTTAATTTAATAAATACCATGAAAGGAATCGCAGGGAATTGGATAAATTAAAACACAGAATATTTATTAAGTGATCCAGACGTTTCGTCAATTTATTTTGACTTCTTCAGTGGCTCATTTTATCACTCTTTGCCAAAAACAATTTATTTATAAGACAAAACATCATTAATCTTTCTTTAGCATATTCTTGGCTCACAATAATCTTGGAAACGACTTTTTATTTAACAATTAAAATTTGTCGTCGTTTTTATACAGAGATAACCGAGGGGTGAACTGCGATTGGAATTAGGTGTACACCGTCTTTGGAATTATTTAGAATTACTTTGGAATTCATTAGATAATCTATTGTCATCTATTGTCTTCTACTTGGAAATGAAAGTGGAAGTAGGTGTACACGATTTTAGGTCGAGGTTCACCCCTCGGAGATAACATATGTAAAATAAAAATTAAATATCAATATGACTCGTCATCCCCCCAATTTTTTTTTACATATGTTATCTCTGTATAAAAACGACGAAAAATTTTAATTGTTAAAGAAAAAGTTGTTTCCAAGATTATTGTGAGCCAGGAATATGCTAAAGAAATATTAATGATGTTTCGTCTTATAGATAAATTGTTTTTGGCAAAGAGTGATAAAATGAGCAACTGAAGAAGTCAAAATAAATTGACGAAACGTCTGGGCCACCCAATAAAAACTCTATGTTTTAATTTATACGATTCCCTGCGACCCAAATGGATAGGAATGATGTAACATTTAATAAATACTATTTGAAGGTTTAAAATGGGAAGTATTAAATTTAAAATTTTCAATTACTTGTGATTTTTGTTTTAAGGGATGAGATCATAGAATGTCATATTAAATGTGAAAAATTTTCTAAATCACCAAATAAACAGAAGATGAAGTATTGGGACTGTTATATACTTAAACGAACATGAAATTTTTTATAAATCAGATAAAATTCATTTTGCTTAATAAAGTCCCTAGCAAGAATATCTAATAATTTTAATCTCTAATGTACCAAGCAATACATCATTTTATTTTCTAATTATAATATTGGATGATAAAATGTTATAGACTACTTGAATTTCTTATTGATGGTCAAAAAAATAATTAATTGTCTCATTTCCCGATATTTCGTCTAGCTTGAAGAATCATCTTTCAGTTCACATTTTATTTATGCTATGCTTTGCATAGTAGCTGTATTATAAATGATATGCCAAAAAAAAATGTGAAAGCATTTTTCTTTCTTTTTACATAATATTAAATTTACTTAAAAGGCGAGAGTTAAAAGGTAGAGGGTACCACATAAAGCAGGAAAATCTTTTAAATTCGTAATTTTTAAGCTGAAATGACCATAGCCATCTGCTTTATAACGAGTTTTTAGTGATAACATCGATCCAGATTACCTAAGTAATTGAACTTAATGCTTTCTTGTTTTTTTATTTGTTTTGTTTAGCTTTGATTAAATTACGATGTTAAATCTCTTTAAAGAATACTTGTTAATAGATCTTCTTAAATAAAATATATAATTTTTAAAATAAATAATATTTCATTTAAATAAAGTAAATAAAAAAGCTTAAAAATCATTATATGTTATCTAAATGAATAATTAAACAAATAAAAACATATTTATGACTCTGAAAATCCACTAGACAATAAAACTCTAGTCCTTTATATTGCTAGTATTTTGAGGCTACAACAGTGCTAACAGCTCAGGTCAACTAAATAGATATATGTAAATATTTAAGTTTATAATTTATTAATATCATTTTAATTTAGAAATAATATTAGTAAATAAATTAAAATGAATTCAAAACAAAAATGGAGGAAAAAATTTAAACTTTTTTCAAATCTCCGTACGCTCGCAAGTGTACACAATGTATTTTTTATTTTAAATATTTTGAGAAAAAATGGTATGTTCTGAATTTGTGAACCGGAAGTCCTAAAGTTAGAAAGCACATAATCGATTTATTTCCCCGAAATAGAAATAAAAAAAATTTGGGGACCAGAACAAACTTTTTAAAACTTTCCGGGATAGTATCGGAATCCAGACACCCAGACAGACAGGCAGACATAAAGTCAGAAATAAATCATGGCTGAAAATGAATTCTTTTCACGCTTCAAACATTTTTAAACATAATAAATATTTTTTAAAATTTCGTAAATATTAAAACTGTTACTTACGAATATTTCATTAACATTTAGACGCCAGAGGTGATGTATATTTCAGGAAGCAGGAACTGAAACAAAAGAATCATAGTATTAATTGAAGTACAGTTGTAATATTATTAATACAATAGTAAATAATTAATTTGTAATTAATGTTCGTAATATGATAGTAATTATTATATTTTATTTCTACATGTGAGAAATGATAAAAAAAACTTCATCTACACGAGTAGAGACAAAATTAACCGCAAATGTAAATGGACATGTGACATTTAAGAATCCGGAGTAATAAAAGAAAATGAAATTTAACAGAACAAAAACAGATAATGGTTTATTTTTGGACTAAGGGAACTTAAAAACCTGTATTTCTTGTGAAATCTCGAATTCAAGTTTGTGGACTTATTGAAAATACCTACTTCAAATTAGTACACTCAACAGCAAAAAAAAACGGACATTTGATAATTTTTAAATAAAATGAATAAATAGAATATTAAAAAAAATTTCCATATTTTGACTAGATAGGTAATTAAAAAAATTATTTTTAAAGCTAAAATGGCATTTTAATTTTTTCTGGCTTAAAAAAGAGAAAATTGTAACGGCTATCTATTAAAATAAAAAAAAAAACATGATTACTTAAAAAATGTCTCTTTATGTCTCGTATAAGAGCTTTTATACGATGGACGTATGAACAGTTTCAAAGACAAAGAATAAATGATAGAATTTCATTATTAAATTCATTTTTTTATTTTTTATTTTTTTTTCATATATGTACCATGAATTAATCGAAAGAGTTTTTAAATTATTTCTAATTATTATTCAATATATTTTAGTTCGGTTATTTTATGAGAAAATTTATTTTATAGTAATTCATTTTATCAAAAAAGAAAAAAAATTATCAAGTGTCGCGTTTTGTTTGCTGTTGAGTGTATAAATCTAAGTGAAAGTAAAAAACGTGTAGGTACTAATCCTACAGTGACTTCAAGGGTATTGATGTAAGAGCTCTATATCAGTGGCGGGAGGTAACTTTTCAAGCAGGGGATGCTGTACAAAAAATAAACCTTCATTTTTTAAAAAAAATTTTATTCATCGCTCCTTTTTGCAACATTTAAGTATCGATAACTGCATTATAGAATTTTTCGTTATTTTTTTTCAAATTTAAGATTAGATTTTTTATCAATTGATACTTAAACAGAACGGATAATCTATATTCACTTCAGCTTCTTCTGTTGATGTTTCAATTCTTTTCATAGTTGAAATCTGACTGATGCACTAATAAAATATTTAGTGAAATATCAAATTCTATAATAATTCGAAGTTTTTTCTAATAATAGCATTATCTTCATAAAGTATCAGGCCAGAGATTGGTTTGAGTCAAGTTCTTCATTTAAATCTAAAGCATTAAAGCAACTCTTTCGCATCTCTAAAATTTGTATATCTATAGGGCCATAGGGCTCTTCAAAAATAGTTCAAAATTTCCTTTTTTTTAGTGTTCGGGCTAAAAATATCACAAAGCCTTGAAATGTTGAAAAAAAATCGAAAAATCGCCATTAGAATCAGATTATAAAATTTTACTAGGATCGATTGTTAGGCTTAGTGATGAAAATTTGAGTTGAAAAGTGTTAATTAATATAGTAAAGGGTGTGTAGTTTCACAGTCAATATTCGCTGTGAAACTACACACCCTTTACTTCATTAATTAATATCATGTTTCACCTAAAACCTACACCACTTTCTCTAAGTAAAATTGAAAAGTGTTATTGATGAGAAGAGTAATAATTTTTGTTTCGAATCAAATCGTATGAATAATAATAATTTAAAAGGAATTAGTATTTTTTTATTTATCGTGCATGTTCATATTTATGAACGAAACTCATCTCATGGAATTTGCGTACGTATGTAACTCATTTAGCTGTCCGCAATCCGGACATTGCTCTATCCTCTATTTTTAACATTGTATATCTATCGGAATTGGGTTTCCGTTATAAGCAGTATCAAGAAGCAGCCGGCCTCTCTGTTTCAATTTCATTCATAGAACGAGTTGCTTGGCTCTATTCTCAAAATAGGACAGTCCACTTAAAAGTATAAAGAAAAAATAAAAATAAATTAAAAAGAGTAGGAAGTCTTGTCTTAAGTAAATCGATAAAAACATCCTCAGAAAATAAGAATTATGTTATGAAAATAATAACTGGATATTTTTTAACATCTTTTCAAGATAAAATCGTACGCTTTCTGCAAATTTTACCGATATGAAATTTTTTGACACTCAACGCTAGAGCTAAAAATTTGAAACTTAGAATGCAGTTTATTAATATTAACGAATTCGTGTCCTAAATTGTAACTCAGTATCTTCAAATGTTTAATAGCTTCCCATATTAAAACAATATATTTATTTATGATTTTCAGCATTTATGAAACGAAGTTTCTGAAGGTAGAAAGCTCAAAATCTAATGAGGGTTTGTTTTAGAAATACAAACATTTTGGAAACAGAACGATCTTTCTACGATTTGTCGTGGAAATCAAATAGGCAGATAGATAGAAAAAAAAATTGTGGCCGTCAGATGTGAAACATCGAAATTGATGGTGTATAAGGTAGTTGTTTCGCGACAATACTAGCACAAAGTTAATGCTAGAGTATATAGAACTGACAATAAGGATCCATAGTTCATAAGCCCAAAACTTTTTGCTGTTTATGTACCAATTCTAGCCAATCCCGTGGTCGTTTGACAAATATGGCACCATTGTAAGAGATTGAATATTTTTATATTAAAATGACAGATAAAATACACTGTAAATTTCTATAAAAATCGTTTTTTTATTTTTTAACAAATGTAATCAACGCCTATGTTACACCTTATGAAAATTATAATTTTGAAAAAATCTAGCGCATGCATCTTTCGATGTTAAATAAATGCGCTGTTACCAAATTCTTTTTAGTGTAAATTTTTTTTTTATACATTTTTCATTATTTATTCCTTATTATCTCAGAAACTGTGTTGTAACTATGAATCAAAATTGTCTTAAAATATGTATTGGTTATTGTTTAATGTTGGTTTAGTTTTTTATAAAAATGGTAAAAAGGGTTTCTTAATTATAATTAAATATGTAAGTAAATTTTCCGATATCCCGTATAGTGCAATGTTAAAGAGCCTGAAGAACTCAATTTTTGAAATTTAATATCTCCGGAACTGTATTGTTCATAAATTTCGTTTTGCCACCAATCGATGCAGAAGTATTTAAATAATAATCTGTATAAATTTCAAAAAAATTCTAAGAAAATGCATTTGGGGGAACAACTACCTTAAAAGAATTCAGACATTTCTAAATCAATAAGAAAAGTGAATTCAATACTTGGGCTTTTGTCGAGCGTAGCTACGAATAATAATTAAAATATCGATTAATATAGAAAACAATAAAAAAAATGTGCGGCAATTTTATCTAGAACGAATCTTAGTCAAAACTTCTGTTTATATTCAAAATTTAATTATAAATATTGGACAAACGTCTAGCCAGAAAATCAATAAGAAAGCATACACTCACAAAGGCACACACACAGAGAGAGATTTTTCTTAAAAGCTCTTTTATGGTACTCAGGGGATTTCGAAATGTTAAAATCTTCAAAAATCTCGACATCAATTTTTTCACGAATAGTAGATATCCATTACTATTCATTGAATCTCCGTTTTTATTTGTTTTTGGTAATAGAAATAAAAAATGTCGTAAAAAGTAATATCTCATGAAAAGACTTTAAATGAGAGATTCAATAATTTAATGTAATACTAGAATATATATAGACTAGTTCACTATTTGTATGTAATTTATAGAGTACTAAAAATATTATAAAAAGGTGGTTTCCTTACTGAAGAATTATTTCTTTAAAAAATATCTATATGTTATTTGTATATAATAAGACTAAAAAATGTATCCCCCTTAAAAAATCACACTCTATAAATACTGGTTCGTAATTGTATAATTCAATAATTTTATTGAATATATAAATTATTGAAAATCAAATTCTGTATAAAATTATTATTATTTAAAAATTTTAAATTAATCAAAATAAATCAATAAATACTTTATGATTAAAATGGCAATTTTTTATTTTGGATTTAAATATTTTTATTTCTTGGTTTGGCCTAATTTTTTTATCCTTGAAATAAAATGTGTAGTCAATAAAGAAAATACACTCGTATATTGCGATAATTGTGAGAATTAAAAAAAAAATCCAAGCCGTTTTTAAGAAAATATCGAAAAACGTAAAATCTCCCGAAGTAAAGAGGGGTCAATTTGAGTCAAAACCTTGCTTTCATATCTTAAGGTAGTTCTTTCACAAATGCAAAAATTAACGAAGTTTTTGAAATTTGGAATATAAGTCAGTAAAAGCATAATACACATACTATTAAAATTTGAAGACGATTTACCACACCAAAGATAAAATAATTGAAATTAAAAATGACATTTTTTATAATAATAAAACTTGAGCAAGATGTGAGGTAGGTTTCACATTTTTTACATAGGGTAGATAGGAAAAGGGTGGGGATATGATCATTATTTTATTTTTTTTCATTGAAGGACTTTCAACATCTTGATGAAAAACTAATATTTGTTAGAATAATATATTCGGAGTAGCTTAAAAAAAAATTGAAATTATTTACCACGTAGTTTTGATAAAAGACAAAAAAAACATATTTGGGCGATTATTTTTAGTGGAGAGGATATAAGCACAATGGCTTGGAAACGATCCGGCTAGTAAGTGTGTATCCATATAGAGAGAAGAGTGGACAGTCACGTTAAAATAACATAACCTAAAATTTTAGTTCCGTTCATATTTATAGAGTGGTTACGAGGCTAAAACTTTTTGTGTGGATTGTCGCGAAAGAACCTCCTTACATAATACTTTCACTTATTCTTTGAAAGTGAAAATAAAGATAGATCGGATGTGCTTACTCTTTGGCAAATAAAGGTCTTTGACAGTTAACTATAACAATCCATTAAATAATTTTTTTAATAACAATAGAAAAAATTATTTCTAGAATATTTAAATTTATATTAGAAATCTGCACTAGAATATTTTATATTCCTTCTATTGGATAAAAATAAAAATGTGGAAAAAAATCAGATTTGCAGAATTCTCTAGTCTGAGTTAAGTACCTATATATTTCATAAGAAATGGATTCATGACAGTTTCGATGATTTATTCCGTTAAGAGACGTTTATTTATATATTATTTCATAGATACATTAGTATGAAATCCAACGTTCCATGTTCACAAGTGATTTATTTATTTTTTTATTTTCTTGGAAGGAGGTGACTAGGTGAGAGAGAAAATAATTCTTTAAAGGAAATCAATTGTAAAACAATCTTTTGTAATGTTAAGTGTTGTGCAACATTCAATTTCTTATAACGGAAAGAGTGGATAATTTTTATCGTTGACATTTGATTGAATATTATTGGACATTTCGAAATCAAATAAATAATGATTATTAGTTAAGTATCCTTACAAAGAGGTCAAAGCAGAGAGGAGGGATAAAATTAATTTAATACCTATTAATTACAATTTTCCACATATATTATTCCATTATTCATCGTTGGTATGGTTTAGACACGTAGTTAATATTTATAATATACTTTTGCCTTGATGAATGGTAGGTTCTTACTTTATAACAACGTCCTGATAAAGAAACTATAAATTGTCGAAATGTTGAAAGTATAATTAAAACAAAGATCATTTTTTCAAATATACGGGTATATATAAAGCAATTATTTTCATTTTATTTAGATAATTCAGACGCGTGATTCTCATTTTATACTCCAACTAATTGGCATAATTATTCGAATGGCTTTAGTAAATAAAATGAATAAGTACTTCATATATGTATATAGAAAACATATTCGAAAATAAGGACCAAAATGGATTGTTTGAGAAAATTGAGCGAAAAAATTAATCATTTTTATTTTGATTTATTTGTTTAAAATTTTTAAAAAGTAAATATTTGTTTATTTCTTTTAATAATATGTTGAATACAAATTTTTAAAGTATTTGAGAACTATCATGTCATTATTATTAATTTTGTCGCTCAATTTTCTCAAAAAATCCGTTTTGCTTCTTATTTTAGAATATGTTTTCTGAAAAATATCAATTATTTATGTTAAAATTACAAAATTGATGATACAACCACAAAAAATGTCATATTAAATCGAAAAGTTGATATTTTAAAAAATTCATAGCTCGGAAACCACTTCTATTCCAAAATTAAAATTTTCAAGATTGTTTGAGGATATAATGAAGTATACTCCCTAAACTTTTTTCAAAATTCAAAAAATTCTCCAGTGGCCAAATTTGATTGAATCGGGCTCAAATTTTCAGGATCATCTCCTTTTCTGATGTACTTTCGAGGAAAAAATCGGCATCAAAATCGGTGACCCACCCCCGCAAACTTTCGTCGAAAAGTAATGGAACTGCCCATATGTACTCGTATGTATTAACATTGCAATATTTCTAATAAAAAAAAATCGAATTATAGGGGAAGTGGCCTAGTCCGAATTATAGAACATCCCCCCCCCCTTGTTATAAAAAGGATTTCGAGTTATCGATCGTATCAAAATACACAGCATTTTTTTCGATTTGCCGAATTTAACAGCTGAAGAGTTCGAATTATCGAAAAATTCGAATTATCGAGGTTCAAAATATCGAGTGTCGACTGTATATATATATTTAATTTATTTGTCATTGACTATAGTTAAGAAGGTTTTACCTTTATCATCAGTATTTTAGAAATATTCTCATGGATTCAAAAACGTATATAGGATGTAGGTAAATTCGTTTTGCTAATAAGTATGATGGTCAGTTTCCAAAAAATTATATTAATCAAGCAGAAGACAACCTTAATGATTTCGCCTTAAGAATCAACAGCCCTTACTACTTTCCGCAAGAAAAAATATTTTCACCATTAATTATAATTATTTTATTTTAATAGGAGTTTGATATTAATAGGTGTAAATGAAAGTCATATTCATTGTGCATATACTAAACACACCAATATATTTTTTTCTTAATTGTGTTTCCATTTTCTTTAATACAATTGATTTCCTTATTCCGATCCTTAGATTTTCATTTTATCCTAAATGTAGGCAATTTCCTGATTTCCAATCCAAGCTTTCGCGCGATTTCGTTGCCATGGCAACTTTGGTTGGCGTCCCTTGAACTTGCCTGCATGCGACGCCACGTAGCGATTTCTCAATGAACTAACTCAACCACCCTTAGAACAAACCCCCGGGTTAATTTGAGTTGTTCTCTGCTTTACACTTCAAATTATCTTCCCCTGATTAGTTATTTCTTATTTTAAGATTCAATTTAGTTGAAAACTATCAAGATAAATGTGTTATTAAGTATTTTATAAATATTAAAATATTTTTTTATATTCTAATGTCACCCTTTCTAACCCTAGCGATTTTTAAGTGCAATCCCGAAAATTTAAGTATAAGTAAGTCATTGAGTCGTTCAGGGCTCTCATTTAAACTGTTAGTGATTAAATAATTATCAAGTTTATTTGAAACAAAGTGCAGAAAATATTTGTTTTTATGCATTAGCATGATAAAAATAAGGAAACATGTGCGAGCCAGAGGGCATGAGAGATTAATATACTTTAACTTCCAAAATATGGTACATAAGTTATCAAAATTTTTATTATTTATATTTTGTTGATAAAGACGAAATAAGTAAATTTGTGGATTTTTCGATAATTTTAAGTTAAGCCATTTCTAACGCCGACAGGTATAAAAATCAGCTAAAAATGGCCATTTTGTGGTTCTCTCATATTGTCACTTAATAGTGAATTAAATATAAAATAATTTAGCCTGATTCTACGTAAAGAGACCCTTACAAGGATACCTTATATCCTATGATAAACAAATATTTTTTATTTTCGATACCATAAACAATTTCGCCCCTACTCAAAATAATGACCTGAATAAACAATTTTTGATTCCGAGTCAAATGAATAGATGGAACTTTTAAATTTCAAGTTTATACCTTATTGAGTTTACAAATTTCAATGCTCTGACAGGAAATTGTAGGGTCACTAGCAAGGTTTCTTTTTACTTTTGAACGAAACAAGATGTTTCGGAAAAAAATATATATGTTATATATATTTTTTTCCGAGAAAAGGGACCTAGTGTGTCAAAAAACGGGTTTGGACTTAAGAGTGGATTCTGGTACCTAAAAGGGTGTAGAATAAGATTATAAAAATTACTTCAAATTAACATCAGCTTAGTAACAAAATTACAAAAGAAACAAAATTGCGAAACAACTTTTGAGATATTGACACTCGTTATACAGTTGGCACAAGACTGAAGCGTCACTTTATTCTTTTCCTTTCTTATAGTTATTTTTACAAAAAATACGTTACCACATAGGCATGGCGTCACCAAAGTCGGCACCCAATCATAACTAACCATACCAAATCGCATCTCCCAACTGAAGGTGTGTTCAAAGTGATAATGCGTTATGAAACTTTAAATGCGTTTTTCTCAAAACTTCATTTTCACACACTAGGTCCCTTTTCTCGGAGAAGATCACATGTATTAAACTCCATCGCATCTATATTATTTACTGAAATAAGTATGTTAGCAGCAATGAAGTGCGGTCCATGAATGCTGTGGATGCGGCGCATCCCTAAAATTTCAAAACATTCAGTCTATTTTCAAAAATTTTAAAAAAATATACTGTTAAATTAGAAAAATAACGTAAACTTCTATGATGCCGTATTCGATGAAATTTGCAAAAAGGAGCAATGAATCAAATAAAATTTTAAAAAAAATGAAGGGGTTTCTTTTGGAAAGCAACCCCTAGTTGAAAAAATCACCACCCGCCACTGGTTAGCAGGTATTTGGACGGGAAAGTCGAAAATCAAACAATTCTCATCGATTTACGCAACGTTTGGCTAATTTTATTTCGGTTTCATCAGAAAGTCTAAAAAAGCAAAAGGGAGAGTTTTTGAAAAAATATGTATAAAAAAGAAAAAAGTATGTAACTTTTTTATATATAATGTAATATCTCGAAAACTCAATCTTTTACTTTTTTAGACGCCTGATGAAGCCGAAATAAAATTGGCGAAACGTTGAGTAAATCGATGAGAATCGTTTGATTTTCGACTTTCCCGTCCAAATACCTGTAACATACTTAATTCAAAAAATATAAGTTTTAAACTTTTTCAGACTTTTATCCATCTTCTTCTGTGATTATGGTTCGCTAAAGTTTGGATTTACAATAAGACTACTAATTTGGGCGGACTCAGTTTTAATTCACTAGAATTTTTTTCTTATTCGTCTTAAAAAATGTTTGAAATGAAAGAAAAATCATTGTCAGCCATTTTATTTTTCTGTCTATCTGTGTCTTTGCTTGAATGCCTTTACTCGCTATCACTCAAGATGAAAAAGTCATACAACGAAAAAGTTATTATCGAACGATCTAACCTTTCTAGATTCATTTGAAATTAAAGAAAAACTAAATGCTTGTAACAAATAAGCTGAAATTTAGCCTATAAGTTTATATTAATAAACTATATCTATGTGCTTTCTAGTTTGAGTTGTTCACTGAGAAAAAAATTGCCATGGTCATTAAAATTTAAGGAGAGTACATAAGCTGGGTCTTGGTAAAGTTTTCACTTTTTTTCTTCAATGTATAAATAATTCTTTTAAAAATAAATTGACTGATCAAAGTTTTTGAAAGAAAAGCTTATTTTATCTCATCTTTTAAACAAAAATAAATATATTAATTTTTCAAGAGGCAGCTCAAGTAGTTTATTTTTAATAGAATCTTAAGGGTTAAAATTAATAACAAAAATAAAAATTTAAACTTTTTTTATTTTATGTCTAGATATAGATATAAAAAAATAATGCCGCCTGACAGAGATCAGAGCATAAAGCAAGCATTAAACATGATGAATTTTCCAAAAGATTCATCGATCTCTATTTTATCCTCTTCCATTAAAATTTGTATTCTCATGTCATAAATAATGGACATGTGTAGTACACCCCCTTTTAAATATGGTATGTTTGTTCTAAATCTAATGTTTAATGCCGAATTATGCATTCAAGTCAAGATAAATAAAGTAAAGTTAGAAATTTAGGGAAATACAAACAACAAGATAAACACAATATTAATTTCGGAAGAAATGTAGTATTTTTTAAAATGAAATTATTTAAACAAACTGGTATGCACATTACCCAATTTTCTTTACTTTCTCCCGTTTAATTATAAAATATATATATTAACTCAAATCAGGAATTTAATTTTAAAATTCTCATCAATTAATTTTTATATAATTTATTTTAAAATGCAAAGTGATTCTCTTTTTAATCATAAGTTTTTGTATTTGAATACAGATGATTTTTGTCAAATATTAAGTGAAAATAATATCCGAATTTTTATATTTCTAATTTGAAATAGTGAAGTTAATTTTCTCATTAATATATCAAAGAATAATTAACACATTAACGAGAATTGTTTTTGAGCGCGCTTTTTAAATAAGATATATATATCGCGATACTACTGCTGATTGAATCTATTGGAGTCTGCTGAGTCTTAAGTCTGGATCAAGAGAGAATGAAAAAGATGTGATCCATTTAGCTATAATCCATTTCGCGATTGGACCGCATGACACTTTTTATATCAAACACTGATATGGATCACCAAATGAATTTGAAATCTGAGATGTTATATATTCAATCTCCCAGTCCAGAGCGCCCGATCTGTTAACACGGGTGTTAGGTGTTTGCCATTAATTAATGCTGGATTATAGCCAAATGGATCATATCTTTTTCATTCTCTCTTGGTCGAGACTTAAGACTCAGCAGACTCCAATAGCTTCAACCAGCAGTAGTCTCGCGAGATATATCTTGTTTAAAAAGCGCGATCAAAAACAATTCTCGTTAATGTGTTAATTATTCTTTGATATATTAATGAGAAAATTAACTTCACAAAGATTCTCTTTTTAACGCCACTCGTTTATCACTACCCCTCTGTTACGGTTACATTTGATCTAGAGACCTCAAAATAAAAAGAATTATCCGTATTAAAAATATAAGCATTTTAGAACAGCGATAAATTTTCAATTTTTGAAGTGAATCTTCTGTAGAGACGTAACTGTTTTAAATTTTTTGTTACACTAAAGGGGAAATGACTCAATAGAGGGGAAATAAAGACAAGCTTTGAGTTCGAGAAAGGAAGCAGTGTTGGGTATCTAACTTAAAAAAGCGATAACTCTGCTACTCTCATCGAATTAAATATTATAATTAAAGGTAATGGAAGGCAGCCCAGGGCTAGTGAGGAAAGAAAAAATTAACATATATCAAATAAGGTGTAATTCATTGGCCCTTTGAAACCCTGAAGAAGGAGGGAAAAATCCTCCGAAACGTCGGTTTGAAAGGAAGGGAGGAAGGATTCCAATAAATTAAACCTTATTTGATGTGTTAATTTTTTCTTTCCTCACTACCCCTGGGCTTCCTTCCATTACCTTCAATTAAAATTTCTACCAGTCCGTCTCTCTCCAGAGAAAATTTCGTTGCAAAAATAAATATTATAATTTTATTAATATTTTATGAGAAAGTTGCTCTGACACTAAGTTATTCGGGTAAGAAGTATATTTATATTTAGCGTTGAAATAACTAATAAATAAAGATATTCATAACTAACGGTAATATATGGTTATAGTCGCTAACTTAAGAAGAAGAAAATTAAATATTTTATTACTAATTTCCCGAGCAGTTTTCAAAATTCCAATAAGCAAAATACGAGTGCCCCTAAAAGTTATGCAACCGGGGTGACAGAAAAGGCAACGCTTAAGCTATCTTATAGGAGTATTCAATTTGTTTCATTTAAAAAATCTTAAATTTTGAAAAGTTCCAATTATAATTATCAAAGAATAAGCAACATATTGGACGTTTAGTTCTTAAATGAAACAAAAAGAGACCAGTCTTTCAATAATAAATTTAAAAATAACATAACATAAATATACGTCTAAAAAATCAAGAAAAAATAATTAAAACTCTACATCAACATTTTTAAAGCTTAATAGATATGCATCTGGAGTGTGATTTTTAAGGGGGATACACTTTTTGGCCGTTATATACAAATAATATCTACGGCTAAAAAAGTTTCACTTTCACCGTTTGCTTATGTGGATGAGGTTCCCACATTTTTTTTTTAATTATCGTGAGTATCAGAATTCAAAAATACTTACAGAGAGAGAGAAAAAATAATGGTTGAAAATAATTTTTCTTTAAGTTTCAGACATTTTTAAATACAAAGAACAAATGAAGTCAACATGTTAGTGAAGTTTACGACCAGAGCGTACCGAGTAATCAAAATACAGATAACTAGAGACTGATTTATTTTTTCTCTTAACGTATTTGAAAAGTGAGCTCGAGACAACACATTTTTAAATCCCTTTCTGATCTTTATCTTCTTTCTTGCCGTTAGTTAATAGTTAGATTATTAAAATTAAATAGATAACTTAAGGTAGTTCTTTCGCGACAATCCATACAAAAAGTTTTAGCCTCGTAACCACTCTATATATATGAACGGTGCTAAAATTTTAGGTTATGTTTTTTTAGCGTGACTGTACTTCTCACACTACTATATTCTCTTTATGAATGGATCGTTTTCAAACCATTGATCTTATATCCCCTCCACTAAAAATAATCGTCCAAATATGTTTTTTTTTTGTTTTATTTATCAAAACTACGAGGTAAATAATTTCAATTATTTTTTTAAGATACTCCGAATATATTATTCTAAGAAATATTGGTTTTTCATCAAGATGGTGAAAGTCCGTCAATGAAATAAAATAAAAATGATCATTTTCCCACCCTTTCCCAATCTACCATATGTAAAAAATTTTAATTGAAATTATTTCATGTTAGGTGTGGTAAATCGTCTTCAAATTTTAACAGTGTGTTTATTATGCTTTTAATGACTTATATTCCAAGTTTCGAAGACTTCTTGAATTTTTGCATTTGTGAAAGAACTACCTTAAAAACATGTATGCAAAGTTGTAGAGTCTGTTGTCTTTCCCTTCTCAACGGAAATAACAGCTAGTTGTAAATAATTTTCCAACGATATTAATCATGTTTACAGCACCCAATGAATAAGCAGCGTAATTGAATTTTTCCACATGTTTAGAAGCACTTGGAATCTACTATCAGCTTTGAAAATTGCTTACTGGAGCGGGATTCGAATCACTCAATCGGGAGTATAGCATTCTCTCGGGATTGGTAATTCAAATATCAGTTTACATGAGCTATTTTGGAAAAACCAAAAAAGGATTCTCACATAACTAATACTTAATAAAAGTAATTTAATTTGTAATAAACAGAGAGAATTAAAAAACTTTTTTAGATAATTATAAAAAACTGAATTAATGTAATACTTTGAATAGGCCGATTTGGTGATGAAAAAAGGGGTTTTTAAGAATCCTTTATTCTATATTTTTAGCTTTTCTAAAGTTTCTCAAAATAAGCTGAAACGATTATATATAACTTTAATTTTAAAAGATTTAAAGTTTACAAAAAAGTTTTATATAATGAAAACATAAAATTGATTTTTCTGGGGTATTAAGTGAAAAATTAATTGTACTATTTTGTAACGTAAAGATATTTTGTAGCCTGAAAGGCTTAAAAATAAAAATTTTAATCAAAATAACTTGCCCTTTAAAAAAGAGCTCGAATAAATAATCTTTAAAATTTTAGATAAAAATTTAAAAATTAGCACCCTTACAATCTCAGATACAAAGCCATCATAAATACTGGTCTATTCAGAAAAATGGTAACATTCACAGACCTTTTATGTGATATATTACTTATTTATTGTTACGGGTTCTACTTTTAAGAATATATTTATTTCACTACGAATATGTAATCAGAATTTCTTTCAGCCTTGAACGCTTTGTATTATAGTTACATATATTCAAAAAACTGAAGATTTAAATTTGAACTTTCCATAAGTTACAGAATTTTGTTGATTTATTTCTGTATTTTCGTCTGCACCCTAATCACTGATATTCAATAGTGTTATGAAACCCCTGGGCTAAAGTCGGAAGGGCAAAAGATCCATCGCCCGAGGCCCTACGTGTTGCCATGAGTCCCCAAAAGTCCCTTCCATTTAATATACCAAAATAGAACAAGGGGAACGCGAAATCTATTTATCTCTGACTCCCTATGTTTTGAGCCTAACCAAGTTTTTATATATACCTACTAGTAATTGTAAATATAAAACTATTTACGTAAACATAAAATTATTTACATTTCTGTCGAAAGATTGTATTAATTTTTTTTATTTAATCGACTTTTTTATTAAGCAATCAATTGAAAATAAATTATAAATAGTGTTAAATTTCATTCCAAGTAATATAAAACGTGAGATGACCAAATATTTCATGAAAATAAATATCGGACATTGAGCTTTACACGAGGTCAAAAAAATACTACGCGGTGGAATTTTGTATTGTAACAAGAAGGAGAAATTTCAGTATAATTCACATGAATTTCTGGCCGTTTCCACCCTTTCCTTTTTTTTTATAGGCACTAATCTTCCAAAGACCTCATTTATAAGAAACATTCGATTATCAAACTTTCTACATGCATTCGCTATGTACGGATTCAAAGTTTTATGCTATTTATAAAAAAGAGAAAAAAGAGAGTATCCAAATTCAAAGGGAACATGCTGCAAGTAACCTTAAATTAGGAGTAGTTGCAGAAAAAATGAAAGAAACGTCTTCTATGAAATTTGGAAAAATTAAAATAGGTTGTACTGTCTTGGTTGATGTGCCAAAAGAAGATAGAGGGCCACTGGATGCAAATAATATCTTGGGAAAGATAATAGATAAGATAATATGATTTTTTCAAAATTGGTCCATCAGATGGCGTTCTTTAATTGGCTGCCTTGTAATTCTGTCCAAATTACACTATTTTCCAATTCAGATCCATCAATTGAGTTCACTTTGGTGAAATCGCAGCAAAGTTATCTTTAAATTTATAATTTTCTCATCAATGTATTAAAGAATAATTAACAAATTGAAAGTTTTTGCCGAGAGTAGCAGAATTTTTATATATTGAAGGAGACAATAAAAGAGTGTGTCTTCTGCTGTAATTATAAATTTTATTTATTTATATCGTTATAAATAAATAAAATTTATAATTGAACACACACCTAATGATGCTCCTTCAATGAATAATTTTACATATTAACGAGAATTGATACGGTCACGCTTTTAAACAAGATATATTTCGCGAGACTACCTACTGCTGGTTGAAGCTATTGGAGTCTGCTGAGTCTTAATTCTGGACCAAGAGAGAATGAAAAAGATATGATCCATTTGGCTATAATCCAAGGTCATTTTGCGTTTAGCCGACAGTGTCATCCGGGCTAAACGCAAAATGGCATTAGACTATAGCTAAATGGATCATATCTTTTTCATTCTCTCTTGGTTCAGATATAAGACTCAGCAGACTCCAATAGCTTCAACCAGCAGTAGTCTCGCGATATATATCTTGTTTAAAAAGCGCGATCAAAACAATTCTCGTTAATATGTTAATTATTCTTTAATATATTGATGAGAAAATTATAAATTTATTTAACTTCATTATTTCAAGTTAGAAATATATAAGTTTAGATATTATTTTCAATTAATATTTGACAAAAATCACCTGCATTCGATTCGCAATTGAATCAAATATAGGAAACATACGATTAAAGTTATCTTTGTTTGGAAGTCAGGGATACAATAAGTGTTCCTGTGAAAAATCAAACGTTGAAATCGATGTTCCTGTAAAAAAAGTAATGTTCTATGTAACTCGAGATGCAACAAATCCACATCGTGTTTAAATAAATAAAATTAAAAAAAATAACAAATTATATTATATTATTATAATTATTTTATGATAAATAATTGTTTGGAGACTATTTTTTATATAGTATAATATCTATATGAATTTTAATCGACTAATGAAAGCGTGATGAATTCAATAATTTCTTTCGAATGTATTCGCATAATATAATTGAGAATTGAATTTGTAAAAAGTCCGCAGATAGATTGATCCGTTTTTGCTATTTTATCTGAAACATCTAAGAACCTGCAAAGATGAAAAAACAAGCCCAGGCAAGTTTTAGCTCGGTTAGAAATTTTCTCAGCCTCGATTATTCAAGAATTATCCATTTGGACAGAAATGATGTTATTTTTAGAGAAAGGTAATAATCATTTAGGATTCACTAGAATTCGAATCTCTTTCATTCTTGTCAATATTATGATACATGTCATAACATTAGATAAAAAGAATTTATAAATGACTGACATTCTTGGATATGCGCCTAAGAGTTATGCAACCTAATAGCTCTGCTATAATAGTTGTATTATACCGTACAGGCATGCCCGTAAACATTTATCCAAACTATAGGATTTCTTCTTATTGATAATATTCTTATGTGAAATATTCATGAAACTAGTCTCTAAATACATTACTCAACTCTTGTTTGTGAGTAAAATTAATTTTTTTTTTTTTAATTTATTACTATTACTTGTGTTCGATTTTTTGATATCAAAAGCCGATGCACCAGTCTTCATTACCATTTCCTATTATTTAGATCAGGGCTCGGGGACTTTTCTAGCTATTTTCTCAAAACATATTTAATTATGTAAATATTACCTCGTTGATTCAAAAGAGAGAAATCAATCACCATTTAATCAAAATTGTTATTGAATCAATTTATATGGGAAATAAAGTCATAAATATAAAAAGTATAAATTATATTACAAAGACAAACAAAGAGGTTGTCCTCTGCTTGATCCAAATAAACATACACACATATATATCAAAATTATATATCTGTATATATATATTATTTATTTGTTTGAGACTATATTTTCGAAAACTTGGTATTCATCATATAATTAAAATTAAAAATTCTTAATTTTAGCTGGCTCCCAGCTAAGTAAAGATCGAAAATTTTCAATATCCATACGGTATTGACCCCATGGAAAATAATATTTATAATTAAAAAAGACTCATGATGAAAACCAAGCCTTCGAAACTATAGTCTCAAACAAATAAATAATATATATACAGATATATAATTTCGATATATATGAGTGTATGTTTATTTGCATCAAGCAGAGGACAACCTCTTTGTTTCTCTTTGTGAATCAACAACTCTGCTACCCTCGGCAAAACAAAAACTTTTCAATATATAAATTATCTACTTACGATAAAATTTTTATTATGAAACAAATTAATTTCAATGAAAGCTTTTTCATTTCAGGTTTTGGAGAAACGATGTTGCTTCATTTTTTATACAATGGGCATTTTTAAGTCTTCGGGGTAGACTCAATTTCTGAGTGATTTTTATTTACTTGGTTTTATTTATGTTTATTGAAACTTAAGTACCCTCAATTTTAATTTTTACCCCACTTGGTGTATTTTACTCCGGTTTGCAGACCTCAGATCTAGATTAATTGATACTTAATATGTAGAGGGACTTTTATTATTATTTGTACTTATAGAAGAAATACCTAGTAAGTATAATTAACTGTAGATATTTAAATAATTTTTAATTTGTTTCATTTATTTTCCTTAATGAAAGCTTTTTAGGGAGACGGAGAATATATTATTTTCAGCCAAAAGATTTACTAAAATTGTATCTATTTTGTTAAGGGAGAATGGTGTAGGTCTTTAGGTTTTTGATGAAACATTTTTATAAAATAATGAAAATTTTAGGTAGGTTTCACAAAAATAAAAAACAAGATGCTTATTAGCATGACTCTATATAAAACATTTTTCTTTGAACTCCTGAAGATGGTTTCGTACCTCGAAATATATATAGAGTCATGCTAAAAAGCATATCTTGTCTTTTATTTTTGTGAAACCTACCTAGAATGTTTATTTTTTTGATTTTTTTAAATTTGCATTACTTTATAAAAATTTTATCTATTAAATAAAGTATTATATACAATCAATATAAATAAAACTAATATTAATAACGAGCTTTTCGTGCGTACCTTCGGCACGCCCTCGAAGCTCGGCCCTCCGGGCTGGTGCCCTGGCGGGCAGCGTCTCGGTCCAAAAATCTTATTCCTCTTAAAAAACCACACTCCAAATGTATATCCGTAAACTACCGAAAATACATCGTCTCTTAAAAGTTTCGCCTCTTTAATTTTTGAGTGGCCTGGTGGGGGGGGGGGGGCGGCAGGAACAATCATCAATATATTTAATGTTTCTTAATTTAAAATGAATTGGAGTCTTTCACTTCAAAATTCGAGTCCAAATTAGAATTGTATTTCAAACGTGTACGTCTTATTTAATATAAAACTAATTAAATTATGGATATGATTAACCAAACGATTAATCAGAAAAATTTACTCTCTTTTGATTAGAGTATATTTCATGTATCTGTGATTTCAATTTCGATATAAAGTTTTTAATTTGACCGGGCCATATTCGATCTTGTTTGAAATTGATCGCCGGGACATCTAGTGGCGGAAAAAGGAAGCTAAGCGTTAGAACAAATTAATCTAGACAAATATATATAGTATACATAAGAATAAAATAGTAATTTGGTTATTACATGTTGAATTTATCGACGCTCATTTCAAAATTGAATTTAAGAAACATGTGTAACTAGTTTTTGTTTGATTGAACTTCTGGAAGTTATATTACTTACATCCCCTTGGAATTAATTTAATGGTGAGGCCTAAAGGGCGATCTTGAAGGTTTGCAATCTTCCACCTTCATTCTTATTTAATTAAAATTTAAGGGTAAAAGTTTAGATCGAATTTGATTCATTTAGGAAAAATAAAAATTCAGGTGTGTGCTTAAGTCCACACGACAGAAATGATAACTTATGTGGCATTTATAATTCTACGTATTAGGTAATTGCTGTGTGAAGCCTGTTGACTGAATTTGTAATATAATATATTATTATTACACGCTTTATGTTAGTTTCACCTGTATATATGTATGTAGGTATTTATCTATGAATGTATCAATGTGACTTTTGTTCTGATAAATTCCGCAAATATTTCTCTATAAAAGTAATTTTTTACCTACTCATTTTAAATGAAAAAAAAAAAAAAAAAAATTATGGAATTTAAATAATTATCGGAAAAGAGGTTTTTTTATCTAATTAGATTTTTCCTCTTATTAAAAACAAGGACTCAAGATGAATAAGGACACTCGATGGTGGAGAAGCAATCTCCGAAATCGAAGCTAAAATACAAGGTATACATTAATTAATGTAAAATAATTGGTTTAATAAAATGAAAAAAAAATTAAATGCAACAAATAAAATACACTAAAAGATATAAAATAATTATCTTATTTAGTTACAACTAAACGACGAAATATTAACATGAAATTACTTTTTGAAGTCGATGCCAAACATATACATTTTATGAATCGCACTCGACGGATTTTACTTAGTACGTTTGGCGGGTACGCTCGCTTATAGGTATAGTTTGTTTGGAACCGACTTCAAAAAGTAATTTCATGTTAATATTTCGTCTTTTAGTTGTAACTAAATAAGATAATTATTCTATATCTTTTAGTGTATTTTATTTGTTGCATTTAATTTTTTTGAAGTCGGTTTTATTTTTTTCTTAAAATTATTTTTATTTTTCTCTTTTTAGTGATGTTATTAATAGTGACTTAATATAATGCATTTCGTAAGAGGTCGGGCGAATGAATCAGAAAATGATAATAAAATTCAAATCATAAATATAGAAATTCTCTCGAAACGTTTGAGGGTTTTAAATTAATGTTTCAAGATTTTTTTTATAAAAGATTTTATTTATTATAATTTCGATTATTTGGTCATAAGAATTGGAGATTTACGTTATTTCGTCGTTGATCATATCATCAGAACTTGACCAAATTAATATGGCACCATTCCTAAGATACCCCCTTTCTAATAAAAAAAGAATCATCGAAATCGGTTCATAAACAAAGAAGTTAGGCCGAACAAATCTAACAAAATAGGTCTAATACCAATGAAAAAAGGACCAACCGGAAGCTAGGCTGAACCCAATGAAAAAAAAATTCAAAATCGGTTCACAATTGGCGAAGATATGAGGTAACATAGACACCAAAAAAAAAATTCAGTCGAATAGAGAACCTAATATTATGCAAGGAAAAATTATAGGAAAGAGATCCATAGGGAGGAGTCGAAAATCATGGTTTGGGAACCTCAGAGAATGGTTTGGTTGTACTAGCCACCAACAATTTAGATCTGCGGTCTCAAAAGTAAAAATCGCCTTAATGATTGCCAACCTTCGGAACGGAGACGGCACCTAAAGAAGAAGAGAACCCCCTCGCTTTTTGAAATCGGTTAATTATTTGAAAATGATATAAATAAATATTTACATTTTATTCTGTTAAATTCCACAAACTTTTCTCTATAAAAATAATTAAGACTAATAAAAAATAAAATGAGCGTGATGGAAACGCGAGTTCAGTGCCTTTTCCCCATCCCAAAAGTGCCCAACGTGCCTAAAGAAGTTTGCACTTCAAAAATATAATACCTATATCAATGAAATATAATTAATTTAAAAAAGAAATTGATTCATACTAGAGAGTCTGATCTCGAGAAAGAAATTAATGAATTTCTTTTTCTTATTTAGGCTTGTCAATTTCGTTTTTTTTTTCTCTCCCACTTGAGTGCAGTTCTTTGATAAAATGCGGGTGTTGTTTGAAATGGTCCATAAATAAGCCAACAAGCATCCTGATTAAAAGCTCTATTTTGAACGCAAGTCCAAATGAAAACAACCTTAAAATTAGACAAACAATACTTAAGCAGTCATTCAGATTCAGGATCTTAATCGTTTTGTCGAATGAAGAGAGTTAAAAATAAATCACAAGTGTGTTTTCCATAATTAAATATTATTGAAAGATAAGGGTGATAGAAAACAGATCCTATTATCTATGATTGAAGAAGTACTATTCAAATAAATAATAAACAATATAATTATAATAAATCAATCATTATTCAAACTTATATTTAAATGTCAATTTTCATTTTCCTTATTCTTACTTGCACTTATCATGTTTATAAAAACATTGATATAGGTTACCACCTCCATAATCGTCTATCAGACCAAAGACTGGTTTGATGGAAATGCTTGCCTTTATGTGATTGTTACTTGGTAGGATTCCAAGCCAATTTTTTTTCTCCTCTAGAAAGCTTACACCCCAAAACCTTAATTAACTTAGGAAATTTTATAATCTAGAATTCTAGATCCCTTATAATTTCGATCTGACCTTTTTTAAAATCCCTACCATTTATTATCTAGGAACATTTAGGTAAATGTTCTATCATTCGCATCCATAGTAAATTTGTAACAGGAATAGCCGGGAATTGGACAAAATTAAAAACAGAGAGTTTTTATTAAATGGGCCAGACGTTTCGTCAATTTATTTTGACTTCACCAGTGGCCCATTTGTTTTTTTACAAAGAGTGATAAAATGGGGCAGTGAGGAAGTCAAAACAAATTGACGAAACTTCTGGTCCATTTGATAAAAACTCTGTGTTTTCAAGTTTGTCCAATTCCCTGCTATTCCTGTTACAAATTTAGGTAAATATTTTTTAAAATGAGAAGCTTTGCTATTTTTACATTAATGATAATATATTCCAATTCGTTAATATAGTAATATAATCATCTTCCTAATATCAGGCTGAAAGTAAGATTCCTTCTGGAGACTGAAAGATGATAATTTTAAAATTAAAATGAGTTTTATTTTTATTACGATTACAATTTTGAGTTGTTTACGGAAGGATAAGAGATTGCTAATCAGATGAAGATCTTTTATAATTTTAATAGTCTTTCTCGAATCCGACAACACTTGTCTAAATGATATGAATATTCATTAACTTTTAAGGATTTAGGTGTTGGTTCTAGGTGAAACATTTTAATATAATAATAAAACTTGAGCAAGATGCGAGGAAGGTTTCACAAAAAAAGAAATAAAACAAAATTGAGTTTTGAATTCGATATATTTCGGGGGTGAAAATATTGAATTCAAAACTCAATTTTGTTATATTTCTTTTTTTGTGAAACATACCTCGCATCTTGCTCAAGTTTTATTATGAATATTCATTTCTAGAATACACGGGTCTAAAATTCACTCGTGTAGTATGCTTTTGAATATTTGCAATTGAAAAAGTCGGATAACCTATTCTATAATATAAAAATGACGATGATGTCCAAGAAAGAATGATGCATTTCGATATAAATTTTTTAAAAATTGGTTTGTAAAATGTAAAGTATTAAGATTAGTGCAAAATATAAAATGTAGAGGAGTTCCAGACTGTATAGCGCATACAGTCAGAGATGGGCAGTATCGAAATTTCAAGTATTTAAAATACGTTAAATTATCTCTTAAAGAATTCAATCATCTTGAATACCTTATTAATCAAAACAAAAAGTTTTAATTAAATTATCAAACTATCATAATTCTTCTATGGTTTTAGGTAAATGAAGTAAAATGCATGATAAAGACGTTTCTAATGTAAAGATTTTTCACCCTTGAGGTACTCTCTGCATCCCAGATGATTTTTATACTAAAATGTATTTTCTCTTGTCTTAAAAAACAACAACTAATTTTCAAAAGATCTCTCATCACCTGACTAAAGAGGATTATAATCTTCCTCTTGCTCATTTCTTTCATTCCCCACTCAACCCCTTGGGCTTATTGTGTCTATTATTTTTGTTATTTCCTTAGAGAGCAGGAACCCCAGATAATTCTTTTCTCTTGACTGAATTCACCGCTATCATAAAGACACCATTTTTCCCAGGGGATAGCAAATCTTCTTTTTTTTATTAACTCCACATGTCTACTGGCCCTTTCAGTTTCTCTTCAATGTAGATATTTATTATAGATAAATTCAATTAAACATTTAGGAATTAAAATCATACGATATGTATTATCATGAATTGTACTTTTTATCTACCATGCGTATAATACATCAATTTTATATATTTATCTTTTAAAATCTGCTGAGTATAAAAAGTATTTTTTAAAGAATGTCTCAGTGTGTGAGGAAAAATTAAAAGGGTTCGGGACTGTTTAACATTTTTATAAGAAAATTCTCAAATTTTTACCATCGAATCATTGATGTATTAAATATTTATTCCCGAAGTTGATCGACTGTCCCATTACCGAGGAATAAATTATTGAAAATTGTCCTTTTAACATGGAAGTAAATGGACCGAGCTTTTAAAAGGGCTATAACTTCTCTACAAATTTTACCATTTTCAAGAAATTTATACCGATCAATAATTCAACTTTTATGAATCAATAGATTTGACAGTTTAGTTAATTAGTTATTCATAAATGTAAAAATAAAAAGTTATTTGCAGGTAACAGAATATTACATAAGCACTAGTGAGAATTCCAACTCTATTTCTTGAAATCGTTTTTGTGTTAAATAAATGTTGTTATAATGAGAAAAGATTTATCTCAATATTCTTTTTATTAATATTTATCAAAACAAAGATTTTTATTCGAAATTAACCTCATCATTAACAATTTTTTTATTAAAAAATTTAGTTTGCAGACGTTGTCACTCTGCAGAAATACAAAAGATTTTTTCGAAGATGAACCAGATAGATAAACTGTCTCGAACTCCCTTAAAATGCGGCCTACCTAAAAAATTATTAATAATTTCAAAACAAAATTAAATAATTAATAATTGATTGATTCGATTTTGGTTGAAATCACTTGACAGAAATTTACGGTTTACTCTTGACAATTTTGTCATTTAATTAATTCCTCTCATAAAATAATTTTTACATTAAAACCCGTGTAAAATCATCAAGTTGACATATTATTTTATTTCCAAATTAATTAATATTAAATTTCGTCCTTTGTTCTAAGATGAAGGAATATTCAAACGTTGTTGATCAAACGTTGAAGGACCCTAAATAAATCATTTATTAGGAATTGTGCCCCCTCCCAGGAAGACAAGAGCTTTCAACAATCAAAGAGAAATCCCTCGCATCAACTAACCCAGTTTCTCTTTTATTCCATGATTACATGCTAATGCTTTTCCAAGTACCGCTGGTTTAGTTAACCATTGCTATTGAATCTCGTTGTATTACATTACGATTTAATTGAGTGGAGCCGAAGGTCTGGTTCATAACTAGTGCAAATAACTAGCAAATATTGATTAGGGTTTTATTAGTTTAATTTAGAGGAATAATTCACAATCGATTAATTTATTTCAAGCTCAAGCTAGGCAATTTAGTAGTATAATCCAATCAAAATGTAACATATTCGCGCCAGTGTCCACCAAAAGTATGGACTAATGCTACAGACGAATATACTAGCAAAGTAATCAAATAAATAGAGATGATATTACAAGAAGAGAACAGCGCTTCTTAAACTTTGTTCATTCGCGACCCCATTTTGACTGAGAAATTTTTCACTACCCCATATTATATAGATATATCGTCGTTTTGGAAAAGGTTATGATATCTTTGAAATTTTTATTTTTCAAGTTTTTTCATAAATCAACGTCAAAATACATCAAGATTTTAGAGAAAACCTATCCCAAGGATAGATTCAGATACAGAGACCAAATTGATGTAAGACTTTATTGTAAATGTATTTAAACTAGATAGATTTGTAAAACTTGAATTGACTCGGCCCCTGTAAAAAAGTAATTTTTTGAGTTATTATTATGTCTTGATGTGATATAAACATAAACCATAATTTTTACTTGCAAATCATAAATAAATTTATAATAGAGCTTTATAAACATACGTATTATAATAATAGTATCATTTATTAATACCACTTAATTACAATTATTAAATCGAAAAAATAATGAAATGGATCTGCCCGTTTCTTATTAAATAAAGAATCAAACAGGAGTTCATGATCTACAACATTTTTCAAATTTTATCTGTATTTTGATTTTATAATCGCCAATGCTGAGAACGTCGCTTCACATAAATAAATATATCATATAATTATAGTATATATCTAATACAAAATGGCAATCTCACAAATTATTGGAACTTCAATGACAGAAATACCTCGAAATCACTAAACTTTAATTTTTGGCACCTGTGCATTATAATTTTTTCATTGATAATTGTTGCAGTTACGTAACCCAAAATGTGGTCGCGACCCATATTTTAAGAAGCAGCTATAGACTAAAACTGCAAGTGATTCATTAGCAAGTTAAATAAATTTGACTCAATGTATTAGTTTACTTTACTACTAGTGAATTTGTTACTAGTATTTTTTCATACATTTGTAAATTTATTTATTTGTTTATGTTACTAGTGAATTCCTTATAGTATTGGTCCACTCTTATATTTATGAAATAAGGCTCAGGAATTTGTTTAATGATGCAGATCCAAGAAGTTTCAAGGCTTGAAATATTTGTGATAAAAAAAAAAGAAAACTTAGGGGTTGGATTAGAGTAAAAGTTATGAGTTGGAGAGATGGGCCTTGAAGATTGGAAGGTAGATTTGAAAGATAAAGGTGGGAATCCCCTTGTTCAGTAACACTAGAATTGATAGAGTTAAATAAATTGAGAGAATAAATTTATATAGATTCGAAATGTTGTGCTAGTTGAGAATAAAGGAATAATTAGTAAAGTGCGTAATTTCTAAAAAAAAATGATAACCATGGGAGTGAAAGGGTGTTGGGTATTTGCCGAGGGGTGATCTGCGATTGGAAGTAGGTGTACACCTCTTTGGACGTATTTTGGAAGTACTTGGAAATATTTGGAAATACTTGGGAATATTTGGAAGTACTTGGAAATATTTGAAAGTGCTTAGAAATATTTGGAAGTACTTGTAAATAATCGGAATTACTTGGAAATATTTGGAATTACTTGGAAATATTTGGAAGTACAAGTGGAAGTAGGTGTACAACATATTAGGTCGCGGTTCACCCCTCGCTATTAGAGATTATTAGGTATTATTTCTGGCAGCCAGAAACAAATAAATGTACAATATTGTCCAACAAAATCACATAAAGGCTTAAATAAATTGCAAGCTGAAAAATAATTACTGAACAGCGAGTAATATTATTATCCTAAACACCTCACCAAACATCCAATCAATTATTATAATAATAAGGATATACTGGTACAGCACGATGGCTACATTGATTGCTCAACAAAATTGTACATATTTTATGATAAAAAATGTACTTATTTTGATTGCTTTTCTGTATCATTTAGCCTAAGTGTCTAAAAAGTTTTTTTTTTCAATTTATTCAAAATGTGGGTTTCGTTTTGAAAAAATAAAAAATACTTATGCCATTGTTATGTTCGATTGTTAAAGCGAGATATGAAGAGTGAAATGTATTGATTTTGGTGGTATTATATTTTAAAATAATATAAACATTTGTTTAACGAGAATACAAGTGTTGAAAAATAAAGTAAAAGTTCATATAATTAAATGTGTTATGACATTAGTAAAAGTTTAATTGAATCTGTCAAATAGAGATTGAATGATGCCTGAATGAAAGAATAGACAACTTGTTTCATTTATAAAACAATGCGTGGATGGAGTTTATATCTATCTATCTATCAACATGTTTCCTGGTGTAAGAGTTAATAGAGTCGATTTCACTACAAAAAAAAAATTAACATAATCTGAGAGAAGATATAATTATACATTGATACAAAGACGGTAGATATTATAAATGTCCGAATATAAGACAACCGTTGTTTTTTTTAATGATATACGGTATATACTTTTTTTTACTTTACCATACAGGGTATGGTCAAGTATTGTAATCGTGCATGAAAAAAGTGGGTTTTTTCCTTCTTTTTTTCGAAATATCTCAAAAACGGCTGAAACTATTTTGATTAAAAAAATTGAGCGAAACCATGAAATTTCGGTTTACAAAAAAGTCTTAATAAGTGAACATCGAAAAAATTATATTTTTCGAGATAATAATTGTTTTGTCAAAATGTCTGTTAGTTAGTTAGTTAGTTAGTTAGTCTGTGCCTTACCAAATTTTGTGGACGAACTAGCTCAAAAACTAATGTGAATATCGAAACCAAATTTCACACGTAGTTTTGGTCCATTGAGATTAAGAGCTGATTAGATTTTGGTGCATATCGACTCAAAATTAAGGGGGGTGGAGGGAGGGTTAAAAATTAAAAATCTAGGCCATTTGAGCAAACTCAACCAAATTTTGTATACATAATCAGTGGGACCCCAGAAATCTAAAAATGCAAAAATTAACCGCCCAAAATGAGGGCGGGGGGGGGGGGGTTAGGGTCAAAAAATGAAAATCTAGGCTCTTGTACCAAACTCAACCAAATTTTATATACATAATCAGTGTGACCCCAGAAATATAAAAATGCAAAAACTAACCCCTCCTACATGATTATAAATAATTTTAGGGGCCAGATTGTATGGTAAAGTCAAGGTGATGGCCACATCAGAACAAGTCGGCTTATTAAATGTTACAAAACATGGCTTAGGAAAGAATTTGAAGTCTTCGAATCTCTATCGTCAATAATAATGCAACTGCAAATAAGTCACTATAAATAACAATGGTGAAAAGAATAAAAAAAAACATCATTTTCAATCAAGCTGATAAGTTCAAGTTCCTCTGCTCAATGCACTATTCTTAGACAGAAACATCGAGGAAGACATAATTCACTACATAAGTGCCAGTTGAATGGAGTCTAGACTAGTACAGCACGCCTGTTAAAGTAGAGAGTAAAGTTTACAAAACAGCTCTTAGGCCAGAACAACAAACCTTTCTTCTATACTTAGATTAAATAAAAATTTGGCAAAACTTCAATACCTGAATTTCCAAGTACCTATATTAAACTCCAGCCTATCCTCTGAAAATTATTTCTTTTGCTGATGCAAGAATTAATCCTGACCTATATAGGTTATGGTTATCTTGCTTTCTTATCACAAAAAATTGATAGGGAAACGACAAATCTAGAGGTAAATTCAAATTCAAACTCATCTCGCTTATTATAGTTTAATTTACATTATTTTGGAGATGTCATGAAAAGATATATAAAGAGTAGGTGAAAAGTTCTAGACCAGGGCTGTCCAACCCGTAGCCCAAGCGCCTCATGCGGCCCAGCACTGCAATGAGTGTGGCCCAACATAAAATCATAAACTTCATTAAAACATTTGGATTTATATGTAGAGATATATTTATTCCCTTTTTCGAAATATGAATGTACATTACGTGAAGCTTTTGTCAAGAATAAAATTCACTAAAAGCAAAATTATAAGCTCAACTATATAAGATAAAAAAAATAATGAAGTTTCGAATATTTAAAAATTCTTCTTCTCATATGTTCATTTTCTAAAATATTTATTATTTCAGTAATTTATATGCTACGATATTAACCAAGTCTATAGTTATCATTCTAGTATACAAAGAGACAAAGAATTGGGGTTTTCTAGAACAATCACAATTAATGGATAATTTCTCTCCTGGACTAAAACTTGTCAGGACTTGTCTTTTAGATCTTTGCACGTTCTTACAAATTGTTAATAGATAGTGGATAGTCAGGGATTATTATATCCGTGACTCTTTTAAAAAATAAATTATCATTCCTCATATCCTTCTTTAATCCCATTCGATTTAAACCAAGGCTGTCCAATCCGTGGCCTAATATAAAGTAATAAAATTCCTTCAAACATTGAGAGAGATTTATAATAAATAAATAAAATATTAAAATAACGTCTGAATTTTCGCATGTCGGGATTTTGACATTCTGGATTTTGGGGAGTACACGTATATTGCATATAGTCGAAGCGAACCATAAATGAATCTGGCTAGGGTGAAAATAAAAATAAACAATTTATGATTATAAAACAAATACGTATATCTTATTTTTTTAAATACAAATTATTATAAGTGAATAACATACTTTTATGGATGGCCAGATCAGATAAAAAACATGTTGCCAAATCACATACAAAATTAATTAAATCTAGTTTCAGCTGAAAATTTTCTATCTAACAATAACAGAACCGCCAATTAATTGATTCTTAATTACCTTTTTTTCCGCTATTGTCATATTATTTTTTGAATCCCGATAATATAACAACCACTTCTTTTCTTTTTTGTTTTATTTTTATATTTTATTTTTTGTATTGCTTAAATCACACTTTTTTATTCAGAGTACGGGGGATTGGAACAAGCTATTCGGGATTTTTTTATTTTCCCTGGCTTAAGTGGGATTCTCTATCAAATCCGACTGTTTTGACATTAATTGGTACAAAGGACAATATTTTTTCATCCCCCTCTCTTTTTTCCTCTCTCTGTCTTTCTCCTTCTCTGTTCTGTCTACGTAATTCATATTGCAAAGGGACATTCGAAATAATCTGATTTCGTTTCTATATAAATTACCTCAAATTGACATTATGTGATTATAAACTTGAAATTGAATTTATAGGCTTGTATTGTGAGTATTTAATAGGTAGGTACTGCTTTACAATATATATACTATATTTTTTTATTTGATGTTATTTTCAACAATAATTAGAATAGAATTGCTAATTTTATTTTTGAGCTACCGGAGTTACTTCCTCGTTAATTATGTCACCACCGGTTGTAGTTATCAGATAAATTTTATAAATGAAATAAACATTATTCAAACTTCAGACGTTATTTTAAGCCTACTTAACTTTTCACACTGTGTCTAAATTCAGCTTTGACGTAAATTTGCCTCTCATTTGTGGAGATGTGCATTAAACAATGATTTATTAGCCTGAATTTATTGAGAATTCAAATTATTAGCGAATATTCGTAAAGGTGAACCCCAAAAAGTTAATTATAATATGTGTATAATATAATTACTTAATATATTCAAATATAGTATAATATTTTTTTAATATCTATGTTTAAACCAGTGGCAGTTGGTGAATTTTCACCCAGGGGATGTTGTCCAAAAAAACCATTGATTTTTTGAAATTTTATTTTAATCTTCGCTTTTTTTTTGCAAATTTCATCGAATACGGCATCATTTTTGTTATTTTTCAAATTTAACATCAGATTTTTTTATAAATATATTTTGTGAAGTTCGGCCCAAACGGATACTGCTGTGGGTGAGTGAGGATAGGAGTCAGAAATTAAATCTTTTGACTTAAGCTCCACAGTCCCTGAGATAAAAATCGACCATCTTCCACAATAAATCAGCCTGTTCTATAAGAAAAACTTAAATTTCACCTAATTCTATTACTATAAGCAAGCTATGAGTTGTCTCTAGAACTCTTAGTTATTTCCGATCTTATATATTGAGAGTTCTTAGAAATTTATATTCTTTTTTTGTATTCTTACTATTTTAATAGTTCCTCAGCGAGAACAATATTTATTCGAATAAAGCTCGTCTGGACTTGTGTTTGACACGCTTGAACTGGAAGATATACCAGGCAGGGACTTCAAACCTTCAAAGCGCACCCTTTTCGGATAATCATTCATTTTAATTTCCGCTTGAAACCATGCAACTTGTATTTCATTTCAAGAATCAATATACTTTTCAAAACAAAAAAATATTTTTTACAGAAATATTTGAAATAACGGATAATAATTTGAAAATTTAGAGATCCTCGTGAAATTTTGAAGTGGATATTTTTGAAAATACTCTAAATGTTTGAAATTTTAGGGATGCATCGCATCCACAGCATAAATGGACTGATTTAAACATATATTTGTTGTTATATATATTCATGAGTTTTGATTAATAAAATCATTTCTGAATATCAATATAGCTCAAGGAATATATCATATCAAGTTCTTCCTGTAATCAGTGAATTCGGTGAAATGGACGCCAGAAATCTGCAATTAAAATAATTATTTTCATTTATAAATATACCAATGAGCCCAGGGCCGGATTTAGGATCTATGGGCCCCTAGGCTGGACCTCTGGCACGGGCCCTAGAGGGGAAAATATATTTTTTTTTTAATTCACCTACAAAAACCGCATTTTCAGCAATTATCCAATTAAAAACTTAAAAATAAACATGCATGACTCTTTATTGAAAAGTTGTTAAATATATACAAAAAAAAGCGGTGGCTGTCCATAAGCTGCAGCCTGCGCTTAAATCTATAACTATATATACGAATTATTATGTATATTTCTTGGGTATATAAAAATTATATTATTATGTATATTTTAAATTAAATAAGAACCAATGAATTTATATTAAACTTGAAGCTGACTGATCCTGCATTTTTTTGAATTAAAAGTAAATCATGGTGCTGCCATTTTTAAATATGGCAAACTTCCATTATAAATTTATGGGAAGATAGAAAATCCAAATAAATATACGTAAATACTTGTTCTCGACTTGTCAGATAATCAAATGAGCTTAAGATAAACTAGTTGGATAATTCACCTTCTACAATTACTAATGCATATTTAAAAAATTAAATGCATGAGATGTTATTCGAGATTCTGGAAAAATTCACAGAAGTTAATCAGATTCAATCTGTGAGATTGTAACACTGAAAAGAAATGAAAGTCTGGCAAGGTTTTTTCTAGTCCTTTTTCTTAATGAAAGTATATTAAATATATTTACGAATGTAGTTTTAAAAAAAGAGAGAGACTAATTATTCTCTATGAAAGTAAATATTATTTGTTAAGTGCATAAGAAACTCTCGCTTGTTATTTTTATAGATTAAGTGAATTTCTTTGGTTTCCGGCAAGACCTGTAAGTATATCATTTCTTTTTTAATAATCCCTCAATTGAAAAAATGTAATTACGTGTTAATTTGTTTTACCGAAGCTAGGTCCAATTAAAGAAATTGAAATTCAAATTAGCCCAATTTAATAGCTTGAACTAAAAAAATCAAACAGTTTTATAATATGAAATTAAAACAAGTATTTTAATTTCAATCTAAAAGAATTTAAACAGATCGTTCTCAAAATTTATTAAGTAGAGGGATTTTAAAAAATGTTTGTGATTCACTGATTCAATTTTAATTTAGGAGAATAAAAAAAATTCATTGAAAAAGCAGTCATTACCTAATTCTTTTATAAAGGCAATTGCGTCAAAAATTATTAATTAATTTAAACTGCAAACAGCGTACCGAGTCTTAAAAAAGTTTCACTTTTTCCTCCAATTTACAGTGAAATATGTTTAAAGCGAAAACGCTTAACATGAAAAATCGGTTAATACAAAGTAATAATGCGGTCTAGACAAAATACTAGGTATTTTTTCATATATTTTTTTTCTACAAAAATCGCTTAACACGAAAAGATTTGATGCTAAAAAAGACAATGCAAAGAAAAATCAGATTATTTTCCAAAAAAATCAATAAATTTTTATTTGTTTTTATAAAAAAAATTACCTACATACATATAATAAAGTTTATTAAGTTTTTATTTGTTTTATTGTTTTATATTAAATGCATGCATACATATATATCGTCGCTGATCCTACAAAATCTCGTAAGTCCTAAATTCATTGTTTGCCAGAAAAGAAGAAAAAACATTTTAAACAAGAATACAGACAAATACAATGCAATATTTATTATTTGTCTGTAGCGCGAAATTAAATTGGAATAGAATAATAAGGTTTCAATAGACAGATGCGCCGTGAAAAGTTGGTCGGTATAAACGTATAATACGTATTTGACGAAAAATCGGACTTACGAAGTTTTGTAAGATCAGCAACGATATGTATGTACAAAATGTATAATACATAATTTGAAATGTAGAGTATCTAATAAATTAATTTTGCTGAGTATAGATATTTATTTTGTCTGCAATGCAGTACTATATGTTTAACACGAAGAAATATTTCGGTCGCCTCAGTTTCGTCTTAAACGATTTACACTGTATTTGTTTTCTATTCTAAATTTTTCACTATAGTTGAAGAGAAATTTTATTGAAAATTATGTTTTTCAGGATGCGTAATTTTTTTCGGGAAATAATAGGGATAGAGGGGACCAGAAATCTTATTTAGTTTGAGGCTGCTTATTTAGTTAATCCGCCACGGATTGTCGCTTTAAGCCCACTAGTTTTTGCAGGGATATATGATATATGTTTTTGTGATAGATTTTATAAATATTTGTGAATGTATGTTATTCTGAAGTATATTATACTTTTATAAGTCAGATTCGCCGTTTCCCAACTACAAATAAAGATAAACAACATTTCTCATTAAAATTTCAGATGATACTATGATATTTTTGCATTACGTATAGCGAAAATGTACGTATGCCTTCATTTGTTTTAAGAAAGGAAGAAAGAAATAAGAAAAAATAAGGGAAGCTTAATAAAGAGAGGATCTCAAGGTATTCGAGTAAGATGAATCCTTTCTCTGCTCTCGAGGCAGATAAATGAGATTTATTTTATTTCATTTGTTTTCATGGAGGGGCCATTTTTCAACCAATCTTTTTTTTTTATTTTTTATACTTGTGAGAAAAAATATTTTCCCATCTCTCATTAAATAAAAAAAAAATATTCACATTTAATATCGGATCTCCAGTTGAATTGTTTATTCACTGTCAATTTAGCTTTCGCTAGAAATAGAGCAACACATTTGGTTGTATCCTACTCTATTCTATTCTTTGAAGCATACATTAATAAGAAATCAATGTCCGATCCAACAGAAACCCAGCTATTTTTGAGTATTATTCATGTTTGTGAAATATTGATAAACTCATATACCGTATATTGTTGTATAGTTAACAGAGCATTTGGCATAATATATCCGGCAACCTTTTGTATCGATTCTATTGTGTTATAGAAACACTCGAGCTTGATTGATTTTCGCAAAAATCTATAAAAAAATATATATACATTTTTGAATGATTAAGTGTTTCCTAGTAAATGAACAATTATACATAGTGAGAGAGCGTACTGATGTAATCAGCTTTAGTTTTAAATTTTACAGCTTCTTCTTTTAAATCTCAGAGCACCTTAATCGGAGGTACTGACGTTATTACGGTCTTCCCTGAAAGCGCACTTGCTCTAGGAGATTTCTTATCCAGCTATGATTGTCTTTGAGATGTCTAAAAAGATATCCTGATATCTAGAAAACATCCTTTAGATCAAGTGTGCTACCTGGGTTATTGCTTCATTATTATGATTATTTAGAATATCAAGGCAACCTTTGCATTGACTTATGGATCAGAAAGTCCGGGTTCAAGCTAGGCCCATGGCAAAAATTCAACCACTTATAATTTGACTCCTATACCAAATAGACTCAAATCGATACACATGCATAAATAGATTCATATCAAAAATATTTACTTAAGAAATCTGACCAAATAAATTTAATACAAAATTACAAATTTAGGTGTTTTTCAGGTTCGTATAAGATCGTTTTAAAATTTGATATAATTTAATTGTAATTACAGTAGAGCGTCGATAATCCAGACCGACGATAATTCGGATTCAATTCCGGTGAAAAAAATGTATATACTGTACCTACAGTATTCTGTAAATACATATGTACATATTGTACATTACATATCTATGTATATTCTTTCAGTAAAATACATATCTTCATATTAATTAATGCTTTTATTTATCTGCTCCAATTATTTAACCACTAAAGTGAATTATTAACGGTTTTAGCAAGTTTTCTTTTTGTTATTAAGTCAAACGACCATTTTTTGGTTCTTTTCGAAAATCCGGACATTTTGATAATCCGAACAGGGTCCGGTCACAATTAATCCGGATTATCGACGCTCTACTGTATTAGAATTTAACAAAATATCTAGTTTTTCTAGTTAAAAATTGTATTGTATGAGGCTTTTATGAGGAATCGAATGTTTTAGGTTATACCAGTGTTTATGTTAGAAAATTAATCTAAAACGTTTCGGCTTTTACTTTTGGGTTTGGATTCAAATTTTAATAGATATAACTTTAGCTCAAGTGACATAGTCGATGGACTTATTTTTCTATTTTAATATTTTTGAAAATAATAAATAAGAATAAAATAAAAAGAAAACAGAGAGTTTTTAAGGAATTTGGTGTTGGTACTTGGTGAAACATTTTTTTAAAATTATTGGATAAAAATACTTGGTAGGTTTCACATTAAGATATAAAAAAATAAAACGAATTTATTTTTAGAGAATCTTTAATCGCCAATCATCTACATTTGAATAAACACACCTCTTCTATTAGCCACCTAGTTCCGTTACATTTCGAAAGAAAGGGCTTACGTTTAGATTTTTTAGAGTCAACCGAAATAAAATTAGCTCTCTCAAATAAAACGAATATACTAAATAATCAATTAGAAGTTAAAAAAAAGTACAATCATTGATTACATTCTTTAAATATTTGCAAATTTGTTTTGTGTGTAAATTCTCATTTCTCAGAAGACCATTCAAAATTAAACAAAATAGACTTCTCCCTCCACTAATTTTAAATATTTACCCTTTTGTTATCTTAAAAATAAGTTTTACCATTGAGTTGTATTCAAATTCGAAATCCTCTTTTCTCAAAAGGCCATTCAAAATTAATCCAAAGTAGACTTCCTACCTTTTCTCCCTCCACTAATTTTAAATATTTACTCTTTTGTTATCTTAAAAAATAAATTTTACCATTGACTTGTATTCAATTTCGACCTATTCAGGTCAGTTACTTTCTGTATCTCCTGAAGATGGGTTAGTCACCCGAAATATATATATCGAGATTAAAGATTCTCTAAAAATAAATTCGTTTTACTTTTTTATATCTTAATGTGAAACCTACCAAGTATTTTTATCCAATAATTTTAGAAAACAGAGATGTGAAGACCATCGTCAGAAAAATCAAGAGGCAGGGAGTACCTATATGTATCAAAAAGTTTTAATAAGTACCTAAGTATCATAGTCTAACAACAATTTCAAATATTTGTTCTCTTTTTGGTAGCACATCTATCTATAGAATCCTGAAATATTCATTTAAATACAATGATTCTCTAGTTACAACATATGTACCTTAAGAAACCGTCAAAATGATCAAAAGGACAATAAAGTTATAAGCATAGAAGATTTTTAAAATTTCATTTAACATATTCAAGCGTCAGTCCAATATATTCTATCTTCAATATCTCTTTCTAAAATAACTTGCAAGAATTAATATTTCGATTAGCGGAAAAATATGTCCCAGATATTTAAATTTTTACCTTCTTATGAAAAGACCAACATCATACAGTGAATACTAAAATCCTTGATTATAAGCCATCGGAATTCAAATGAAGATAAAAGTGGGCATAGACTAGTAATCCTCAAGTAGTATCATAAATCGATTAGAGCGAGGCGCACGGATGCTAAAAGCATGACTCAAATAGTTTCATGAATTTGGTAATCAAATAAAACAGATGTTTTCAAAATGCCAAAACCGTTGTCATATATATATATATTATAAAAATATTTACAAAGATAGAAATAGGAAAAATATAGTTAATTGTAATTTTGTATTCCCCAAAGCAAATGACAAAGTCGTGTTTAAATAATAGATTAATGGGAATATCTTAAATGTTATAATAATTAATATATATGATAGATGGTTGTTTTTCCTTAAACTTTGAATCAATTTTTTTGTTTCGTATATTTATGTGATAATAAATTACCTTACCTTGACTATTTCAACAAAGATAATAATGATTATTAATTTTATTTTTAGTTACGTTTAATTTCTATATATAATATTTACATGATGGTGATTTTTCATAAATGTCAACCTAATTATATATGTTGACGTTGACGTTAATTAGTTGAGAGTGAAATATTCAAGTTAAAATATTTTTCGAATGGATTAAATAGAAAGGTGGGGTGGAGACAGCAGAACAGGGTTGTCAAAAACAACTGGAGAGATAAGGGTTGTAATACAAAAGGCAACAAATTAACCAACGAGTAAAATTCAAAATTTCATTATTTAGTAGGTAGTACTTGTGTTTATTATTTTTGATTGTTTTATCCACTGTACTGTTTATAAAAAATAAATTTAAGATCACTAAGCTCTATTTCTGTAGTTTTATCATTGAAAATGGAAATCATAAAAGAAAAGTTTGTTTTATTAATTATTTATAAAGAAAATTTTGGCCCTAGAAAAAATAATAACTCTCTTTTTATTAGAGGTTCATTTTATAGTATATGTTTCATTTTTCTAGTTTTTTTTTTTTTAGTTTGAAAATCTTATAATTTTAATTTTTTGCCCCCCCCCCCCCCCCCCTCATTATGGGTTCGATTTCATGATGGGTGGGTATATGGTACATTGTTGTAAGTAGCACTCGATCTCTTGTCTTCCCAGATCGTGTTAGGATATCTCTCTCTCCTCTTTAGTGACCCATCAGCCCACTATCCATTTATGCCTGACCACCGAGGGACATCGCATTCTCCTCTTATTAATGATCTTAAAAGGAAGAATGAGTTTTGTAGGGAGGCACTTCCCCTTGCCCCCATAACTACACCCATGGCAATAGGTAAGAAAGTAAATCGCTGAATAATGTAGTAAAAAGTCATTTCAAAAAAATGAATAAAACAACTTGTTTTATTAATTAATATTTATTAAAAGAAAAAAGGCCTTTTTTGATACTTAACACAAAGCTTAAAGGCTAGTTTATGGCACTGATAATAAAGTCCTAAATGTATGCTTAGTAGTGTGTATATTAGTTTTATTTTATCTAAGATTCAGAATTCATGGATTTTAATCTGACATATGCATTGCTATACTTAGTCGTTTCCTTTCTCCGCAGATTGAATGAAATTCCTTCCGGGAGAGAACAACTGTTTCCAACCATAAATTGGTTCAAACGTTGTTCAAAATGCATTCATTGCTCTTTCGTTGAATTCAATGTCCTCGAAAAGAATGTTCCTCTCTCAAAAGAAGGATATTTTCAATTTATTCTTTCAACGAATCCCAGGTCGTTTAGAAATATCCTTTACCATTTATCTTAGTATTTATAGACAAATAATGGAAATGCTCTTCCTGACACATTTGATCGATATCCATCCCAAATACATTATTAATTTGTGTCATGGATGATGTCAATATTGGGGAGTGAGGGCGCCTCTATTCAATTTCAAATAGTTAAACCAAACATACATGTCTCTAGTTAAAATTACCACAAAAGACTTTAGATATTAGATATTTAGTCGTTTTAAATTAAGAACAAAATTGGAGCGAAAAAGTGAAAACGTTTTCACAACTAGATAAAATTTTTTTGTAAATGAATGGTTTAAGCTAGAAAACTGAAACTTGGAGAAAAGTGTAGGTTGAAAATTTTAAAAATATTAAATATAACAGTAAAAAACAATTGAAAATGTAAAAATAAGGTGTCTATATATAATTTTAGATATGATCTTTAAATTCTATTTCACATTTTGGGAATTTCACAATTTTTAATCATCGAATAGTTGGAGTAGAAAGCTGAAACTTGACACATAGTTACATCTTATTATTAACACAAACGTCCATGCCAAACTTTAGTTCACTGGCTACAATCACTCAAGAACTCGACGTTTAATATACATTCGGTTTTGTTTTTTCATTTTCTACATTTTTAAAGGAGGAGCTCTGGAGCTAGAAAGCTCCATAATCTAAGCAGTTTTTTGTTTTGAAATATGTACAAATATTTTGGTAACAGAAGGAACTTTCTACGGCCTTTTGTTCTTGTATTTTAGTGGGTATTGGAATTTAGGCAGACATACAGACCGAAAAATTATGCTTGTTTCAGACATTTTTAAACATGTATAAGAACAAAAATTGAAAATTTTTGAGTGAAATCAATATTCCAGCTGCCTAGCTGGTTTTCCTTCCAAACATACCGAGAAAAATAGTATTATTCATACTGAATTTTCTGACTTAATTTATTTTTATTGAAATTCATTACAGACCTACTATTGGTAGATTAGCCGTAAGGCCTTTAAAATCATCACTATACCTAGAAAGGATCACTATTAAGATATACATTTAATAATTTTTAATTTAGTAAAAATATTTTGAGAAAGTAATTTAATTGTACAGGAATACAAATTCAAATTTTTATAGATCTCCTAAGTTGAAAAAATGGTTTTTGTCTTTATTTGTAATTGAAGTAAGTACATAATTAGTTGTGTACCTCAAAAATACAAATTTCAAAGGGAACATTTCACTTTTAGTAGTTTTTTATTCAAAGTAAGAGTTGAGAGCTAGATTTTGGTTGAAATAAAATCCCTTAACGTTTACTTTTAAAATTTGTTATTTTTGTATGTACAAATATTGAAATCTTAGAGATAACTGTTGAATTTGTTTTTTATCAGAAAGTCTTAGTAAACTAATCTTGGAATACTTGTATATTATTCTAGGATATTGTAAACTTTTTTTTTTTGTTTAAGTCATGATCCATATCAAATATATAAAAATGAAATGAAAGGAATGTGCCAGAGATATTTTTGAAAAGGTTATCTGGAAATTTAGATGGCGATGCAATCAGATGAAAAAGTGCTTGGCTTTTATCATATATTCATCTCTGGTGCTATTATTATTATTATTTATATGCAACGTTCAACCAGGAAGGAAAAAAATTACTACCTATAATTTTAAAATATACAAAGAAATTTAAGAGTTGTAAAATCATTTGAAAAATAATTAAATGGAATTTAAATTAGAATAAACAGTTCTTAATGACTTGTGAAATCAAAAACTGGAAGAAAAACAAAATTGTAAAAAAGACCCGGTGCGCTTTCTGTCTCAGCGATATTTTCGTCATCAAAGGACTAGAGCTAGAAAGCTAAAACTTCGCAAAAAATGTGAAGCATATTGAAATGAAAATCTTATGTACCAAATTTCAGTTTTAGTTACAACATTATAAAACCATTTAACAGTTAGAATTTTTGTCAAGTTTTCTGTATTTTATATCCGAAAGTCTTTAGAAAGAAAGCGCAAGATCTAATTACTTACTTCTTCAATTTATAAATAAATATATACATGTTAACAGAAGAATAAACTTTCTTCTAGCTTCCGATCTTGAGTTATAATATTATAAAAAAAAAAAAAAAATGTTTAAAAATGATTTTTCTCTAAATTTCAATATTTCTATGTACGAGTAAGTAAAATTTTGGATGTTGAATTCACCACGGAGGGCTGGGGTTGCAGAGCGTGAGGATTTAATCATCTAAATTACGCGCACAAAAGAAGGTTAAAATAGTAATAATAATATTATTATGATAAAATGATTTATTCCATGGAACAAATTTATAAATTATTTCTAAAGCTAGAAGCGTCGAACTGACAAAAACATTTGAAAAGAAAAGTTTTCCAAATGGGTAGCTATAGACTTAGAAAAGAAGAGAATATGGCATCACTAGAAAATCATTCAAAAATTTAAGAGCTTTGCTTTTTGTTTAGTACAATGTTTCTGCTTTTTTGTTTTAAGTGGTTTTTGTTTTACAAGCACGATCAATTTGATATTTTTTTAAATTAGCTATTATAGCTGTATCTTGTCAAACTGAGCTTTTTAATTCATGGCAATAAGATAACACACTTCATGCTTCCACCTTTCCAGGATTCTACAAGATTTAACCCTCAGTACTCTAGTCTGAAATTGGTTCAAGTAGTTGAATATTTCTTAAGTTCTATCCCTCAATTGGAAATAAAGAGAACAAAGCATTTCTAAAATCTCCCCCTTTCTAGCTCTTTATCGAAACCAAGCATAATTTTTCCTTCACTTCTATTCTAGCCTCTGAACTCTATTCATTCATGGAAATATCTGTCATGACTTCAAGGTGAACCTTTTTATGGACTTAACTTCTCCATACATCTTATTTATTTTTTAAGATGAAAGATTCATCATTCAATACTTATAGGTGTTGCAAGATCTTTTAAATAAAAAATTTGCTATAACCTTCGATAGCTGTTCCTTATACATATAAAAATTCAATTGTTTTCTAATTTTCATTAACACTTATATATATATTTTAATATATCCTTTGAATTAATTTACGAATCTAAATGAATCTCAAATAATAATTATTACGAAAAAAAGTTTTAAAAATGAATGAAAATACGAAAATATCATAAGCATGAAAAAAAATGTATTCAATCTAACCTTGTGATGTTACTCAAGTGACGATAACGTAGCGTGCATGTGTGATGAAATTACCCTGAAACAAGAAATAAAATAAAATATAATAAAAATACGACCAAGATCATTCATAAAATGAAGAATTTTTTAATAGTAAGGGGTGTGACAATTCCTTACAAAGCTTGTGTTTTAAATTATTATTTTTTATTTCATTTATTTATTTATTTTTGTTAAAAGATCTAATATCAGGTAAGTATATTAAACAGTATAGATTAGCAAAAATAATAGTAAAAAATAAATAAAAATAATGTAGTAACACCGCGTGAACATAAAAAAAAATGATATCAAAATGAACATATATCAGATAAACTAAATATGTATTTAAATGTTTTTTCGGTGAAAATTAAAAAAAAAAATGATATCAAAATGAACATAAATCAGATAAATTAAATATGTATTTAAATGTATTAGGTGAAGGAGGAGGTATCAGCCAAAGATGGAATCACTGCAAAGATGGCCAAATAAATTCAGGCCGAAACGTTTTATTAAAGGTGTTTTATTGAACCCAGTGATTCCATCTTTGGCTGATAACCCCTCCTTCACCTAATACAGTTTCATCACAGCCACGAACAACCTCTAACAATATGTATTTAAATGTTTTTTCGGTGAAAACTTTATGGCAAATTTCGAGGTATAATGCAATATTTATGCTGTTAGGTAAGTGAGTTCGTGCGTAAGTTACCATGTTACAAATAATATCTTATCAGTTTGTAAAGAATTAATCTTTAAAATCAATGTATTGTTACAGATCGTTGTCCTTTAAAATAGTTTCTTAAAATTTAAATAATAAAATAAAATCCTAAGCCCATAAATAGATAGCTACAATGTATAGTGACAAAAAAAAATGTCGCGAGTTGATCACGAGATTACGAGAGATATATAGGTAGTTCGCTTGGATTCAGAAACGAAATAAGAGATTATTACTTGGGATCTGTGCCAAAACAGGAGTATTGAAAATCACAACAGTTTATTTTGTATAAAGAGAGGGAGAATGCGTAATCTTTTGGCAATTTTTACTAGTCTGAGATAAAATGTAGCCGAAAAAAATTCTGGTGTGTTTGAATTATTGTACGGTGGTACAATAAAATATATTAAATTGAAAGTTTCTTTTTGCCGAGAGTAGTATTTTTATAAATTAAAGGAGATAATAAAAGAGTGTGTTTTCTGCTGAAAAAATATTTTTTTTTTAATTTATTTACATATAACGAGTCTATAGTTTCGAGGGATATTACAATTGATTCACAGGAATTGATGTGTAAAAGTGGGTTTTACACGTAGTCTGGGTGAATACGGAATTATCATTTACACTTGTTTCAGTTTTTTGGCTGAAGGTGGCGGTATCGGGGTTTTTATTTGTGCGGCTATTTTTACTTTACCATACAGGGTATGGTCAAGTATTGTAATCGTGCATGAAAAAAGTGGTTTTTTTCCTTCTTTTTTTCGAAATATCTCAAAAACTGCTGAAACTATTTTGATAAAAAAATTGAGCGAAACCATGGCATTTCGCTCTACAAAAAAGCCCCAATAAGTGAACATCGAAAAATTATATTTTTAAGATAATAATTGTTTTGTCAAAATGTCTGTTAGTTAGTTAGTTAGTCTGTCTGGTTGTTAGTCTGTGCGTTACCAAATTTTTGTTGACGAGCTAGCTCAAAAACTAGTGTGAATATCAAAACCAAATTTCACATGTAGTTTTGGTGCATAGAGATTAAGAGCTGAATATCGACCCAAAATTAAGGGGGGGTGGAGGGGGGGGGGTAAAATTAAAAATCTAGAACGTTTGAGCAAACTCAACCAAATTTTGTATACATAATCAGTGGACTCCCTGAAGTCTAAAAATGCAAAAACTAACCGCCCAAAATGGGGGGAGGGTAGGGTCAAAAAATGAAAATCTTGCCTATTTACCAAACTCAACCAAATTTTGTATACATAATCAGTGGGATCCCAGAAGTATAAAAATGCAAAAACTACCCCCCCCCTACATGATTATAAATAAATTTAGGGGCCAGGTTGTATGGTAAAGTCAAGTGTATGGCCACATCAGAACACGTCAGATTATTTAGATAAGACTTTAAGAAAGTTCAATTTTCTGATGAGTTAATATATGATTTTAATAAAATGTATAATCATTTTTTTAAATCAGCTAACAAAGAGTGAAAAAGAGAATGGGTTATAGTGTAGCTAGTATGTGGAAAGATGGCTAGAGATTAACAAAAAAAACTTGCTCATTTCAATAAAGAGAGTATGATTCAATCTGCTTGGTCAGCTTACATCAGTTGCTCTTATGCTCTAATAAATTAGTTAACAAATTGTCGGTTAATCGTTCAATGCAATGTGAAGAAAGTCGAACCATTCCCGGTGATTAACATAGCTAATACAATCTACCTATTTACTATTTCCGTCTATATTAAAGCATTGAAATGCATCATACATTATTAATCAAGTTGAATTATTTAATGGAGTGGAAAAAAGAAAATTTCCTTTATTCAGATGTATAAGGTAATATAATTAAGGTAGAAATGTATACTTTGGGTTTAGAATAAAATATATATAAGAAAAGTGTATGTATACCAAGAGAAATTTTAATTTGAATAAATTAGCACAGCACAGGGTCTTATGAGTGGAAGCTTTTTACTCTTTTAAAAAACAAGTAAAATATATTTTGCCACTATGTTAAAGAATGCAAACTGTTACTCATAAAGCTCTGTGATAATTAAGTGAAATTGAAAATTTTCTATCTCGAAAACGGTACAGTCTTGTTGAAATTTAAATATATTTTTAATGATATAAATAGTCAGTCGTAGAAAATCAACGCCATCGAGTAATTTCATTCTTTAGCAAATCACATGAGGATGTCATTTACTAGATCCGAGATGAAATGGAATATTTTTAATTGTATGTCAGAATGGTTGTTTTCAACCTCTCAAAAATCGAATCAGAGAGCTAAAATAATCAATCCGGACCAATCGGCTACCCTATCGGATCTAGTAGTTACCAACCTCTTGTGATTTATTTAAATTTAAAGTCTACTTTTAACAGCAATTTGAATTCTTATACTAAATTTAATTTGTTTAATTATTTAATTTTTTCTTGAGACTTACTACTACTACTATTAAGTGGAGATTAAATGGCTTTTGAATAATATAATTTAATATTATATCATGTATTAAATTAAACTTTAAAAGTATTTCATTGGATTGATGGAGATATCAGCCAAGGTGGGATGCACCTATGCACTACATGAGGAAACAAATTCTTATCGTTGACAAAACCTGGTTCGATCACATGAATATGTTACAGTAAAAACCCGTTTTTAGTAAGAATGGGTTCTTACTAGTTAAAACGAGTTTCACTGAATACCTGTGTGGCAACTAGAGTTTATTGATATTGGTTGGGTTTGGTTCAAAGATCTAGAATCTTCATTTTTGACCTTCCGCCTCAATTTGGGTGTTTATTTTCAAAAAATGTTAAACGAAAATGTCAAAAATTAGAAGCAAAGTTGTAAAGGATGTAATTTTTGACATTTTCGTTTAAAATTTTTTGAAAATAAACACCCAAAATGAGGCGGAAGGTCAAAAATAAAGATTCTAGATCTTTGAACCAAACTCAACCAACATCAGTAAACTCTAGTTGCCACAAAGGTATTCAGTGAAACGCGTTTTAACTAGTAAGAACCCGTTATTACTAAAAACGGGGTTTTACTGCAACATATATATTACAATATATGTGTATGATTTCCAATAACTGAGGATGGCCCTATAAAATTTAGGTCGAATTCTGGAAGTTTTATTGAACCACCTTGACTGATATCTCCATCAACCCACTGCAATTTATTCACAGACCCGAGTACTAACAACATTTAATAATATTTGTTATATAATTTGTATAAAGATGAGTTTTCACTTTTTCCTACAATTAAATTCTATATAGTATGTGAGAGTTAGATGATAGCATAAATGATCCTGAATGCACAACCCAATGAAATTAACAGTTTTGGGAACTGAGAAAGCGAATGATTAGTTTGTTTATGGTTTGATATAAGTAATATTTATCATTTATACTATATTTCAATTTAATGGTTTTCGAATTTTTGTACATTTTAGACCGTACTAAGTTTTTTTAATGCTCATGAGTCCCCACCGTAGAAAGTGAAAACGCGAAGCCCCTATTTAGTATAAATATATATAACAAAATGAAAAACTATATATTAACGAAGCGTAAACAAATGAAAACAAATGTCTCATATTTATACAACAATATTATTCAAGCAAGACAAATTGAATCCAAATTGGAAGGAAGCATGTGTTGGTTGATTAAGGGTCGAAACGACGAAAAGGACGAAAAGGAAATACACGATTAAATCTTAATGATTGTTTTTTGAATTCCTGGCCACACCCCAGAAATCCTTTGCTTTAATTCGCTGTGCTTAATGGAGAAAGAAATGAACGCATTTGAGAAGATCAATAGAAATGTGAACATTTAAAGGAGAAAAAAAAGAAAGACAAATTAAGGAACCTATCATTAGAAATTGATTAGGAAAAAAATAAAATATTAATTAAAATAGCGATGATAATATTGGGAAAGTCCCATTAAATGAACTAGTTCTCATAATATTAGTGAAGCTACTGTCAATAAATATTATTTTGTTCGAGAAAATGAGTAAAAACTTAGAAAATATAATTTTTCAGCTTTTAATATAAATTAATTACCTACAATTAAAAACAATTCACAATGGGTTAATATAATATGATAAAATAAAAATATATTAATAGATAAGTTTTACAAATAATAATAAATTACGAGTTGAAATTTTATTTGAATCACTGATAATAATTAATTATAAGTATTTATTGAACACGAACAAATAATACAATATAACTACGACGTTTCGGTTTATTCTGATATATAAACTTCGTAGTTGTAGTATTTGTTCGTGTTCCATAAATTATAATAATTATGTGTGATTCAAATAAAATTTCAACTCTTAATAAAATTTATCACAAAAATAAAAGCTTTAACAACTACATTTCTAATAAATAATAAATCCACTTAATAATAAATGTTGCATCATTCGTATCCATAATAAATTTCATAAAAGGAAACGCAGGGAATTGGGTAAATTAAAACAGAGTTTTTATTAAGGAGGTTCGGGACTGTTTATCATTTTTATAAGAAGATTCTCAAATTTTTACCATCGAATCATTGATGTATTAAATATTTATCCCCGAAATTTGAAGTTGATCGTCTGTCCCATTACCGTGAAATAAATTATTGAAAATTGTCCTTTTAACATGGAAGTAAATGGACTGAGCTTTTAAAAGGGCTATAACTTCTATACAAATTATACCATTTTCAACAAATTTAAACAGATCAAAAATTCAACTTGTTTGAATCGAATGATACATTTTTCAATATATTTTACAGTCTAGTTAATTAGTTATTAATAAATATAAAAATAAAAAGTTATTTGCAGCCAATAGAATATAACAAAAGCACTAGTGTAGAATTCCAACTCTATTTCTTAAAATTGTTTTTGTGTTAAATAAATGTTTTTATAATGAGAAAAAATTTATCTCAATATTCTTTTTATTAATATTATCAAAACAAATATTTTTATTCGAAATTAACCTCATTATTAACAATTTTTTTTTATTAAAAAAATTAGTAGGCAGAAGCTGTCACTCTGGAGAAATACAAAATATTTTTTCGAAGATCAACCGGATAGATAAGCTGTCTCGAACTCCCTTAAGTGGGTCAGACGTTTCGACAATTTATTTGGATTTCCTCAGTGGCTCATTTTATCATTCTTTGCCAAAAACATATTATAATAATAAATATTTGTGAAACCTACTTAGTAATTTATTTTTAATTTTATTAAATATGTTTCACTTGAACCTAGACAATGTTTTTCCCTGAACAAAATTACTATAATCTGAATGAATGAAAAACTATTATAAAATATTTTTTTTAAACTTAATTTCTCAAAATTAAATTATAAACCGGCAAGAGCTTAAGAAAATGAAAATATTAATAGATCCTCGTATATGGTATATATCTATAATAAATAATATATGTAAATATGTTATTTTTCAATGAATTCTAAAATGATTAACTCTAAGCTGAAAAGAGAAGATTTATACTTAGAGCTTAGTATGAGCTTCATTTTCTAAGGTTAAACAATTTGTAACCAGTGTATTTAGGGATATATTAAAATCACATTAAATCTGTATTATTATTTTTCGACATAGTGCGATTTAAAATGGATTCTGAAGGATCTCCATTCCCTCTTGTTTCGAGGTTTGAAGTACTAAATGTAGAGGAACAAAACGTCGCTTTGACTTTCTCAGAAGGTTAGTAATAAATTTACTTTCAAAAATTGAATAAACAATTAACAATTTTTTTTATTCGTTTTTTAGAAATAGAATCTCACGAAAATCTCAAACCACCAATAAGTCATCAAAATGTAAAAGCCAACCAACATCATCGACAACCAGCTTCCCAAGTTTCAAATGATGAAATTAAGTTCTATGACGAGATATTTCCTGGTAACATTATTATCTTTTTTGATATTTCATTAATTATTTAATGTTTTGTATTTTCGAAATTGTCAATTATATTAACAATTAGTAGAGATTGTGGTGTTGGTGCAAGGTGAAACATCTTTAATAAAGATAAGAGTAAATAAATATTATATGTAATATTCATTTACTATGAGTTAAGGATTCTTGGTCACTTGTTTCACATTAAAAAAATTTTAATGTATTGGGATTATGCTTGTATGTTTAGTTAATTAACTATATCATTTCAATTCTCTCTCTCCGTGCCAATTATATGAAAACTATGTATATAAAATTCTTATTTTCTCATTATTTCCGAAAAAAAAAACAATTTCACTAAAACAATTTAAGAGAATTAAAAGGATATAATATAGTACTTAAATTTCACGTCTGATTATTATCATATAATTATATTAATAAGAAGAGTTCAGATTAATTTGCGATGGCATCAGCGCCCCTGTCGGCAGCATTAGGTCAGCTCATTAGGATGCTCGGTAATTTTTTTCTTCGGTTAAAAGCGATATACCTATTAATATTATTTTTAATTTTAAATTCAGGTCGAATTTTATTCGCAGTCAAAATAAAATGTAATTTAATTTATTTTTTTGACAACGTTTACAGCCGCTATGGCCATCATCAAGACATATATTATCACTGGGCACAAAGTTTTGAATGTAATTACAATTAAAAATAATATAAATATTCACCGAGGTTCTTTCGTTGCCTCTTTTAAATCCTGAAGAAGGAGGCTCAGTCCTTATCGAATTGTCGGGATTTTTAAGAGAATGAAATTGATATTCGAATAAATTATTTTATAGAAAAATATCATTAATTAAATTCCTTAATTTTAATATATATTAATATTTATATTGAACTTTAGGAGGAATTAAAAATTAAAAAACCAATTAATTATTAAAAGGAAATTGAATAAAAATGTGATTACAAATTTTTATCAAAACAACCACCTGTGAATAATGATTTGAATTAACAAAAAACCCATTAAATTTAACTTAGTCGAAGATGAGACCTTGAAAGATCGAATTATCAACCCAAAAACCCCCTAACCCGTGAATTGCATCCAAATCGTTGGATACGTTTTCGAGAAACCGATTCTATATATTTATATATATATATATACAAGAATTGCTCTTTTAATATAATAAGAAAGATAAGATAAGATAAGATTATTATAGAAATAAGTTTCTGGGGTGAGAAAATTAATTAAAGAAAAAAAAAATTAGTTAAACTCCTCTAATGTCTTAAATTTTCTCTTTCTCTTTATTTTACTATATAAAGAAGTTTAACTAAAAAAATTTCTTTGAATTTATTATTTTTATTTACTTTATAAATTATTCTTTAAATTGAAGGGTTGGTTTTGTCACAAATATAATAAAACAATAATTTTAATAACTATTTGTATTATTTAATTGATAACTATACAGTTTCGGTCACCACTGGTCGACCATTGAATTCAAAATAGTTTCTAGTTCAGTGATAAACGTTTTTATAAATTGTTGCTATATATATACATGTGTGTGATTGTAATAAATTGTGTGATGTATCTATATTGAAGATTTAAGAATGAATGTTTCATGTGAAATGACAAATTCCGGATCTTGAACGAGATAACTACTGAGGATGGTCGACCAGTGGTGACCGAAACTGTATAGTTATCAATTAAATAATACAAATAGTTATTAAAATTATTGTTTTATTATATTTGTGACAAAACCAACCCTTCAATTTAACGAAAAATTTAAATCAAGTCACTTAAGTTCTGGAAGAAATTTAATTTATAAATTATATCTATTTAAGTTATACTATGTAGTATATATAGAATTCTAATAATTAATTATTTATTAAATTGATTTTTCTTTTAGGCGATCCGAACGTCAATGATTTAAGAATCCACTGTACAGCGTGTGATCGACATATAGGTTGCGGTCCGAATAATTTTCATCCGCTCCTTCGGGTACTCTATTGCAGCGAATGTATAAGATTTTATGGACGTGGCACTTTCCCACGTGATTCCGATGGAAGCGAAACTTTTTGCCGATGGTGTGCACAAGGAGGTCAAGTCTTTTGCTGCTCTTTTTGTCCAAATGTTTTTTGCACGGTAATTAAAAAAAATAAAATTTACTAATCTCTCATTTTTTATTAGAATATTTTAACTGATTTTTTTCTCTCTATAAAATGTTTATTATAAAAAAAAAAGTTATTTTAATATCATCCAACTCTAAAATTTAATTTTTCTATATCTAACTATTCAATTTCCAAAATACAGTGGGGGAAAAAAATCCCAACACCAAGAAAGAGTTATGCTAGATAATCGAAATTTGCTAGGCGTGTTTATATATCTGAAAGAGGACGTCTATTCAAGTTACGCGCTAAGCGCTTATAAGTGAGCGAATCAGGTTTGCTTTAAATTTCAAAGTTCAAAAATGTACCAGCATTTCACATTTAAAATGGCTCTTATCGCGCATAATTTAACATGTGATCTTGTAACTTTAATTAATTAATTAAATATGTTACCTAGACCCTAGACGAATGTATTGCCAAAATTTCATTACTATACACTAATTTTTGGATTTTTTTTCCTCCAATGTATATATTATAAGGTTTCCGCGAATGACGTTTCAATAGGAAAAACTTTTTTAATGTGGAGTCGGGTTGGCTCAGTCAGCTAACGGATTGGCCTCGCTTCGGCATCGATCGATTATGACGATGTTTGAGTGGGAGGCCGGGGTTCGATCCTAGCTGGCAAATAAAAATTTCTACCGGCTGAAAACTCGGCTCCCTCACTAACCCTTTTACTTATGTGCTGTCTAAATGGGCTTTGTTCTCGGTGACATTAAATAAATAAACAAAAAAAAACTTTTTTAATATTCATTTAATGTTTCTTTCTAAAAACTTGTACATATTTTGAAAACAATATTACATTCCTACTAAGGAAGATTAATTTCGTCAGGCGAATTTCTTGAATTCCCCCCCCCCCCCCCCTATATTACTACTAGTTATCACATTCGAGTAAGCCCTCTTCCACTATTGTGATTAGAGATAATTTTGATTAAAACAGCATTCCGTTTATTTATTTTTTTGTTTTTAAGTTCTAAAACTCCCCACTCTCTCTGAAGTATGATGTAATTTATGGATGGCTCCTAAGATGCTAAAACTTATATTTAATGTATTGGATTTTCCCAAATAATCTGGAAATTGTTTAGAAGTAAAATAATGTATCTAATTTTAATTTATAAGTCAGAATATTGAATAAATTGGTTACGAATAATAAACTAAGTTCAAATTAATTCAAAATTTGCATAGAGGGTGGTTAAAAAAGACTATAGAACTGTTCAATATGAGATTTCTTAGAATTCAAGTTTCAGAGACTAGCCTGAAAAAACTCAAGAGTAATTTTAAAAACCTTGTGAGGGTTATACGAGACATAAGTTTAAAAAGAAGAAACATTTAACACCATATTCATAGACAACTTGTATTTCTCATAAATTATAATTACAAAAAATAAATAAATATATAATTTTTTCTTTCCTATTTTTAGAAATGTATTCGACGTAATTTAGGACAAATATGTTTGAAAGAAATTGAACGAAGTGATGACTGGGCCTGTTTCGTCTGCGATATTCGACCATTATGGCAACAGCGGGCTCTATATCATGCTATTATTTTTTTAGATATAAGGAAACAAAGTCTAGATAGATTTCCAAGAAAGAGAACTTCTTCTATTAATAAGAAAAACAGTATACTAGTGGTTGATTTAACTTTAGACGACGAAGAAGAAGCTCCAGTAAAAAAATATGGTTTGCCTAATGTGAATAAAGATGTTGTTAAAGAAAATAAACAGGAAAGAAAGAAGAATAAGAATCCGAAAATTCCTAATATAATAAAAAACAGTAGGAAGTGATGAGGAATCTGAACATTCGGAAAAATTAAAGCAACTTAAATTGTTACAGTTCGACGATTTGATGAAACTGTACTAGATGAAGGAGGAGGTATCAGCAAAGATGGAATCACTGGGTTCAATAAAACACCTTTAATAAGACGTTTCGGCCTGAATTTTATTTGGCCATCTTCCCTCCTAATTGACTGAAAATAAAATAAAGGTGTTTTATTGAACCCAGTCATTCCATCTTTGCTGATACCTCCTCCTTCATCTAGTACAGCAACTTAAATTGACAAAGAAGACAAAAAATCTTCAAATTTTTTAAAATTTATACATATTATTGTCTTCGTTTATTCCAATGAATACCATTTTATAATTGTTCTTATATTAATAATAAATACGAATTTAAAAATAAAAATTAGAAGTCTAATTGTCCTTTTTTTAATAAATAAAATAGATGTGTTATAATTTATACCGTTGATCAAATTACAACAATTCAAATAATTTAGTATATTGTCATTAATAATAACAATAAACTTTTTTTTCATATTTTTATATATTAAATAATGGGTATAATTACAGCAAAGAGTAGTATTTAAAACAACAAGAGTAGTTATATTAATTTAACATTTTTACTTAGCAATTTTTAGTGTTTTGTGCTTTTTTTTACTAACGATTTTTATTGTTTTAAGCTGGGTTATCAAATGTCCTACTGGGATGGGTTATAAACTTAAAATGTCCTACTGTGACTATGTTAATATCGCGTCACCATAACTTAGATACCAAAAAAATAAAATTTACAAATATAGATCTATTTACCTTTAATTGATCTGAAATGTTGTCTTGCGTCTTTCTAGACATTAACTGAAGGAAAATATAATGGAAATAAACTATAGATAAGGGAGCTGGTTTAAATTCTCCAAAAGGTTTCGATAAGAAATTATTAAAAGAAGTCTCAAATGTGACTTTCTATACGGTATTTAATTCTTTTAAGCTACCATACCCGCCGGATGAAGGATTAAAATTTGTGGACCTCTACCCATTAGAAAGTACATATATCAATAGAAAACGAGAAAAAAGCCCTGGTAGTATGAGTGGTGTAAGGGGCTGCAGGCAGTTATTTCAGGAACCAAACTTTTGGCCGTCTCTAGACGCTGCCCGCCAGGGCCTAGCTGCAGAGGGCGTGTTGGTGGCAGTTAATATGACATATTTATTTTAAGTTTAATCTTTGTAGTGATACCTGCCACAACCGTCAAAAAATGTTTACTTCAATCGCGCGTAAATGTTACATGTACGAATTTTTATTTATTTATTTATTTGGTTGGCTTCGGATACTAAGCCCATTTAGCCAGTTTCTTTTGGGTATGATAGTTTTTAAAATTGATTAGTAGTGAGGGTTTGGGTTTTAGACGGTCGAAAGAGAAGTTTTAACTTTAGATTGAAAGTTATTACTTTACCATACAGCCTATGGTCAAGTATTGTAATCGTGCATGAAAAAAGTGGGTTTTTTCCTTCTTTTTTTCGAAATATCTAAAAAACGGCTGAAACTATTTTGATTAAAAAAATTGAACGAAACCATGGCAGTTCGCTCTACAAAAAAGCTCTAATAAGTGAACATCGAAAAAATTATATTTTTCGAGATAATAATTGTTTTGTCAAAATGTCTCTTAGTCTGGTTGTCTGTTAGTCCGTGAGTTACCAAATTTTTGTGGACGAGCTACCTCAAAAACTAGTGTGAATATCGAAACCAAATTTCACACCTAGTTTTTGTTCATTGAGATTAAGAGCTGATTAGATTTTGGTGTATATCGACCCAAAATTAAGGGGATGGAGGGGGGGGGTTAAAAATTAAAAATCTATGCTGTTTGAGCAAACTCAACCAAATTTTGTATACATAATCAGTGGACCCCCAGAAGTCTAAAAAATGCAAAATCTAACCGCCTAAAAGGGGGGGGTGTAGGGTCAAAAAATGAAAATCTTGGCCATATACCAAAGTCAGCCAAATTTTGTATATATAATCAGTGGATCCCATTGAGTATAAAAATACAAAAAACCGCCCAAAATGGGGGGGGGGGTCAAAAAATGAAAATCTTGGCCATTTACCAAACTCACCCAAATTTTGTATACCTAATCAATGGGACACCAGAAGTATAAAAATGCAAAAACTAACTCCCCCCCCCTACATGATTATAAATAATTTTAGGGGCCAAGTTGTATGGTAAAGTCAAGTGGATGGCCATATCAGAACACGTCAGCTTATTTTTGTTTTCATATTAAAAGATTGATTTATCATTTAGTAGTGGCAATGAGGACAAAGTCTTTATCATTCCAATATTTAAAATTTCTGAAGACTCGATTTATGACACAATGACTTCGTTGTGTCTTTCTGTGGTCTTGTATTTTGACTCCCCGTCTTTTTTGTTGTGCTGCGTTTTCTTGCTATTCTTATGTCAAGATTGTCAAAAATGTCTTCACATGAAACGAATGAAAACCTCTTTACAATAGCTCTATATATATTTCTTTCTTTAAGTTTGACAGTTGGAGTCCCTGGAGGATTGGTTAGGGAGATGGAAGCCGGGAGGGCGAAAAGATACGAGATCTTGTCATCTTTTCGAAATAACTTTGTCATTCAGGAAATGAACGAGGGACAAATATCAATTTTTAAATAAAGAAAGAAAACATTTATGTATTCGAAACATTAAATATTAAAATGATATTAATGAAGGTTTTTAATTAAATTTTGATCTTTTGGTTAGAGTATGTTTGTTATACATTGTGGTTGAATAACTGCTCTTTTTAATTCAATAGAAAGGGATTATATATATAGACTTCCTGCTTCCATATTCCCCGAATTTTACAAGCTTCAATCGTTCAAGATCCTAGTCCAAAAGTACCTTTGGCTCATATCCTTGCTATACCTATTCCTTAAAATTATATCACTCAATCGGAAATAAATAGAATAAACGCATTCATCAATTCGTTCATTTGTATGACTAGAGAGTGAAATTCAGTTCCTAATTCCTCTTTTCCGAAACCTAAAACATCAATCCTTCAAGCATAATTACTTAATTTGCTTCTAATTCATTCCCTGGATGTTTTTAATATTGGTCCTTTTCTTGTAATTAACGAGTTTGGTCAGTAATGATATATTCAATTCAACAATGTTACATTTGATTTTCTTTAGGAGTGGGATTGGAGTGTCAATTAGTAATGTTCTAATCCAGTCATTGGTTATACTTTTTATGAATGCAAGAAAAGTGCATCGAATTCAAGGTATACAATTTTTGGATTTAACATCATCATACAACTTTTTTTTTTTTTTTTTTTATTTAATTTCACTTCGAACAAAGCCCATTTAGATAGCACATAAGTAGAGTGTTAGTAGGGTTAGAGAGGGAGCCGAGTTTTCAGCCGGCAGAAATTTTTATTTGCCAGCTAGGATCGAACCCCGGACCTCCACTTCAACATCGTCATAATCGATCGATGCCGAAGCGAAGCCAGTGCGTTAGCTGACTGAGGTCATACAACTTATCACGAATAAAATATTATTTTAATGTTAAGTGATTCAAGGCATATAGCTGTTGTAGAACTTAATATCTGTCAAGTAAAAAATTTAAGAAAAAAGTGAAAAGCTTTTTGGTATTTTATTTGTCAGCAAATGGTTAGAACTAGAAAGTCGACAAATAGGTGTAGCTCATTAATACATACACATTTCAGCATATTACCTACAGCCGTCTGATCATTATTATCATCGCAGTAAGTATTCGATGGGGGATCGGGTTGGCCGAGCGGTTAGCGTTCAAGCCTGCTAATCATGCGGACCCGGGTTCGAATCCGAAAATCTGATCCCTACATGGAAGACAAAATTTAATAATGGTATCTTAAATTGGCTGATGGCTTAAGAGGCTGAAAAGCCAAAAAGAAAAGTATTCGATGCTAAGACTGGTTTGATACAAACTCACGTCTCCTTCCGAGGCCAACTCCTTCTGCAAAGAATACCAATAGAGAGTTCCTCATTTAACAATTCGATTTTTAAAAAAAATTATTTTTGAAGTTCTAAAACCATAAAGTTCAAAATCTAACCATTTCTTTGTTTTGAAAATACAAATAATTGAGAATCAAAGTGAACTGTTTAGGACCTTTCGCCCTTGAGATATCGTGAATATCTGAAATTAGACAAATGTACACACATACAGAAAATAGTTTAAAAAATCGTACTTTCAAATAAAATTTCTCCACCTTTCAGACGAATCTAAATGTTATTTGCGTCAAGCAGAGGCCAACCTTATTGATTTCCCTTTATTTTTAAATACGACAATCGAAGCTTACCTGTCGTGCGTACCGAGTAATTAACCGCGAAAAAAACAACGAACCAAAAATTTTAATTATAATTCAAACAATTATTATCAAAACCTTAGCGCTTGGCAAGATACATATAAAAGCAAAGATCAAAGTCTTTTATATTTAAATATATTATAATAGTTTGCTGATAGAATATTCATGTCTACTACCTAAAGGTAAATTTGCCACCACAAAAGACTGTGCTTTATAATTTGAAAATAGGATACTTACTTGCTTAGAGAATCATTGACAAAAATGTATTTACCCTAGTTACCCTACAGAAAATAAAAAGGAAATCCCTCAAAGCAAATGGTCATCGATCCATCTTGTGTCGCTCAAATGAGATGCTTTAATTAAATAAGCTGACGTGTTCTGATGTGGCCATCTACTTTGACTTTACCATACAACCTGGCCCCTCACTTATATTTAATAAAATTATTTATAATCATGTAGGGGGCGGGGGTTAGTTTTTGCATTTTCAGACTCCTGGGACCCACTGATTATGTATACAAAATTTGGTTGAGTTTGGTAAATGGCCAAGATTTTCATTTTTTGACCCTCCGCCCCCACCCATTTTGGGCGGTTAGATTTTGCATTTTTAGACTTCTAGGGGTCCACTGATTATGTATACAAAATTTGGTTGAGTTTACTCAAACGACCTAGATTTTTAATTTTTAACCCCCCATCGACCTCCCTTAATTTAATTAATCACTCCACCCCCGCACCAAGTTTTTGCATTTCTAGCCTTCTAGTAACCCACAGATTATGTATACAAAATTTGGTTAAGTTGGCTCTAAGGGTAAGAATTTTCTATTTTTGACCCTCCCCCTTTTTTGGGTGGGTTTTGGGGGAATTTTTTTAAATAAAAGTTGTCAGAAATCACATCCTCTGGCTTATAATAAAATTTGCCGTAGAGTTAATAGTTTAGGAGTTATTTGATAATTTTCATTCGTGCGCCCCCCAAACCTCCTTTTGGGGTCAAAATATCAAAACGTTATATAGCTGAAAACGTAAGTTAGAAGACATCTGATACAAATATGAAATTTCATAATAATCCCTTCAGCCATTTTTACGTGAATCGTGAGCAACTTTTCGCGGAACCCACGGAAACATACATACAGACATACAGACAGACAGGAATTTTGTTGTTTTCATTCATAACATTGCTTGAAACGTGTGCAACCAAAATTTGGCGTGATTTGGAGGAATGTACAGACAAAACCTTAATTTATATATATATATATATATATAGATAAAGGAGATAAAGGATAAATTCTTCGCCTTACAATAATTTAAAATATTCCCGAACTAAAAAAATTGCGAGAAATAAATTAAAGAATAGCAATATAATTATGTGATTTCAGCATTTTTAACTTAAAGGGGAAAATGAGATAGATTATTAGATGATGTATAATTAAACTAGTAAAATGCAAAAATATCAAAGCCGTAGGCGCAGGTTAGATTACTTGTACGTTAGAATGCTAAATTGGTTGCATAAGTTCAAGGTGAAGCTACTCTAAAAGATCTCCATCTCGCATTTGTTCGAGATCGAATCCCATTCCAGTCAGGTAATTTTCACCTTTATCGAAAATAAGAGTTCTCTCATAAAGCTACAGTGAAAGGCAACGGAAAACCACCCTTAATCTAATTATATATTAATTGCCAAGGCTCGAAAACGAGTATATGTCACAATGAGGAAAAGAAGAGATAAAAGTTCAACTACGTATCGTACCTACTATACCAGAGGTGGACACTAACCTTAACTTTGGGAGCCGCAAATTTGTAAAACTGTTTCGCGAGCCACATTATTTGCAGACTAATTAATGTTTTATTAAAAAAAGACACATTTTTTATTTTATAAAATATAAATGAAGTAACATTTATTTTTTGCTCTACTTACCTACTTATAACATTATTGTTCAATTACAAATAATTACAAATTGCAAATTAATTTAATTTTTGTATAATTTTTTAAATTTAATTTTTATACTTTTTAAAATCAGTATTATCCAAGAGGGTTTAAGAGGGTTCAAGAGCCGCACGAAATTAACTGAAGAGCCGCATGCGGCTCGCGAGCCACGTTTTGCCCAACTCTGTACTACATTAAAAATATTTAAGTAATTGAGATCTGTGTGGGGGATTTGGGTTGTAGTTGGCAATGGAGTTTAGTTGTCAAATAGAATTTGAATTCTGACAGACGGTTTGTGAAATAGTTTTTAACTTTGAATGTTTATATAATAATAATTGTTGAACAAAAGAATAGCATTGTTTAATAATTCCGATGTGAAAATTTTTTTTTACCATCTTTAAATTGTTCCAAGGTGTGACATATGTTGTTATTTTTAAGTTGTTGTTTGTGTGATAAGAAATTTTTATTGTATAAAAATTGTGTAATGATGAAATGTTTTAGGCTGATGATGACATAATAGAAAATGTCGAAACGTTCCTGGTAACAATAAAATAAAATAAAGAAAAATAAATGATAACCAACACCTATTTAAATGAGAATTCGTATCCTCAAGAAGTTTAGTTATATTTAGTTATATATATAAATATTTTATTAAAATTCGTTTTAAGAAATAAAATAATTCTTCTTAACTCAAGTTTTATTAAATATGTCTCCAAAAATTACTTGAAACACTCGAATCACAAGGGTTTAATATTTTTTAAAACCACGGATTATTTTCTTTATAAAATACTCGTATTGTAAAATGTTGAAATAAGAATTATAAAAAGTAAATGCTGGAACAAACTTCTAAATCTTAAATGATAAATAACTAAGTAAAAAGTAATTATACAAAAAATAATTGTATTATACGTTTAATGGAATTATGAATGGAAAGAGAGAGAAAAATAAGGATTTTTGTGTATGTGAATTCGAGGATATATTTATTTCCTTTTTCAAAATATGAATGTACATTTGAAAAATACGTGAAGCTTTTTTCAAGAATAAAATTCACTAAAAACTAAATTATTTAAGCTCAACTATATAAGATAAAAAAAATAATGAAGTTTCGAATATTTAAAAAATCTTCTTCTCATATTTTCATTTTCTAAAATATTTATTATTTTATATGCTACGACACTTATCAAGTCTATAGTTATCATTCTAGTACAAGGAGACAAGGAAGTGGGGTTTCTAGAACAATCACAATTAATTGATAATTTCTCTCCTGGAATAAAACTTGTCAGGACTTGTCTTTTAGATCTTTGCACGTTCTTAAATGACAATAGATCTAATAGATAATGGATAGTCAGGAATTATTATATCCGTGACCCTTTTAAAAAATAAATTATCATTCCTCATATCCTTCTTTAATCCCATTCGATTTAAACCAGGGCTGTCCAACCCATGGACCAATATATTGTCATAAAATTCCTTAAAACATTGAGATTTATATGTGATACTCAAAAATCCAAACAAAACAACTTGATGGCAAAAAAAATAAATTAAGTTTTATTTCAATTTATTTAATTCTGGCTGCAAATAACATTCGACGTTTTTACCTGAATTTAAAATTAAAAATAATAAGAGAGAAAGAATTTACATTTTTTAGGTCAGAATCTAGGATTTTAGTAGAGAATATTTTTATATTGTGTTTCAGAGGGATTCATCCCCCCCCCCTCTGAAACGCAATATAATTAAAAATATTCTCTACTAAAATCCTAGATTCTGTAGTTTTTAAGGAATTTGGTGTTGGTACTTGGTGAAACATTTTTAAAATTATTGGATAAAAAATACTTGGTAGGTTTCAAATTAAGATATAAAAAATAAAACGAATTTATTTTTGGAGAATCTTTAATCTCGATATATATATTTCGGGTGACTAACCCATCTTCAGAGGAAGAGAAAGTAACTGAGTTACTTACTTTCTGTTTCCCCTGAAGATGGGTTAGTCACCCGAAATATATATATCGAGATTAAAGATTCTCCAAAAATAAATTCGTTTTATTTTTTTATATCTTAATGTGAAACCTACCAAGTATTTTTTATCCAATAATCCTAGATTCTGACCTAAAAAATATAAATTCATTCTCTCTTAATATACATTGGTTCTACACACCGAGTTGGTTTTTTGAAAAAAATTCTATCTATTTCCAAAAAAAGATAGGTACTCAAAATTTTAGATTTATTAAAAATAATATTAATATATCACTTTTAAGTAAAGCAAAAAATTACCAAACAGCGAACGGTCCGACACAAATAATATTATGTGACATTATTGACGTGACCATTGATAGATTAATTAATCTTTAAATTAAAATACAGAATGTTTTTTATTTGTTTTTTTATCGATTTTATTATTTTTATGCTGGAGGATGGAATTAATTATAAAATAATCCGAAGAAGCAATTTCAAGTGAAATAAATCAAACGAGGGTGGCCGGGCAGCAAATATATGGTGGAGGAAACGAAACGCACTTAATCCGTGACTGTTCTGGCACTAGCAGCGACTGACGACAGCCGGCTTTGATTTAGATGGCGCCTTAACCAAACCAACACAACAACATCCACTGGTGACGTCACAACAGCAAACCCAACGACAACGACAAGAACCCTTCCAAGGCGAGCAGTTAACAACCTTCGAACGGACGGAATAAATGGGGGCTAACGAATTCTCCTCTTAGGGGTTGCTTGTTAGCTGTCTTGGAAATATTATCAGACCAATCAAAAAGAGAATAAAAATACTGAATATTAAATAATGTTAATCATTACATTTATTCAACAGGTAACAATATATATTCACTAGTTAAACATGTACAAGAAATTATTTAAGAGTTTCTAAATATAATAATTTTTATAAAAAAATAAAACCGACTTCAAAAAAAATGAAAGGCAACAAATAAAATAATAAAACTCAAAATTCAAATAAAATGCATTAAAAGGTATAAAATAATTATCTAATTTAGTTACAACTAAACCACGAAATATTTACATGAAATCACTTTTTGAAATCGGTGCCAAACATACATTTTATGAATCGAACTCGACGGTTCTTGCTTAGTACGATTGAAGGGTACGCTCGCTTATATAGTTTGTTTGGCAGCGACTTCAAAAAGTGATTTCATGTAAATATTTCATCGTTTAGCTGTAACTAAATTAGATAACTATTTTATACCTTTTAGTGCATTTTATTTGAATTTTGAAGTTTTATTATTTTATTTGTTCATTTCATTTTTTTGAAGTCGGTTTTATTTTTTTTATAAAAAATTATTTTTATTTTTCTCTTTTTAGTGATGTCATTAATAGGGACTTAATATAATACCTTGCATGCATTTCGTAAGAGAAAGGGTCGGGCGAATGAATCAGAAAATGATAATAAAATTAAATTCATAACTATAGAAATACTCTAGAAACGTTTGCGGGTTTTAAATGAACGTTTTACGATTGATTTTTTTATAAAATATTTTATTTATTATAATTTCGATTATTTGATCATAAGAAGTTAATTCGTCATTGATCATTTCATCAGAACTTGACCAAATTAATATGGGACCACCCCTAAGATACTCTCTTCCCAATATAAAAAGAATCATCGAAATCGGTTCATAAACAAAGAAGTTATGCTTAAACAAACATAGCAAAAAGATCCAATACCAATGAAAAAACGGGACCAATCGGAAACTAGACTGAAACCAATGCAAAAAATCATTAAAATCGGTTCATAATTGGCGAAGATATCAGGTAACATAGACACAAAAAAAAAATTCAGTCGAATTGAGAACCTCCTCCTTTTTTAAAGTCGGTTAAAAAATAAATTTGAAGAAATTTTCTCTTTGGAGGGAGAGGGATTGGTAGAATTTTTAGTTGAAAAATAATGGAAGGCAGCCCAAGGATTGTGAAGAAAAAACTATAACATTTCCAAATAAGATGTATTTATTGGACTGTCATACTTTTTTCATCTTTCCTCTAAAACCAACGTTTCGGAGGATTTTTCCCTCCTTTTTCAGGATTTCAAAGGGTCAGTGAAGTCAAACAAGATGCTTCTCTTCTCTAGCAATGTTTGAAATTTGTCTCTACTTAAAGAAGCATTAAATAGAAAAAAGCCCTTAATTATTTATAATATGAAAAAAGGAAAAAATTTCTTTTTAATACTTCTGTTTAGAAAAGACAAATTTCAAACACTGCTGAACCAGAGAAGAACGAAGCATCTTGTTTGTTTCCTTCATTGACCCTTTGAAACCTAAAGAATGAGGAAAAATCCTCCGAAACGTTGATTTTAAAAGAAGGGGAAAAAAAGAATGACAGTCCAATAAATACATCTTTTTGGAAATGTAATAATTTTTTCTTCACTAACCTTAGGTTGTCGTCCATTACTTTTCAACTGTAAAAAATAAACTAATAATTTTTTTTAAATACCATACTTATAAGACAAGATTGACTCTGAAATCTAGAAGGAAGAGAGAGAGAGAGAGATAGGAATATTCTTGGACTGGAGTAGAAGATATTTGTGGCATCAGAATATGAAGAATTTAATAATAGTATTCTGGAAAAATGGAAACAGAGATGGAATTAAAATCTATATTAAAACAGAAGAGTTAATGAATTGGCGAACGAATTCATTTTTGATAAAGTCACCTGAGACTGGAGCGTCATAAATTTAATTAAATTGAGATTACATTTTCAAAAACCCTATGAAATTATTTTTTTAAGTTTATTTAATAAATTTATTCATTGTTTAAAAATGTAATTATTTTTTTGCTAGTGTGTATTATTATTATTATTTTTTTTTTAATTCAAAAATTTGTTTTTATTATTACTACTTTTAAACTAGCTGCAAGGCCCGCCTTCGGCGGCCCTCTTGCTGGCCAGGGGGCTCTAAGGATAAGAACTTTCATTTATTGACCCCCCCACACTTTGGGTCGTTAGTTGTTGCATTTCTAGCCTTCTAGTGACCCACAGATTAAGTATACAAAATTTGGTTCTGTTTGGTCCAATAGCAAGAATTTTTTTTAATGCAATCGAATGCAAGAATTTTCTTATTTGGACCCTCTCCCATTTTTAGGTGGTTTTGGGGGGAATTTTTTTAAACAAAAGTTGTCAGAAATCACATCCCCTACAACTTTGCTTACAATAAAATAGAGTTAATAGTTTGGGAGTTATTTGATAATTTTCATTCGTGCGCCACCCCAAACCCCCTTTTGGGGTCAAAATATGAAAACGTTATATAGCTATAAACGTAAGTTAGAAGACAACTGATGTAAATATGAAATTTCATAATAATCCCTTCAGCCGTTTTTACGTGAATCGTGAGCAACTTTTCGCGGAACCCACGGAAACATACAGGCATACAAACAGACAGACAGGAATTTTGTTGAGGGTGTTTTCGTTCATAACTTTGCTTGAAACGTGTGCAACCAAAATTTGGCGTGATTTGGAGGAATGTACAGACAAAACCTTAATTTTATATATATAGATATATAAAAAAAACTATAGGTAGTTTATATTTTTGTAAACAAATTATATTAGCTAGCCTGTGACTTTACCAGTACCTTTAAGAAGAATAGCGGTAACATTTAATAACATAATATATATTATAAATAGAAGCTTACAATTCACAATACAGTGGGTCCGAGATCTACCAAGTTTTTGGACCAGGAATCTCATGTTTACAAGCGTTTTTCGCAAAGTTGCTTTTTTGTGAAAAATGCCCGGTGGTAATAGGGGATGAACTTTTAATCAAAGAACGAAATAAGTTCGTGGTATGAAGTCACACTGTATATTTTAAAGCTGCAGAAATACATTTTAGGGCAATGCTAGCAACACAACTAGAATTGAAACTTCTGTAACAAGTCAACAATCCACTGGGTTCTAGACAAAAACAATTTACGAAGCAAGATGTTTGTGTTTCAAAATTTATTTAGACCCAATCAATATGGCAAGGATGTTAGCTATTTTATATATGAAATATGGTTTGGTCTGTATATGTACCTATGACGTTTTCCAAAGCAGGAGCACGAGTTCAAATCCAATGCATTATATTAGCAAACTTGATCGGTTATAATCTGTCTCCTACAGTGAGATACGCAGGGTGGATAAACCACGCCTAGGAGTATCCGATCTCCCTGGCTGTTTAGGGGAGTCCGAGGTTACGTGAGTCCAAACTTTCTTAATATTAAACTTATTACAGTCAAAAATTCCTAGAGTTATTTACACCAAAAACACACACGTACAAACATACTAAATTAATGCTGGTCAAAATGAACAAGTATCTAAAGATTAATAAAATATAATATATTAAACTATTCTAAAACGCCCCCCCCAATCAATCACAAATCCAAGGGTCGAAAATAATTTTTTCTCTTTGCCCCCCCCCCCCCCCCCCCTTGAGAATAGTTTAAAATACAGTCAGGCCACTACAGAGCTGTTAGAAAAATGAACGAGCAAGAGATTAAAGAAATTCCATAATTCATATAGACATTTGGTATTAGTTTGGGTTCAGGGATCAGATAGGAGCTTAAAGCTCTTATGAGAAGGCATTGCAGTACATATGCAAAGATCCCAGGTTCGAATCCTGGCTGATCCTTTTGTCTATAATACAAAAATCTTTTCTTCGTTCGTTAATTTAATTAAAATAATATATTAAGTTTTTACGATTTCAAAATGCACTAAAAGCAAAAAATAAGTCTTTCTTTCCTTAATACTCAAAAAATGTATAAATTTAGGCTCGTAAAAGAATTACGAGATTCCACCCAAACTGACAGAGAAATCAAGTTAAATAAAAGTATTTAGAAAAAATAATTATATAGGTATATATTAAATTAATTTACATTAAAAGTTTTACCAAATATATTAGAACTATTTTCTTTTGAAGACGTGCTTTTAGAATTTAACGGAGGAGGAGTATTGAGAGGTAGTTTAAGAATGATATTGAAAAAAGTACGACCTTCCTTCTTTAACTCTTTCAAACCCTAAAGAAGAATGGAAGATCTCTCCCTGACATTTTTAAAAGAGTAAAAATGTTTCGATATATTAGGTTGGTAGGAAAATAATTTCGTTTTTTAACTCTTAACTTTAAACCCATATATCTCGGCTTAGAAAAAACTTTATTTAATAAAATAAGAACCATTTGAAGCAATACACGTTTGCCAACATGAAAAAAGTTTATTTATTCCTGTTTCATAAAATCCCGATGTTCTGGAGGCGATGAAGTCGTTGAAGACATTTTTGACATCGTCGTTTTTAAAGTTAAGGATTAAAAAAAGATATTATTTTCCTACCAACCTAATATTAATTTTGTATTTTTCATTATCCTTAGACAGCTATGTGTCAATTCTCTATGTTACGAAATATTTTGAGAAGTAATATGACATAATTTGAAATGGCAAATAATATTAAAATAATAATAATAATAAATAATTAATCACACAATAATAAAATAGAAGTTATCAGTTTATAGCAGAATCAACCTCCTTCAAAAGGAGCGAAAAGGAAAGAAAAATAATAATATTTTCAAGAAATTCCCAATTTTTTTTTAATTAAAAAAATGTTTAAAAGATTTTAATTCATTTTCCAAATATACTCTTGAGAGGTGTATTCAAGCGCTAAGCCATTTCTTAAATACCATCCGTTGCTATGAGAGCTTCATCATAAAGATGATAAATAGTCGCTATTCATTAAATTGAATCCTCTTGTCATCTGTAGAGGGATTGTGTCATGTATTTCACTCTCGGAGTAAAAGCAGACAATCTATTTTCAAGCCATTTAGGATAATTTCAGTACTTCAGCCCTTCTATTTTCTCTCTCTCTCTCTCTCTCTCTCTCTCGTAATCAATATAGAAATTAAATCTATTATAACGTAAAAAGTAAAATAAAAACGAATTCTAGAGTCTATATATAGAATTTAGATTCAATTTAACACTTGCGGTATATGTTGTGCGCAATGCTTAAATAAGTTATACTGGACGGGAATGTTTCGTTCATTGAATTCACTCCCAAATTTTCTCATTATTTTTAACTTATTTATGGGTTAAAATGGCGGGCAGGTGGAGAATATATTGCCAATCGAGAGTAAGATATGTATATAAAATCCTTTGTGTGTATGTACGCGATCGACCCACGCCTAAACCACTGAACGTATCGAAACCATATTCACACCATATGTTTGCTTAGTGCTGGAGATGGTTTATCTAGATTTTGAGCCAAATCGGTTTGATTTTATTTTTATTTTTATATTTAATTGATTGACAGATCAGATCTATGAGAATAGAGCCTCTAAAAGGGCTAGGCAAACAATACATTATCCCTACCCTGAAAGGTCAGGTCTTAACACAATGAAACCCCTCTTAACAAAGAAAGGTGTGTGATACAGGTAGTCAGATCAATTTCAGAAACTTTTTAAGATAATAAAATCTATTTTGAATACAGACATAATTTGTAAATTTAATTTTATATATATATAATCCTTAGTATGTATGTCGTGATCGACCCATGCCTAAACCACTGAACGTATCGAAACCATATTCACACCATATGTTTTGTTTAGTGCTCCAGATGGTTTATCCTAGAATTCTGGACCAAATCGGTTTGGTTGGATTTATCACGATTTTACATAATTAAATCATTACTTCAGGTACGGAATGCCAATTGGGTTTTAAAAAGGTTTATCTTTTCTTTTGTACGGGCAGACAATGGGTATGGAGTTAATTCATTTGTTCTCAAAGGCCTTGAAGAAGTATTATGATTATATTATAGATATATTTTGTTTTCCTAAACTTTAGAATTAAACTGTTTCACAGAAATACATTACATTCTCTTTAAGTAAAAAGAAAAATTTATATTATTAAATGTGATTATTATGTATTGTGGTTAGTTGCTAACTGAGCCTGTCTGAAAGAAACATATTCCAAATCTTAATCAATGTTTCTTATTATAAATACATTTCAGTATCTCAGTGCATTACATACAAACGAATCATGGTGCAGTGCCTTGCATTACGATTGATTAAGAAGAAGATTCTGCATTGGGATACAACTCTTTGTCCATGCTGCTCTCGGTTATTCATCGCCACATCAAATACAAATAGATGCATGTTTGTTTGCCATTTTGTTGACAACGTGTTTTCCAACTAACCCGCCTAAATTATGGGGAAAACATGCAAGGCTCTCCAACAGAGTTGAAGATGTATTACATGCTCTACGTAGAATTGCGTAGATTCAGATATAAATTTCTCGCCAGAAACATATAACGAATCTTTGATTGAGCCGGAATGATTTATGCACGATCATTTCTGAATCAAACCACTAATTAAATTAGGGATGCCATCAGTTAATCGGCCAGTAAGTGATTTATTTAATCGCGATATGCAACGTGATACAATCGCAACAATGTTGATGGTTTAAATGCATAGGCAATCAAGCAAATGAAACCAAAAATTGTTACCAGAACAAAAATTATGCATGCAGTCGCTGCTCAAGAAGATGGTTTCTTTTTTTTGGATGCACCAGGTGGAACAGAAACATTTTTAATTTCGCTCATATTGGCACAAATGACATCATCTGGAATTGCCACTTTGTTAGACGGAGGAAAAACAGCACATTCAACACTAAAATTATTATTGAACATTAAAATAAAATGAAAATGCTGTATGTAACATTAAAAAGAATTTTGGAACTGTACATAAATCAAATTCATTCATGTATAAGAAAATATTAGAAAGAGTAAATCTATGCTTCGTCGTTGAATTATTTAACCTATAATCTTCAAACTAACGTAGAAGAAAAAGTAAAGAGAAATGAAAAAGAGAGAGGAATACTAGAAGTTTCACTTCCGTCGTGCGTAAGCTTGACACACTCGAAATTTTTATTTTGCTTTCGCAATGTGTTAAGTTATTTCTTGAAGCTGATTTTTAATTAATAAAATACATGGTATATTTAATTGAAAAATGCAGTTGAACAAAATTATATTGCAAACAAACTTTTGGCCGTCTCGAGACGCTGCCCATAGAATATATGGAGAATTAATTCGATATTTGAAATTCTTGCTGGCCTGCTGTATGTATATAAAATGCCAAAGGATTGGGTCGCCATCTTTTTTTCCCTGCATAAGTCCAGGTAGACAGGGTATCTTGGGTAACTACGTTAGTATTTTGTAGTTATAGAGTTTCCTTTATTGTTATATATGAAAATGTAGATAATTTAAAAAAAATATTATAATGTATTAATAAACAAATAGATTGGGTCGACATCCAATTTACCCGCATAGCTATTTTATCTAATTTATTAGATTTATTTATTTTTATTTATTTATTTTTTTTTTAATTATCTACATTTTCATATATAACAATAAAGGAAACTCTATAACTACAAAATACTAATTCGAAGTTACCCGTTGATACCCTGTCTACCTGGACTTATGCAGGGAAAAAAGATGGCGACCCAACTTTGGCATTTTATATACATATTTTACTCTCGATTGGTAATATAATAAAATAATCGAGAACTACATTTATATAATAAAATTAACAAATTTAATTTTTTATTATAAATAGCTATGCAGGAAAATTGGATGTCGACCCTTTCAAGTTTTGTTTATTAATACATTGTATTATCAAAATATTAATTTCATTAGGAAACTCGATAGGTGAAGGTCGACCTAAGTCGGGATCTTAGACTATACACTGTATTCTACTTTTAAAGCTGGGGAGCTGAAAAGAGTAGAAAAATTTAGTGATAATAGCTTTTAGGTAAATTTTGACTTTGTAGTTGAAGACATCACAAAATCGTTGTAGGAAAATTTGGTTCAAAACTAAGCTTTAATGCACACAGCTCACTATATTTACCTTAATCAATTTTTAACCGACTTCAAAAAGAGGAGGAGGTTCTCTATTCGATTGAATTTTTTTTTTTTTTTTTTTTTTTTTTTTTTTTTGTGCCTATGTTACCTCATATCTCCGCCAATTCTCAACCGATTTTGAAAATTTTTTTTGCATTGGGTCCAGTCTAGCTTCCGATTGGTCCCATTTTTTTTCGTTTTTTTCATAGGTATTAGACCTTTTTTATTAGGTTTGTTTAGACCTAACCTCTTTGTTTATGAACCGATTTCGATGGTTCTTTTTTTATCCGATAGGGGTGTCTTAGGGATGGTGTCATATTAATTTGATCAAGTTCTGATGATATGATCACTATTAATAACATCACTAAAAAGAGAAAAATAAAATAATTTTAAGAAAAAATAAAAACCGACTTCAAAAAATTAAATGCAACAAATAAAATACACTAAAAGGTATAAAATAATTATTATCTTATTTAGTTACAACTAAACGACGAAATATTAACATGAAATTACTTTTTGAAGTTGGTGCCAAACATATACCTTTTATGAATCGCACTCGACGGATCTTACTTAGTACGTTTGGAGGGTATGCTCGCTTATAGGTATAGTTTGTTTGGCACCGACTTCAAAAAGTAATTTCATGTTAATATTTCGTCGTTTAGTTGTAACTAAATAAGATAATAATTATTTTATACTTTTTAGTGTATTTTATTGTTGCATTTATTTTTTGAAGTCGGTTTTTATTTTTTCTTAAAATTATTTTTTAATATAAAATATTAAACGAACCATAATAAACTGTAATACCTACCAAACTACCAAACCCTTTAAAAATTCAGCTTTTCCTCAATTTTTATTTAAAATCAATAAAAAATTCTTGTATATTTTAAGAAAATTTACAAAGAATGAAAATGTTTAATTTCATTGGTCAGCTTTAGTTTTAACCTTCAATATAATATACATATCCTTGATTTTCGTTGCAATTCTTTAGAAATAAAGGGTTAAAGCTCTCGAAATTCCCATTTACTTCCACTGGAATAGAATCAACCTAAATTTATGTTTTAATGGCTATTGGGTTATTGGGATTTGTAATAAGAGGACACTATATGTTTACTGTTGAAATGGAAGTGGATATTTGCTGGCCTCCTCCCTTGGAGTGTTATTTTAAGTAAATGTCGATCAGAGGTTTAATAACTTTTCTTGGATAAAGCAAAAGCAGCTGCAATGTTAGTGGAAGTTTCAAGTTTAATTGCACTTCTCTGCTTTCAATTAAACTGAATTCATTGGTTTCAGAATGAAGGATAATATTTGTAGACAAACATTAATAATCAAATATCAATCTTTCAATCCAAAGTTATAGATGATATTTGAGTTATGTATTTTTTTAAACTGAGTCAATAATTTATTTTGACTTAAATATATGTTAAGCTTCTAAATTCAAGTTATTTTGAATAATTCAGTTGAATAAATTTGTTAAGCTGTGAATTATTGTTTGAATGCAAGAAATGGAGCAAGGTTAGCTATCTTGTTAAAATACACTCATATCAGTGGCGGTTGGTGACTTTTCAACCAGGGGATGATGTCCAAAAAAGTACCCTTCATTTTTTGAAATTTTATTTTAATCTTCGCTTTTTTTTCCAAATTGCATCGAATACGGCATCATTTTCATTATTATTCAAATTTAACATGAGATTTTTTAAAAATATATTTGAGACCTTCGGATACTGCTTTGTTGAGTGAGGGTAGGAGTCAGAAATTAATTCTTCTGACTTAAACTCCACAGTCCCTGAGATGGAAATCGATCATCTTGCACAATGCATCAGCCTGTCCTATAAGAAAATCTTAAATTTCTCCTAATTCTATTGCTATAAGCAAGCTATGACTTGTCTATAGCACTCTTAGTTATTTCCGATCTTATATATTGAAAGTTCTTAGATATGGATTAGTCCAAAGATTCTCGAATCATCTGTATTTAATCCTTTTTTTGTATTATTTCTATTTTAATAGTTCCTCAGGGAAAATAATTTTTATTCGACTGAACTAGTCTGAACTTGTCTTTGACATTCTTGAACTGGAAGATATACCAGTCACTTCAAACCTTCTATCCGCGCTCTTCATTTTATTGCTCCTTGAAAGTATGCAACAATTTTATTTTATTTCGAGAACCAATATACTTTTCAAAACAAAAAATGTTTTTTTATAGAAATATTTGAAAATAACGGATAATAATTTGAAAATTTTAAGATTTTCCTGAATTTATGAAAATACTCTAAATGTTTGAAATTTTAGGGATGCGCCGCATCCATAGCATCCATGGACCGCACACCACTGACTCATATTTAGGTATATACTATAACTTAAATATATTTTTTGTGTAAGAATTTTTGAAAGCGGGGCAAAATAGTTTGTTGTGTTATTGTACAAGAAACAGTATCAATTCAATTCAAGAAGATTTTTTCTGAATTTACCCAAAAATAACTTTGTCTTTTAAATAGCTGCTCTCTTGTATTTTTAATAGGTATGTTTCAAATTTTATATTTATATAATTAAATAAAATAGAAAAATTACATTTAATTGAAATTGAGTCATTATTTATTATTAAGAAGAAATGAGATTATTTCTCATATTTTCAGAGGGCTTAAGCTGAGTTTTTTCTAAGTGAAAGTTAGCTTGTGGAAACTTTTGCAGATAATAAGATAAATAGGCCCCTCTTTAAACAATGTCTTATACCCGAGTCTCTTAGTCGTTTCATTTCTAGAGGAATAGAAGGTGCCTTGCATGTTTCAGGATCCGCCTTTGGAACTAGTTCCTGCCTACACATGAATGAAGAAGCAAAGATCGAAATAGAAGATAAATGGAACTCTCATAATCAGAAAACAAAAACAATCAAACAAGAAAAAAAAAATTTCTTTTGGTAATTATATAATTCCAATAAAATTGGCCTTATTTCCTTCAGAATACAATGGAATTGAAATCTTAAAGAGAATTCAAGGTTGCTGATACATAAACGCTACATGAGAGCGAGGAGTAGAAATTTTTATTTATCAATAAGTCTATTCAATCTATTAATCATATATAAAATTTAATTATTGATTGAACTGGCTTAATTAAATAAATTGTTTTTTTAATATTATTATTATTTTTTAAATATAAGAATCTATAATAAAAATAAAATAAAATTTCAAGGTAGGTTTCACAAAAAAATAAAACAAATATGTTTTGAGTTTTTATCTCGATATAAATACTTTCCCTTCTCTTCCCATATAAATTTCTACCTGTACACATGTTTCTAATTTTGTATTCAGTTTTCTATGTTAACTCCTGATGATGGGCTCAAAACCCGAAATATATAATATCGAAATAATAACTCAAAACATATATTTGTTTTATTTTTGTGAAACCTACCTTGAAATTTTACTTATTTTTATTATTAAAATGTTTCACCTTGAACCGACACCAAACTTAAAAATTATAAGAATCTATAGTATGAAGCTGATGAACTTTTTATTTTTGTGATTAATTTAACAATTTAATCAAATTTTATTATTATCAATTGAAATATTTTGCAACCATTGAGTATATTTACAATTTTTTTGTAAAAAATTTTTTGGACCACCCTGTATAATAATAATTGTATTATTAATAATCAAATTTTGTGATCATAATACATTTTCGCAGCTCGCTGTACAATCATATTTTAAATAAACAGTTTAGGCAAAGGAAAGAAAGTATGTTTTAGAAAACTAGAAAGTAACCATTTTAAGATTACTTTACCTTTGGTTGATAAGAAAACGTTTCCTCGGGGCCTGTCTGCCACCAACTGAGTTGAGAATTTCAAATTGAAAGAATCCCGTTTTAGATAAGATATCCCACCAGTGCGAAATTCCCTTGAATTATGAAAAATATTTTTTCAAAGGATTTTCAAATAAACATTTTTAATCCATTTTTTTATGGTCAAAATAAAATAAAATATGCACTGAATCAATATGAATGTAAACAGATTTTTTTTTGTGGGAAGGGTCCAGTAATTTTTTTTATTAATAAAAGTAATTCGGATGCCCACAATAACTCAAGATCAGAAACTCGTAGAAAGCTCATTTTGTTGCCAAAACGTTTTTTTTTTATTTATTTATTTATTGTCACCGTGAACAAAGCCCATTTAGACAGCACATCAATAAAGTGTTAGTAGTGTTAGTGAGGGAGCCGAGTTTTAGCCGGTAAAAATTGTATATGCCAGCCAGGATCGAACCCCAGCCTTCCGCTCCAACATCGTCATCATCGATGCCGAAGCGGGGCTAGCGCGTTAGCTCGGCTAACCCGACTCCCCGCCAAAACGTTAGTATGTCCAAAATGAATAGCTGATAAAATTTCGTTTTTCTAGCTAGATTTTTTGGTTGTGGTTTGTGTTTATGTGTGTTTTTTTTTTTTTTTTTTATTGATATTTTCACGATTCCTCTTGGGAAAGAAACAGACCTAAGCAAACACAATAGGTGTTTTAATAAATAAATTTTGATTATATTACAGTGAATGGCCAAATTATTATACTCATTTGAAAACATTATAATATCTTTCATACGTTTTTAAGGGTTTAGCTTACTAGTAAACTCATAATATCGTTTCGATTGTTATCTTTATAGGTTTATTAGTTTAGGACAATACAATTTCAATATTTAGTAAATACTCCCTTTCGAGCAATCCCATTTTGTATGCGCTGCTGGCTATGCATTTTTTGGCTATTTCTTGAAGTGTGGGTGTATTGTGCCATGCTTTAATAACATTTTCTATCAAGTCCCTTTTGTTAGTAATTATTTTATCTTTGCAAATTTCTTTTTTAGGGCCGCCCATTCATTTTTGATCAGGTTGAGATCTGACGAGTTGACAGGCCAGTCCAAAAGGGTTATTAGACTAGATTACTACTAGATTTTTTTGAAAACTTTGAATAAAATAAATTTAATTGATAAAAATCATTTGAGTATAATAATTTGGCTACCCGCACTGTATTTATAACTAAAAACTATATTTGTAAATTTTCGAATTTCGGTTAAAACACGACATCGGAAATTTAATTTAAAGCTGTCATTTTTTATATATATTTAAAGTTAATTATTTAGCTGTATGGATATGTTTAATTAATGAATAATAGTATCTACTAGCGAGGCCTATTATTCAAATTATTAACCACCATCCAAAGACTCAGTGTACTGGATTACGCGATTTAACACATCACATCACCCTTTGAATTAAAATATAATTCATTCGATTCTATAAATTAATCATTTCATTTAACTTTATGAATTCTAGAAAATGTATTTTTTCAAGTTATTTCATATCAAACCATTTTTTAAATGTTCGAAACAAAAAAAATTTGAAATAGTTGTATTAATTTTCAATGTATTTATGTTTGTTCAATGAAAATATTTTATGCAGAAGCCATAAATAAAATCTTAAAGATTTTCATATTTGACTATAACGTAATTTTAATGTAAGTAAACGTCGTAAAATTTAAAGAAAGCGAAATCATCGCTAACTAACATGGAATGTGCTCTGATTAAATAAAATTAATAATTCAACCCAAACCATGTTTTCTGCGTATCACGCGATTCGCCGACTCCCAAAAGCCCTGCCCGATCAAATTAGAGAAGTGCCGAACCACTTCATTCGTCAACATGTTTATCTTCATGACTTCTTAAGGCTCGTATTTTCTACTTGCCTTTCTCCTTTCCGACTCTTACAATCTTCAATCCTTCAAGACCTCTGTAAATAGACACCATCTCCACTATCTCCCTTGATCACTCTCACAGCTCCAATTTAATCATAAATGGTGAATCTTCTCGGTGCGGCCAATAATGTATTAAAATGCATTAATAAAAAAGAAAGTAAAATGTAGGAAAAAGTGTAAACTTATTCAAGATTTCGTTACACTCTTTTTTATATCTATATTATGACATAGCCTTAAAATCTCTATGAAAACAAGGAATAAAATGAAATTTTCTGCAAAGTTGAACCGGGCGTTCTAAAACTAGAGAATCTCAGCAGTTCTCTATATTGCAGGTATTTTGGCCCAAGGACGAACTATATCTACAGCTTTCCGTTTTTGAGTTATCGCAGGAATTCGGACACATCATGGTTAGGAATGATTTTTCTCTTCGTTTCAGATATTTTTAAGTTCAATGAGCATTTTTTTATGTGTGTGAATTCAATACTAGGGCCGTTTGGCAGAATTTGCATGACTTACGGGCGTAGAAAGTAATGAGCTGTTAAAACCCAGAAGGTAAAGCACGAGCTGTGCTCTTAGCCAAGTGAGCCATATACTTTCTGCGTTACGGCCTTAGGCAACAAGTGAAAAGCGATGTGTTTGTTATTTTTCAAACGATATAAAAAAATATAAAAAGTAACATTTTAATTTAGTGGAGATCTTTAAATATGTAAAGTATAAAAATAATTTACATAAGAAATGAAAATCTTTAAAAACAAAAATTTTGTGAAAAAATATACAGTGTTTTAATTCTTTAAGTTCCCAGATATATTCCTACAACTTGAGGAGCCTGAGTAAAATTTGAATAGTGAAAATGATTTTTGAATTATTTATTGTTTTGGAATCTTAATCATTTTCTCTCTGCTAATATGTAATATTTTTTCAGAATATTACAATTTTGATTTTTTTTTTAGACTCATACTATTATAATAAAAAATACATATGTGAGTTTGACTAAATGAAATTTTTTTTAATTTATTCAAGTCTGAAATAAACATCCGTTTCTATATTATCTAATGATCTGGTGAAATCTTATTTTTATTGATTTTTTCCAAATATTTTATCGATTTCTTAACAATTGTTCAAAAAAAGTGGATTAAAAATAATAATATTGAAGTATTGAGTGAGTTATTACAAAAATAAAAAAAATAAAATAAAAAAATAAAGCGAACGTTACATTTAAGTACGTTAAACGTTATCGCAAAACAAATTACTCCTTCGATTTCGATCTGATCGTTTATGTTCTGGACAGGCCCAGGCAAAAAAACTCAATCAACCACAAAACGACCTGGAATGCATTTAAATAGCAGGCGCAAAAAAACAAAGAATTCTTAACACCATTTGGAAACATTGCTGAGTCCGGAATTTATATATATAATTTTAGAGGAGAAAACGGCTAGAGTGGTTAATGAAGTGACTAATTTTGGTCTTACAGGGGGCATGTGTCGTGACTTCTGGCTTCCTGAAGGGTTCCAGAAGGGCCTTCCTACATGTTGTTCTCCATTGTCCTCAATGATTTTTTTAGATATTTTTTTTTATAGTAATCACAAAACGATTTTTTCTTTTACTTTTGTTTTAATAAATCAGGGGGGGGGGGGTTAACACGAAGAATGAGTTGTTGAAATTTCTGGAGGGATGGTTGAAAATTGTTGGATTTTAGCTTTATATGCTAAAAATAAAAACGGCAAAGTTTTATAATATCAACAAAAGGTAATAAAAAGCTCTTCTAATTCTTTAGAACTTAATAAAATGGGGGGCTACTTTTCATGAAACTGGAGGGCGGTGAGGGGGTGAGTCATGAAGTTAGGGGGGCACACTTTTGAATAAATTATTATTTTTTAATACAAATTATACATACATGTAAGTAAGAGTTGTCAATCTCACAATAAAGATCAAACCCAAATATGTGTAATTTTGTACAAAAAGAGAAGGAACAGGAAATATTAAGATTTAAACATTATAGTCACGAATAAGAGATCAGGCTAAGTGAACCAATTACTAAAGAATGAGAACAAAGTCCAAGTGTTGTACTATGGAGGAAAGTTAAAAAAAGAGGACCGACTACAAGGCCTCCTCGATGTAATAATGATAAAATAATATAATCGATTTATAATAAAAGAAGAATCGTAATTTTTTTTTAATTTTTCATTTTTTAATAATAAAAATTTTAAAAAATAAAAAATGATATCAATCAAATTAATAGGGAAATTCATTTAGATAGAAGATGGCGGGCTAATCTTTTCTTTATTATTTTTAGCATTAAATAATCAAGAATATTATTTAAATATTTGTTTATTTTTGACAATGCTCTGAGGCAGATCCGCATTAGAGAGCAGATGCAAAACCATGATATAAAATAACTACTATGTGGAATTTATATTGATGTATATGATGATGTGTATTGTATGGATTATGTACTGTTCCACGTGAACTTATATATGGACAGGATATGTCTAACAAATAATATTATCATTGTGATAATTTCCGCGTATTGAATAAAAATGAATATGCAATATCAATAAAGGCACATGTCGCATATTTTGACAAATTCACTTTTTCATATAAATGTAATCTAAAAGCTTCCCTGCATCTATTATGCTCGAAAAAAGCACAACTCTGGTATTAATTTGACTGCCCCCAAAATGTAACTCAAAAATAAATTTTATCAATTTTACACTACTTTAGAAAATTGTTTTTTTCATTCCTGAACATTATTAATTTTCAGACATGTGCCCTTTTTGAAATTGCATATTCAAATAGAAATAAAAATAAATTTGATACAATAATACAAAAAGTATTATAATTTTATGTTTTCATTGTTTTTCTTTTTTTTCTTTTTTTTAATTGACTCATTAATAATATGAGATGAACTTAAATCTATAAATGTTTTTTCCAGCAGAGGCTTATGATGAAAGATCCTATTTATAGACTACAAGGAAAGCCTGCAGAATCCAGAGGACAGAATCTGATCCTCCGGACAATAATGAATCGCTTAGAAGCTTTTGCTTTTTCGAATTTTTGTTTTATTCTTGTTAAGTAACAAATTCATATAAGATTTTTTGTAAAAAAAAAAAATGAATTTGATATAAATCGATTCAGAATCCAGCGGACAGAATCCGATCCTCCGGACAATAAAGAATCGCTTAGAAGCTTATGATTTTTCAAATTTTTGTTTTATTCTTGTTAAGTAACAAATTCATATAAGATTTTTTTGTAAAAAAAAAAATGAAATTGATATAAATCGATTCAGAATCCAGAGGACAGAATCCGATCCTCCGGACAATAATGAATCGCTTAGAAGCTTTTGCTTTTTCGAATTTTTGTTTTATTCTTGTTAAGTAACAAATTCGTATAAGATTTTTTTGTAAAAAAAAAATGAAATTGATATAAATCGATTCAATCAGATGAATGAATCTTCTTTATTGTAAAAGCTTATATTCTCAAGCTTTTTTAGAATTACAGACTATATATTTTATCCTTTCATTCAGATAGGATTTTCTCTCAACAAAATATATAAAAGAAAATAAATTCTAAAGGTAGAAAGAGAAAAAATGAAAAAAGAGAATGGAAAATAAAAAAAAATGTGAACATTAAATGAAAGAAAAATAGAAAAATGTAGTAGAAGCAATGATATTTATATTTGCTTAAATACATTGAAAATCAATAAGCAGGGGTTGCATGAAAGAAATGGGGGTAGTAGTGGCGTAGAGGGTTGCCTGGGGGAGGAAGTGGCTCGGACATGGCTGGCTGGCTGCCTGAGTGGCACATAGAACATCTACACATAGTACATGGGCACATGGCTCCCCTATTGCACGATCGATACGACCCCTGAGCCTTCTGCAGATCTATATGTCATTTTATTCGCAAAACAGGATGCAGACAGAGAGAGGTTGTCGGCAGACTATGACGAATTTAATCCACTCTCTCGCGGTTTGGGAATTTTATAGCACTGGAAATGTTATAGAGAGACGATTATCTAGTCAGCAAATAAAAAACGGAGGTTGTGTAAGTTTTCCGTCAAACCAGCACCATCCATTTGTTTTATTTCAAACATAGTCCAAATTGTTTAAACAATTTTTTGAGTAAGAATAAGTCGTACTAAATGTCAAACCGGTGGAAGAGAAAAATACAACAGCCTCTAAAAAAGTCTTTTTTTTCTAACTTTGTACATTACAAACGGCAATGGAAGTAAAAGTCGTCGCTTTGTTTTTAGTATTTTAAGATTTTTTTAATAGAAAATAAATATAAATATTATGTAAAAGTACTAGAGCACACATAATATTGATGAAAGATAGAATTCTGTTTATTTTTAATGTAAACATTTATTGTAAATATATTTTAAAAAAATAAAAAAACACGCTTCTAAAAAAGTACAAAATAATATAATACTTAATCAAAAAGTGTGGGGGCAGAAACTTTTAATTAATGTCGACAAAAGTGCCACGCTTTGTGATAAAGTATTATATTATTTTGTACTTTTTAGAAGCATGTTTTTTAATATTTTTAAAATATTATTAAACCAATTATTTTACATGAATTAATGTATACATTGTTTTTGATCTTCGACTCCGGAGATTACTTCTCCACCATCGACTGTACTTGATCATCTTTTTAGTCCTTGTTTTTAATAAGAGGAAAAAACTAATTAAATAAAAAAACCTCTTTTCCGATAATTATTCCATTCCATTTTTTAATAAAGTCATCTCGAATCCATTCAATCATATTTTTAAAATAAATTTATTTATTAAACCAATTATTTTAAATGAATTTATGCATACATTGTTTTTGAGCTTTGATTCCGGAGATTACTTCTCCACCATCGACTGTCCTTGATCATCTTTTAGTCCTTGTTTTTTTTTTTTTGGCTTTTCGGCCTTTTTAGCCATAAGCCACTTTACGATACTATATATTTATTTTTTAAATTTGTCTCTACTCCGGGGTCGGATTTTAGCTGGATGCCTCGAGTCGGATTCGAACCCGGGTCCCCTGGTTAGCTCGCTGTCATGCTACCGCCTAGCCTACCCGACCCCCCAGTGTGTTTTTAATAAGAGAAAAAAACTAATTAAAGAAAAAACCTCTTTTCCGATAATTATTTCAATTCTATTGATCCAGTCCCATATTTTTTAAAATATAATTTATTTTTTTTTACTTTAATTACTTTTATAGAGAAAAATTTGCGGAATTTAACATAATGAAATGTATTTATTTTTATTATTTTTATATAATTTCATAATAATAAATAATAATAATAAATTTTATTGAACCAATTATTTTACATGGATTAAGGTATACATTTTATTTGAGCTTCGACTTCGGAGATTAATTCCCCACCATCGACTGTCCTTGATCTCCTCGGGCTTGCGATATAATTTCATTTAAATTGAGTAGGCAAACAATTATTTTTATAGAGAAATGTTTGTGGAATTTAACAGAACAAAAGTCACATTGATAGATACATACAGGTGAAGCTAATATAAAGCATGTAATTACTAGGTGGGTTTCACTGAATATATTTTAAAAACAAAGATAAAAATATTTAAAAAATAAATTTTCTCTAAAATGCATTTTAGGTAGAATGTCACACCCCGGTATAGAAAAAAAGGAGCGAATTATAAGCTTTGGCGCTGTTATAATAATCCCGGATACATGTTGAGACAAGTCCATATCCATTGCAGACATTGAAACAAGTTCAGACAAGAAATAAAGAATTTTCTATTAATCAAGTAAATATAGTAGGAGTTTTATCAATAGCGTCTACTTCCCCTTAACACAAGCTAACTATTTTAATACCAATAATAAAATTGCATGCAAAGTCGATTATATAGAGGTGAAATATGTTAAAAAAATTACAAAATAAAAACACATGAAAAATAATTATACCCTCAATGTATCGTTATAGGTTAAACACTTATTAAATAATTTTTTAGTAAAATATAAACTTTCAAAGCCATTCAATGCAAATGATTCAATTCCGGGCCCCTGGGTAAACATGAGTATGGGTCTCTTCTAATGTATGTAAAATTAAATACAAAACGGCAAGGGAAGTAAAAGTCGTCGGTTTGTTTTTGGTATTTTAAGATTTTTTTAATAAAAAATAAATATTATGTATAAAGAACTATAACACACATAATATTGATGAAAGATAGAATTATGTTTGTTTTTATTGTAAACATTTGTTGTAATAATGAAAATTTAAAATATTAATTACCTACTAGGTGGGTTTCACTGAATAAAAGACAAAGAGCTTATTTGGCTTGACTTTATATATATTTCGGGTTGAGTGCCTATCTTCAGGAGATCATAAATATCAGTGAAAGGAGACAATAAAAGAGTGTCTCTTCTGCTGGAAAAATACATTTTTTATTTTATTTATAACGAGACTCTAGTTTCGAGGGCTTTGCTCTCTTCATCAGTCTATTACAATTGATTCACTGGAACTGATGTGTGAAAATGAGTTTTATATGTAGTCTTGGTAAATTATAAATCACCATTTACACTGTTTCATTTTTTTGGCTTTAGGTGGTAAAACTCACTTTCACACATCAATTGCTGTGAATCAATTGTATTAGACCGATGAAGAAGGCAAAGCCCTCGAAACTATAGTCTCGTTATAAATAAATTAAAAAATGTATTTTTACAGCAGAAGACACACTCTCATTCTCTCCTTTAATTTATAAAAATACTGCTACTTTCGGCAAAGAAACTTTCAGAAATTTCTGATCTCCTGATGATGGGCTCATAACCTAAAATATACTATATATAGAGTCAAGCAAGCCAAATAAGCTTTCTGTCTTTTATCCAGCGAAACCCACATAGTAATGTGGGGGAGCGGGGGGTTGTTTCACCCCGCCGCGGTTCGTCCTGGTCGGAGCCGCCGCTTGTAGAAGCGCGGGTTTCACCCTCTTCCTCATGGGGTGAAACCGCGCCTTTGGAGGCAAGGGTGTCCGGGATAAATCGTAGGGGGTGAAACCCCGCCGCCTACAAATGGGTGCTCGCGTCCGGGATGAATCATAAAAAGTTTATCTTACCGGAGACGATTTGATGACGAAATGACGGAACGCGACGTGGAATCTTGTTGATATTCTGGTGAAAAAATTGTGCCCTAGAAGAATGAAGAATCTTGGCCAGCATGTCAATATCGAGAGAAACTTGACAGACTTCGATTTTGAGGACGTCAAAAGCTTTTAAACTTATTTTTGACGAAGAAGGCAATCGACACACGAGGCGAAAATTGAAGCTCTTCGAAGGCTTTAATTTCTGGCTCCGCTAACCGAAGCGCAAAGCAAAAGCCGTTTGCAGTGACTTCTCTCAATCGGACCTGGTAATTATCTCTTCGATATTAGGCTTGCCCACAGACTCTGACAAGTGTCTTGCCAGAAATCGCCGGTAAGCTTGTCCGATTTAGCCATCTGAAAAGGGTGCACGGGACTTCATCAAAAAGACGCGCGTGGACGACGGACAACCAGCTAAACAGCTGGGGGAGATGAATTCTCTCGAGCTTCTGCGAAGCCAGAATTCGATTGAAAAAGTTCGACGGAACGGGAGCGATTTCAATCGAACAGTGGATCAAAGAGATTCAGGATTTAGTTGAAGAATCCGGATGGGGTTCGACGGAACTATTTTTCTGGTGAAGATGTCGCTAGCAGGCTATGCGAAAGATTATATTCAAAGCGAAAGAGGTTTGACTTCTTGAGTTTGCTCGAAACAGCTCTGAAAGAGGAATTCTCGCAAAAAGATGAAAAAGACGACGAGGACGACGACGACGATGTTGAACAAAGCAAAGAGGATTGCTTTGTCCATAGCGAGGTCTACGAAGAAGATGTTTCATTTTGCGAGAAAGTTCCCTTTCACCGGCTGCAGCAGGACGCCAACGAGGACGACGCCGATGACGACGGCATCGAGGAGAGGTTCAAAGAAGAAATCGCCGATGTCGATTTGGATGAAAACGAAGATGTTGACGAGGAGGACGTAGTTGATTTGGGTGAAAGTGGTGTGAAAGAAATTGCCTACTTGGCAGATGAGCTGAAAGAAGAATTTGAAGAATTAACGCCAAGGAAAATACTTGAAAAAGGTGAATTGTTTGAGGATGAGAGCCAAGACAGAGAAATAGAAAAAAACAATTTAATTATGGATTTGCGAGAAGAAAGAAGAGTCAACAAAGAGATGAAAGAGTGCTCTTTGTTAGAAACAAGAGATAAAGAAAAAGATACGCAACGAAGGATGAATAATAACCGCCCAGGTATAGCAACAAAAAAGCTTCTCCAAAACGTGACGCATACTAGCGTAAGTGATATTTCAAAAATCATTTATAATAAACGCTATTCATTAATTAAATTTGTGAAAAATATTGGTGAATATATACGTTTGAGGTGTTCTGAAAATAATTTTATTTTTGATCGAGGAAAGATGTCACGCGATTTTTACGCCAGGTGCGCGGTTCGTGGGTTTGCGAGTGTGGGTGTTTGTCCGTGTGTGTAAACAAGTGTTTTTGCAGTGCATTGACCATCCCGAAAAATTCCCACCCATAGTGAAGTGTGAGTGTATATGTGTGAAAACGTGCAGCTCGCCACCCAAGAGAAAACGAACCCTACGAACAATACGAGACGTAGAAAAATGGATAAAGGTTTTCTTGAATAATTATTGTAGCTAGATTAAAATTTATAATTTAATTTAAATTATGAGGACGAAATTTTTGATTAAGATTGAAGTTTGAGCAATCAATCGTTCTTAAATTTTTTGGTTTTGTTTAAAAAATTAGTTTGTTTTTATGAAGTATAATTTTGTTTTGAACGTTGAATGATTAATTTTAGATTTCAAATTTTGAAAGAGAGAAATTAAGTTCAGAGTTAAATAGGTAGATTTTAATAAAAGAATTTAATTTGAAGACGAGATATTCAATTCAATTCAAAATTTAAATTCGAAGAAATTTTAAAATTAAAGATGGGAATCTTGAGAAATTTTATATTTGATTCGGGTTAAATTTTAATGAGATCATTTGAAAAGAGAATTTAGATTTAAATTATTATGATTATTAATTAAATTTAAATTAAACGTTGAAGAATTTAATTTTTGAATTGAAGGAATGAAACAATTTTAGATATAAGAGGAAGTCTAATACTTTATTATTCTTATAGATGTGGAGATCATCATTTTTGTTAAAATGATCTTCTTTTAGAATTAAGTTGCATATTATTTCTATATAATTATTATGTTTAAGACGTTGAAAATTGCTTTATGTGTTAAGAGTGATTTGATTTAGATTGTATCGAGTGATTTTTCATACGATTTTTGTGGACTTTAGTATAATTTGATTTCTAGCCGAAGATTTCTATGGATTGGATTGTTTTGTTTTAATGGCTTTAAACTATTAGATACAATTTGTAGGAGTATTAAAAGTTAAACTACGTATATGAAAAGGTTTCTTTAAAAGACTATTGATGAAAATGCTTTTAAAATAATATTGGTTGGATTCTGACTAGAGCAATTGTTGATTAAAATGCTTTTGCCAGATAATAGTTTTGGTTCTGACAAGAGCATAGGTGAAATTGAAGAATGCTTTTTAAAAAATAAAAGAGATGATCGTCTCAATATGTATGTGTTCGCCAGTGAAATAATGAAAAATCCACTTACTTTGAAATTGGGACCGCCTTGCTTACTATGTTTCCAGAGCTGATTAAAAGTACCAATGTGCACCAGGCTTTTGCAGGGGCGCTGGGTCGCCTGGGAGAGCGGTTTCCCATAGGGTTGTTGCTGTGTTCAGATGCCGGAGCAGGAGTGACAGATGTTACACGTTCACGATATATTATGCAGAAAGAGACTGAGACGCTCGAGGCTCTGTGAGCCAATGAGGACCCGCCATAATGCCGCCTTGGTTTTGGTCTCAAGTTAAGTGAAGTTTTGTCGAGTTTATAGTTAGTTGAAGTCCGAGCGATAGTTAAGAAGACTGTATTGTAAACGTGTAATGATGTTTGACGACCCTAGACGAATTGTATAAACCCCTTTTTGTAAATTTATAAGATGAATGTGTTTGTTTATTTACCTAGTAATTTATATTTTAAATTTTCTTTTTTACATTTAAACACGTTTCACCTAGAACCTACACCATTCTCTCTTAAAAAAAAAAAAAATGGCCATTCTATAGCGGATTTCGGAATATAACCTGTTAGATCATGTTAGCTTGTTATAATTTGAAATGTGCATCTTATGATGTCACTAAATTGACAATCTTGAATGGGAGGGAATACTGGGAGTTTGTACTATATTTAATTTTATTTGATCTTTGTGATAGTAAAAAGTAAAACAATTATGTAAAAATATTCTTATGCACGACTCAGGGATATGCACAGAATATGGATGATCCACACGAAGAACATGGAGCTCAACCACGCGCAGCCCCAAAGTCAAAGTCAAAAGTCATAGCCTAGTGGCTGGTCCTGGTAAACACATAGGGAATTTAAATTTAAACAAATAAATAAATGCAATATTTTGGCGAGTTTAACGGATTTTAATAGAAATTAGAATTCAATGGAAGGAACGGAGATATTAAATGTTTTTCTTATTTTCAGTAATGATATTTTATTCTATTACTTAGTTAAATTCCAAATATTACGAGGGATTGGAGTATATCTTCATCAGTGGATACCACTAGCTCACCAATCATTTAAAATTAAATTTAATCTGTAGGATTAATCCAACTGCCAGGATAGCATGTTTGGCCCTTGAAAGGGGGTGAACCAACTGGTATCTTAATTAAACCGATTCAATAATATCTCTGATATTGCCTTAGTGATTATTATATTTTGACCAAGATAAGAACAGCGCCCCCAGGGCCTAGGTGTTGCACGGAGCGAAGCTTCAGGGAACAGCTAGTAGGTACCTATATTCTATTCATAAATATATATATATTTCAAACTTAGAGTATTCATATTGATTAATACCATTTTTTTTTTCAAAAAAAAATCAACGCTTCATTCTAGAGACATCTCTTAAGTCAGAAAAAAATGTATTATTCTACAAAACGATGGTTGAGACACCTACTAACTCAGTGCGGTACTAAATCTAAGTAAATCAGTCAAAGTTTTTTTCTTCGTACTAAAAATTGACTTTTTTAAGTTATATCGAATAAAATAGATTTATTGGATATTCATTTTTTGCTCATTCAAAAACCAATTTTTCTGATGATTTTCCATCCTTTTTCAGGGTTTAAAAGGGGTCATTGAGGGGAAAATCCTACGAAACGTTGGTTTTTGAGAGGAAAAAATGAATATCCAATAAATATATTTCATTCGAGATAATTTTTTCACTATCCTTGGGCTGCCTTTCCTTCACTTCTCAATTAAAATTTCTACCAGTTGGACTCCCTCCGAAGAGAAAATGTAGTCTAATATACCCCAATATTGTTAGGGTTCGTGGCTGTGATAAAACTGTACTAGATGAAGGAGGAGGTATCAGACAAAGATGGAACCACTGGGTTCAATAAAACACCGTTAATAAAACGTTTCGGCCTGAATTTTATTTGGCCATCTTCAGTTAATTAAGAGTTATACACAAAATGCGGTACACATATGTGATCGAACTAAGCCTTGTCAAAAATAAAAAATATATTTAGCTTCATGTAAATTTATAACGTGCCCGGATCCAAAAGTGTTTTATTGAACCCAGTGATTCCATCTTTGGCTGATACCGCCTCCTTCATCTAATACCCCAATATTTTTATATAATTTTTTTCGACCCCCAATAAATGATTTTGACCCGGATGAGTACCTTAATGGTGAAGACCGGCTATTGTTGCATCTGAATTTCAGATTTATTGAAATATTAGACCCCAGGCGTTAGCAATACTTAAAATTTGAAATTAATGAAAATAGAGAAGTGAAGCAGAAAGGTAGGTACTAGATATAAAAGAAAAGCCTGAGATAAAATGAAAAGAGATATGTGAGATTCAAATATTTAATTAAATTAATTGAGAATTTTTTGTTGTTCAATTAATTATACTTTTTGGCTAAATGGGCATTCCCGAGGCCAAGGGAGTAGAAAAAAAAATATATTTTTCCATAATGCATTAGTTACTCTCTTATTTTGATAATGTTAATGGATTTTTTTATTGGAATTATTTTAATGTATTTGAATTAATAATTTTTCAGCCCCGGAACCAGGTGTACATAATTGCGCCCACGATCAAGAATCAACGAGGCTTATTAAAAGCCAAATAGAAGGGGTCGATCACCAGGTGTCCACTCTAGACTAGGAGATTTTAGATTATTTATTTATTTTTTATATAAGTACGAATTGTAATTATTTTAATAACATTGGAATAAAATTCACGGTCCATAAATTAAAATTAAATAAATTCAAAGGTTAAATAAAACAAAGTAAAGGTAGACTAGCAGATTTTAGATTATTTTTTATTTTATTTATTTTTTATTTATATAAGTACGAAATGTAATTATTTTAATAACATTGGAATAAAATTCACGGTCCATAAATTAAAATTAAATAAATTCAAAGATTATATAAAATAAAGTAAAGGTAGACTAGCAGATTTTAGATTATTTATTTATTTTTTATTTATTTAAGTACGAATTGCAATTATTTTAATAACATTAGAATAAAATTCACGGTCCATAAATTAAAATTAAATAAATTCAAAGGTTATATAAAGTAAAGTAAAGGTAGACTAGCAGATTTTAGATTATTTATTTATTTTTTTACTTTACCATAATAGGGTATGGTCAAGTATTGTAATCGTGCATGAAAAAAGTGGTTTATTTCCTTCTTTTTTTCGAAATATCTCAAAAACAGCTGAAACTATTTTGATTAAAAAAATTGAGCGAAACCATGGCATTTCTCTCTACAAAAAAGCTCTAATAAGTGAACATCTAAAAAATTATATTTTTCGAGATAATTGTTTCGTCAAAATGTCTGTTAGTCTGTCTGGTTGTCTGTTAGTATGTGCGTTACCAAATTTTTGTGGACGAGCTAGCTCAAAAACTAGTTTGAATATCGAAACCAAATTTCACACGTAGTTTTGGTCCATTGAGATTAAGAGCTGATTAGATTTTGGTGCATATCGATTCAAAATTAAGGGGGGTTAAGGGGCTAGGCCATTTGAGCAAACTCAACCAAATTTTGTATATATAATCAGTGGACCCCCAGAAGTCTAAAAATGCAAAAACTAACCGCCCAAAATGGGGGTGGGGGGTGTAGGGTCAAAAAATGAAAATCTTGGCCATTTACCAAACAACCAAATTTTGTATACATAACCAGTGGGACCCCAGAAGTATAAAAATTCAAAAACTAACCCCCCCCCTTACATCATTATAAATAATTTTAAGGGCCTGGTTGTATGGTAAAGTCAAGTGGATGGCCACATCAGAACACGTCAGCTTATTTATTTTTTATTTATATAAGTACGAAATGTAATTATTTTAATAACATTGGAATAAAATTCACGGTCCATAAATTAAAATTAAATAAATTCAAAGGTTAAATAAAGTAAAGTAAAGGTCTGAAACTCAAGATGCGATCATTAATTTCTCCCCTCTTAGGAGCCATTAGCGAGAGGACTATATATAGTTAAATCATATATTAGAAAAGAGGGAAACTTCCGAATACCTTGGAGATACGGTGTTCTCTGTCTCTTTCTCTCTCTCACCACACACGTGATGTTAATGCTGTAGAAATTCTTGAAACGCTATGCAGTAATTATAATTAGTCGGCTTGAAGAGCACTTGGTTCCCTTTCTAAGTGGAACTGCTGCTTCATTTGACATTCATCCACTTCATCAGATATTTTCAGATATTTTTTTTTTTGTTTAAGCAAAAAAAAAAATTAATTATTTTGAATAATTTAAGATACTAGAATTTAATTTTTCAATTTATTTTAGGAAGCATAAAGTTAAGAAAAGAAGATAAAAATTAATTTCGGAACTTTTTAATTTGTGTATTCAAAAAATAATGAAATGTTATATTAGAATGAATATTATAAGGAAAAAAAAAGAAAAAACAGCGGGAAAAAGTGGAGAAATATAAAAAAATAGTAAATGTAAAAGGGCACTTAGTTTTGTCTTTCCTAACTGAAAAAAGTTAAAATATACCTACAGATACTTTTCAGTAAATTACAGGTGTTAATTAGGACTAATATACAAGGGATTAATAAGATCAAGGTTTTGAATATACAATAAAGTATAAAAAGCAAATATTTGTATTTACTTTTTTGTTCAATAATGTCACTCCACTATGAGCAAAGGTTGGAAATAGTGCCTACACCTCGCGTCTTTCACTTGTCCCATCCATTTTTTAAAATCAATTTTTTAATTTTCAAATGAAAAAGAAAAATGTATAGTAACTATGTATTAGTAACAGGAATATTATTTCATCAACAAATTGAAATTCTATTTTCACTGATGAAAATGATATTTATTTTTAAACTGAATATATCAATCAATTTTGTTACTTTGAATTTTAATAGGTAAAAACATTAAATTGTAAATGTAATTCAAGTTTGAATATTTAGACTAAAGACGAGTATTTTGCATATATAATTCAAAATAAATTTGAATAGTATTTTGCAGTGAGTATATATAGCTAGTTTTATTTAAACATGAATAAATTTAAGATTCGTTTTTTTTTGTGTTTATTTTCAATTGTTTTTTACCAAAGTCCACAGGTTCCGTGTATAGTTACCTTAATGACGACAGATTCTTTTAAAAATGAATATTAATTAAAAAAAGAATTATTAAATGCCCAAAAAAAATTCGAATATGTAAAAGTCGTTGCCGGTTCAGTTGGAATATGTTACAGTTCGGCTCAGTTCCAGCTCGGCGTATATCTTCATTTCAGGCTGATTTTTAAAATTGATTAGGTTGGCGTTAAATGTGAAACAAGTGACCTGAAATCTTAACTCATAGTAAATGAATATTTCATATAATATTTATTTACTTTTATCTTTATTAAAGACTAGCTGCAAGGCCCGCCTTCGGCAGCCCTCTTGCTGGACAAATTAAAAACAGAGTTTTTATTAAATGAGCCAGATGTTTCGTCAATTTATTTTGACTTCCTCAGTAGCCCATTTAAACACTCTTTGTCAAACAATTTCACTATAAAACAAAATATCATATAATCTTATAGTCTTATGTTTTGTCTTATAGTGAAATTGTTTTTTGACAAACGGGGATAAAATGGGCCACTGAGAGGTCAAAATAAACTGAAGAAAGTCTGGCCCATTTAATAAAAAACTGTGTGTTTTTAATTTTGTCCAGTTCACTACTATTCCTGTTACTATGGATGCGAATGATGAAACGTAAAATTTGTTTGGGAAAGAAAGCTTATTTGATTCAGTTAAGTTCATTAAATAAAGCTAGTAATGATTATAAAAAATTTCAAACAATAGTTTATAAAAATGGAGCAAAGAATAAAATATTTTCAAGACTTGGTAAGATCGCCAGTTAGAGTTGCAGAAAATAATTCCTTTGTTTAAATTTTAGTCAAGTCCAATTGAGTAATCTCTCTTTATAACAAGATTCATTCTAACCCAAGTGCAAAAGGCATAAGATCATTTCTAGAATAAAATAAATTAAGAAATTAATCATTAATAGTCTGAACATGTCTAGACTTGTTTTTTGAATCCTTGCAATGCGTAAGTCTAAATAAAGAGAGATGAATCTATCCGTACGCTTGTAAGTCATTTTAATAGATCAGATTTTAATATAAGAATTGTTTAGTCGCATATTTCTTAAATGAATGATAAAAAAAGTGAAAGATTTTTCAAAACTAAGTACGCTAGAGCAGCGCTAGTATTTAGAAATAAGTCAATATAATATAAGCTGTTCATTTAAGCTTATGTTATGACGCAATAAACTCATTCAAAAAATTATATTTTCTCCATTTTTGAACCAAGAGATTTAATACTAAAAAGCACAAAATCTAATCAGTTCTCCACATTGAAAATACTTCAGTATCGTGGGTATAGAAATATGGGCACAGAGAGAACCATTGACGCAAGCCTACCTCCCAGGCGTACCGAGTAAAGTTTCTTTAATTTAAATCGATAGAACGTATTCCTAATATTTATTTAAAAGCACAAACATCTTTAAACGCCTGGAGAAAAGGAATACATATAAAGAGTACTCGTAATTTGAACTATAAGATTGATGTGTAGTCATTTATAAATATCTAATAAGTAATAAGTTATAGATTTCATTACTTTGCGACTTGCCGTAGTGTTGTAAGATCTAAGCTTTACAAAGGTACACGGACAGAGACTGAATAAGAGTTGAAATTTTAGTAAAATAACATATAATTAATTATAATTATTTATTGAACACGAATAAATAATACAATAAAACTACGACGTTTCGATCGACTTATTCTGCGATCGTTCTCAAGTATGATCACACACTCTGATTTTAGGTTAATTGAACATAATTGAGAATGATCGCAAAATAAGTCGATCGAAATGTCGTAGTTTTATTGTTATTATTTATTCGTGTTCAATAAATAATTAAAATTAATTATGTGTAATTTTACTGAAAAATCAATTCTAAATCAAATCAATCACAAAAATAAAAGCTTCAACAGCTTCATTACAATATTAGATGATAGATAATGAGCGAGAAAGGTACCAAGAAAATAAACAATATCTATGAAAAGTAAATATAGTCTTTATTGAAATTCAATACTATGAAGTGGTTTTTTGGCTCGAAAACTATGTGTAAAGTTATATGAGGTTTTGTTTGGGTTGTTTATGGTATATGAATTCCCAGGGTGAATGTACAGGACTATAATTTCCATTTGGAATTTAACCCGTTTAAGCCGTTTTCAACTCATGGCTTGGCACCAAGAGTTGATTTTTTGTACTACCTATATATATATATATATATATAGGCTAGAGAGCTAAAGATATAATATATTATATTTTTAGGTAAGCTCAAAGGTAAATTTTAAAATTAATTAGTAGCATTTGGGCGGGATACTTTCACAAAGCCATGATTAATTTAATTGGAACATGCTCATTTATCAAGAGAAGAAAGAAACAAATAGGGGTGGCCTCTTTTGATGTATGAAAAAAGTTTCTAAAAGAAGCTTGGATACATCACGATCTACTTAGGAAGGTAGTGGAAATCAAGGATGCCCCTCTTACTTCTTGGATGCAGAAATGCAAGACATGAAGATTTTAGAAGGGGAGCATATAACTTTTTAAATATAAGATAGAGAATTAAACACAAGTTTTCCTTTTTTTAAAAACGTTGGTTAATTTCCCTCCCATTGATTAGGTCAGTGTTTCTCAAAGTGTGGTCCGTGGAACCCTGGGCTTCCATGAAAACACGCCAAGGGTTCCGCAAAAAAATTAGGTGAAAAATTCTAGCGTTCAAAAAGAAGGTGAAGTTTTGGATTAGTTGAGATCTGTTTTCCAGCTATGAAGGATATTTCGGAAGAAGATCTAAATACTATTCAATATACCAAAATCGTTCATCATTTGGAATGTCTGAATAAATCTACCGAACAATATTTCACTGATGATAATTTCAAAAAACTGGAAAATAATTCCTGGATGAAAAATCCTTTTGTTGTTAGTGAAAATCGATCCTCCGTTTCACACCAAGATTATGAAATATCTTCAGATTCTTCACTGCAGACAGCCTCTAAAACGATGCCTTTGTCAAAATTTTGGTGTAATTTAACGGGCGAATATCCAGAGTTGACCCAGAAAGCTGTTTTAATTATCTTTTACCATTTCCTACAACTTATTTGTGCGAGTCTGAATTCTCAATTTACTTATTAACAAAAAATAAGTACGTACCACAATAAGCTGGATGCCAAATCGGATATGAGATTACAACATTTATCAATAAGACCTGATATAAAGTATTTGTGTAAACACAAAAAACAGTATCATTCGTCGAATTGATGGCAATACCTATGAAAAGTTGATGTGTTGAAAAATGCTTGTTTTTCTTTTACTTATGGAAGTTTTGATTTAGTTACTGTTTAATATAGATATAGTGGGTGATTGTATAAATAGAAAAATACAAATATAAGACAATAAACGTAGTGTTTCTTAATTAATTCACTCCATATAACTATATTTAAAAGTAAAAAAAAATCCCATAACAACGCTTTAATCACAACATCATCGGGTTCCACCCTTATCTTCCAAAGGGAAAAGGGTTCCACATTCGAAAAAGTTTGAGAAACATTGGATTAGGTCAACTATTGGAATGGCTATTCCCAAAATTTCAACATCTCATCGTTTCTTTCTTTCAAGATTTTCTGGAGCTTTAAAGACATAATAAGTTTAGACTCCGTGTTTATTGTTAACAAATTCGCCCGACTATAATCTAGCTTCTACATTTATTTATACTAAGCACCTATAATCTCACACAAATAAACGCAAAAACTAAATTAGTCCTGGCCAAAATGAACAAGTATCCGTAGGCTATTAATTAAAAATAAAAATAAACAAAAAAAATATAAAATATGAATTAGGACATCAATACATCATTTAAATTTAAATATATTAAAATTTTATAATTCATTCTGCAATATTCAGATTATAAATTATCTTCCGGCCAAAAATAATTCCCTATCTCGCTACATTAATTAATATTTTTTACTGCTATGATTTTAATTCCAACCGGTCTCGTGGGATATACGCGATAGACACTCTCATTTATATATGTATTTTTGAAATTTTTTTATGATCATACATATCATATTTAATAGCTTAATTATAAATAAGCATCTGATTGAACAGTTGACCTATTTCATTAGGTCATTTATTGGATATTACGGGAGAGTTGAGCAACTTTTTCTACAAATGCTTATTTAAATTCTTATGTGGGTGCGTATGTGAAATCTAATGATGCAAAATTAAAATCCATGTTAACTTAGCGCATTTGAGAGGTCTAATAGTACTTACTTAAATTAGTTGATTAGTTTAATTACCAGATTTATAATAAGCTTTTCATAGGAGTTATTTCTTTTACAAACTAGTGAATACTGAAGCTTTTGCATAGGTCTTTTTTAGAAAAAAATAAAAAAATTTGTTTATTTTAAAACGATTCACTAAAGTCTACCTTTAGTAATACATATGATAAACTAATTGAAAATGTATTTTTTATTTTAATTATCTTGGTAAAAATGATATTTTCTACCGTTCTACGGCTTTCCGTTCTTGACTTACCGTATAAGAATCGGAATACAGAAAAAAAATCATGTTTGAAAATGACTTTTCAAAATTACATAGGTAATGTCTCAGAAGTCACCTATTGATAAAAACTAACAACGCTAAATCTTGTTTTTGAAGCCCTGAGGTAGGATGCTTTCTAAAGGCCAAGAACTTTGACAAAATAAATATCGATGTAATATATATATAAATAAGTATAGGGGATATTTCACAAAAACAAATACAAAATTCTCACAAAATATAGGTACCTTTAAAAACACTGCTCACATTAAGCTTAAGAAATACTTCTTATGAAAAAAAGATTTTCAAAAATTCAGAATACGTTATTGAAAAAATACTTAACTCTTTAAAACTTTTGTATAAAAGAAGAGGGTGGTTTAAAATAAAATAAATTTAAATTGCAGATTGAATGCTTTAGTGGATGAGTTGTTTAACGAAAGAAAAGTTTGGCCTGATATTTTCTTATTCAAAATGTAGAATCTAGGTGGTTTCAGTTGAAACTTTTCTTTCGATTTAAATCAATAAAATTCATTTAATGTAAATCCATTCGATATTAATATGACGAATAAATTCTAAAAAAATAATTCTAATTTGTTAAAAAGACATTTTTGGTAGGGTTTCAAAAAATTTAAGTATATTCTTTATAATAAATTTTTATAATATATTAGTTTGCTCAGGCTCTATGTTACGCCTAGATATTCCATATTATATGTACCATTATTATGTATTTATTTATTATTGATACTTATTTATTTAGTATAAATATAGAATTTTTGTCCTAGTCCCCAGTAGTTAATGAATATGGATAGATAGTCCGAAATATGATGAATTTCTTGAATTTTATTTCGTTTTCATGAAACTACAAATATCCCAATTATATTAAATAATTGTTTGAATGTTTTAACTAAAACCAACAAATAACGCATTCTGTAAGCCTTATAAAACTATAATATTATGAATTTTCTACATAGTGAAAATTCGTATCAGAAAAAAACTCACGAAACAAAAAATAGTTAAACTCTAGATGCGTAAAAACATGTTTATCTCACTGACAGCCATATCAGACTGTTGAAGGAGTATCACCACCTGACAAAATGGGGCTTATAAACGACGCCTTTGAGATAGGCAACTTTAATTTTTTCGTGATATACGAGTGAAATATCAATTCTCATCATTTTCCTCTAAAATAAATTAATAGAGTTTCAAGAGAATGTTTTGATGGAAAATTACCATAATATAATAAAAAGCCAAAATCTAGAATTAATTCATATCAGAAAGACAAGTCTAATTATTTAATTAAAATAAATATTTGATCAACTAAGTGTCCTATTAGAGAATTACTTATTTTCATAAACAAAAACTAATATTTAATCATGCTAAGTATTATTGCACATAGGGTTCTAAAATATCTACTAACTCTTTTTAACGACGAAAGAAAACCGAGAAAGAATATTGTAGAAAAAAGGTCTACTGTAAATCAGAGAGTAGTTTTCCTAACATTAGAATTTTCTATCGTTGGAGAGATAATAGCATTTATATCTCCTACAAAAAATAAAAAAAATTTAAGATGAAAAATTCTTCCCAGGAGTCCTTTCTAGCTTCTAAAATATTGATCAGAGCTAATTATATATAAGTAATGTCCATTATTTTAAGATATTAAGTTATCAAAATGATACTTCCTGAGAGTTTTTACTTTTTATAGGTTAAATATCTAGAGCGATAGAGTAGTGTTTATTAACTTTCCACATAAATTTCACCATTACTGCCTAGCCCTTTGAGGTACACAGATTTATATAATGACCTTTAATAAAGAATATTTAATAACCAATAGAAAAGTTCTTATAAGTGAAAAGTCTGGACTCAATAGCTTACGACCTAAAAGATATTCCAATAATGTATGTAGAGTAAATGGACTTGAATCAATAACAAATAAATCTCCTCTGATGGCACACCCTCTCGATATAACAGACCAAAAGAATTATAAATAAAAAGAAATAGATCTTATTTTATCGATTTCATCTATCTGGTAGTTCACCGTACCTTTTTAATATAAGAAAACAGCATTTTGATTAAGAATTTTGTAGTTTAAAAGTAATTTTATGAAAAGATCCAATTTCTTCTCTTGCCGGAGCGAATCTACTAGAAATGCAAAAAGGTTTTATTTTTTTCACAATACATATCGAATCAAATCTTTTGAAATTTCATATCTATGTGTTATTTCCTTTTATCTTTTATAGAAAATATTTTTTATTAAAATATTTTCATTTTAAAAGTACTTTATTGGAAGCCTAATTTGAAAAAACGCCAATAACTCCTTTAAAATAATATTTAAAAATATAAAATTAATTAGACATTATAAAACAATTAATTATTAATAATTATATTCACTTTTGAAGGAAATTGAATAAGTACTTTTTAAGAAAATGGTCAAAAACCATCTGAAGCGTCAATGAAAGGCCATTTTAGAAACATTTGTAAAATTCACCCCCATGTCACAGGTGTTTCATATAACTTTTTTAACTTTTTCAAAGGCATCTCGTCCTTCCAAAAAACATCGTTTTTTAGACGGTTCAGGTGGTTTTTGACCATTTTCTCAAAAATTACTTAATCGATTTCGTTCAAAATTGAATTAAATTATTAATAATTAATTGTTATATAAAATCTATTAATTTCATATTTAAAAAAAAAAAATCAAATAATTTATTAGCGTTTTTTTAAATTAAGCTTCAAATAAAATACCTTTTAAAATGAAAATATTTTATATAAAAGATAAAAGAAATAACACACATATGAAATTTCAATAGATTTGAATAAATATCTAATGGGAAAAAATAAAACTTTTTGGCCTTTCTAGTTGATTCGCTCACGGAGAGAAAAAATTGAAACTTTTCAAAAAATTTCTTTTAAACTCCATAATTCTTAATCAAAATGCTATTTTTTCTTATATTTTTTAATATTGTGAACCTCGATAAAATAAGATCGATTTTATCTCATTTATAAAAAAAATTTAGGGAACGCGGTGTTGGTTTATAGTGAAACATTGTTAAAATTAAATTAGGTTGGAGTTGGTGGTGTTTCACAAGGAGAAAAAATTAAAATACAAAGATTTTTTAGTTTACTCTATATATTTCGAGCTCTTAACTCATCGTCAGGAGAACGTTGAACAATGTTCTCCTGACGATGAAACAAAATGTCGATAAACTAAAAAATCTTTTGTATTTTAACTCAACCTAATTATAATTTCTCGGTACAATTGGTGTTATATCGAGAGGATGTGTACGCATATCAAAGTACACATTGTTTGTTATTGATACATTTATCATTCATTTACCCTTCTTACTAAACAGTTAGTAGATACTGTGATTTTGGTGTTTTTACCTAGCCTTCTCAATACTAGTCCTGTTGAATGTATCCCATGTCATGATTGGGAATGCCCTAAAAAGAATTCTGGAAGTTGTAACCCTTTATCTTCGATAAACGGCTATATTCTTTTAATAATAGGATAGGATAGACAAAAACTTCTCAACTAACTCTATCTCTTTTGAGATAGGAAATTCATGGGTGGGCCGAAATTTTTTTGAGATGTAAAGTATATAAACAAGAGGTTTAAAGTTGAATAGATTGGTCATTGATCCTGTTGATTAGTTTGAAGAAACTGGTCAACTACAACTTTTTCGAAAGAAAATAGATAAAGCTTAAGTTCATAACAGTGAACTTAAAACGCACTGTAAAAAAAGTTTAGACTATTATGGAGCATGCAATGAGGTCTGAGTAATTTTTAACCGACTTTTTTCTTTAAAGAGTCTTTAACAAATCACCAATAAGTTTTTAAAAATTACACCAGCAATGCGGTCTAAAGTCGTTTGTGAGGCTCCTGTAGAATCAAGCTTATGATGATGAAATGTTAACCTGTTGTTTCGTTGTAATGAAATAGACGTTTTTATTCATCTTAATCTAAATATAAAAATAACCTATTATTTATGGTAAATGAGTGTTTTAAAATAAAGTTGAAATATCCAAGTAAGTACATATTAATAAACTTGTCAATTGACAAGTTTTAATTTTATTCGATTTCAAATCACCATAATATCATATCATGTGTACGACATGTAAATTAAATAGATCAGGATTCCATCTAGAGAGAGAAATTTCTCCTGATCACAATATAGAATGCAAAATGTCAAGTCTAGTTAGTAAGTTGCTGATGACGTTAATCTGATGATATCATTCGGCTTCTGTTTCTAATCTAATCATCATTCACACTGATTGAAATTAATAGCCATTTCATTAGATAAGATTTCCCTATTAAGATTTTATTATTGTCTTTATTCCATATATGAATTAGATTATTATTTATTTATATATATTTTTATTTTTAATTATAATTTTAATATCATGCCGTAGTAGGTAGAGCGAGTTTCTAGCCACCAAAAAGATTCTCTCCTAAAACCTCCTACTAACTCGATCTATACTATAAATACCATATCTTGTAGTCATGTAGTGTATATTTCTTAGAAGATATCGAAGACGTTAATAATTGATGGTATTTTAACTTAATCACGATAGGATTTTAAAAGACTCAGATTTTTTCTGTAGAAAACTTAAAGACAGGTCAGTAATTGAATTTCGCTATAAGAGTTTTCCCGATAGTATCCATTGAAAAAGTGAACTGGGTTTTTTTTCGAGAATCGGCCGTTAAGGTTTTTAATTGATGGGGCAAGTATCGGAGTTTCAGTCAATGAAACACACGTTAATCATTTTGGATTGCCAAGCTTTCGACTATTTGGTCATCTTGATTAGTTTTAAAAGCTTTAAAGAAAAAATCTGTGTCTACTAAGAGTATTAGTACAAAAATTGCCGAGGAAAATTCAATTATTTCGACTGTACGAGTATTTACAGGGACCAAATCGTCAACAAAAAAATTTAAAATATTGGTAGAAATCTGCTACGTTAATACATCTTGAAATTTCATCATAATTACTCGAAAACGACTTCAGAAATAGCTGTCTAAACGCTGTGTATTCTACATTGAGAATATCTCAATAAAAATATCTAATCTAGGTGGTTTCAAGGGAAAATTCTCTTTGAGTCAACTACAATCATCAGATCTGAATCTGTTTGATTTAGTTATAAATCTAAAAATAAATCAATGTTATTATCATTCACCATTCTTCTATTTAATCGTTTTATCCATATACATTCAGAGCGAAAGTGCCCGAACATAATAATTTTGATCGAAAGGCACTTTGACATATTATAACCTTCTCTAGCCCGAAGACATTTTCGACAAGTTTCACGCAAGAACCAGGTGCCATGTTGTAATAAGATTCTTTCCATTTTTCACTTGTGGAAGAGACTGTATTATCGAACCAAAGAGAATGAAATACGAGATCACCTTTGAATTAAATGTAAAAGATTAAACTTTATATACCTACTCTAAAACAACTTAAAATACAAATGTTTGTATGTAAAGATGTAAAATATGCTCTGAAAAAAAAGATTCTTCTGATAATTTATCGACTGACAAAAACTATTTTTACAAAATATCCTATCTCTTTAGGGGAACCGCTATATGTGTTAATAAGGGAAAAGTCAGGAAGACAGGGTAATTTTGTATAAGAAAACACATATGGCATGTTGGGGGAAACTGAATCTCTGATGTAACGTGCGAGATGAGTGAAAGAGAAGAGGCCAGTGACAGTCATTATGTCAAGAAATGGTTGAAATACAACTGTTCCTGGCGTGTTCCCTCTTCCTGAGAGTCACAGACTACTCATTTATAAATATAATAAACAACTAACACTATATATCTATTACAAGAAAATCTCCGCTAATGAGAAAGTGAAATTTTAGAAAGAAAATAATACTCAAATAAAATAGTCTTTCTGTGATTCTTCATTAAATATAAAATTTAGGAAATATAGGAAAATATTGGCCAGCTACTTTCTATCTATATCGATCTAAAGAGTTGTACATTTGGAAAATACAAACATTTGGACATCAGAAGGAACATACTATGACCCTCCATTATTGAATTAAAATGTATTTCTAAACAAATAAGCAAAAAAAAAAGTTAATATTTTTGAAGAATCAATCCCTCCAGGGCTTGGGGTATCGTGTGATTGAAATATTGAAATTCTAACTACATAATTTATAAATTCGTACAGCCCTGACTTCCGGACCTCACTAAGCTACATAGCTATAATTAGACATTTAATGTACTGTAATATGTGTTTTTGTATTTAAGCACTACTATATTAGTGTATTCCACTTGTAAAAAAAGTCAACAAATTAAATATTTAAATAAAAATTTAAAAATGTAATTATTTGTCCTTATGCTTTGTCCCCTTCCCCCCCCCCCCCCCCACCGCCTGAAATTTTTTATGAGGAAGTCCCTGAATATATATATTTAATAATAAGGACCGATGTATCGAATGTGGCAATACGTTTACTTTCAACATTAAAATTTTTCAAATTAATTAAATTAATCTTAAGAAATTCAAAGAGAAATTCAAAGATGTTTTTATAAAGCGAAATTTAGAGAATACTTAGCGAGACTACCGTTTTATAAGAACCATTGAGGTCCAGCTGATTCTCTATCCTGAACCAAGTGAGCGAAAAAAGATATGGTCCATCTAGATGTTACCCGGTATCAATCCGCGTATAGCCCGCATGATACCCCACCCCGGACCACCCAGAGGGACATGGCATCTTAAGTTCTTATATATTCTAAATTAATTAAAATTTTTCCTTTATTTTGGTCTTAGCCGGTATTCTTTTCTGACTGTGGAAAAAGAGTACCATACTTTTGAGGTTGGTGTGTCTGACGTTTTTTCAGAAAGACGTTGGCTTTATCGTGGGTATCAGAATTGAGAACAACCCCAAAACATCGCTGATAGACTTTATCCATATTGTCATTTGAAATATTAATATGTTTATTCCTTTATTACCAATCAGATAAAAATAATTTGGTCTTTTTGTAAAGTACTTGCTTATTATAAAGTACTTAAAATGTAATTTTCCTAAAAACTTTATATAACCTTTTTTGAGGTCATTCAAGGTAGCAACTTAAATAGAATATAAAATTTGATCAAAATTGATTAAGCCATTTTAAATATATTTAGAAAAAATTAAAAAATTACTAAAATAAAGTAGTAATGTTTGTGGACTGATGGTTCCAAAAACTAATCATTTTGTTAATGTAATGGTAGGTTTTCAATTTAATTTCAATTAATTGAACGGTGTGGAACATCTCTACTGACTAAATGAAAAAATCGCACTTTTTGACGAGCCCCATATATAGTAATTTATGGCGAAACTGGCTCTAAAATTCAACCTGATTGAATACTACAATTTGTGATTTTGATTGAGATCATGGGTTCCGTAGTCTTTACCAGACAACCCTTTAAAGTCGCCCTTGGCACGAGACCGATTACAATATTTTACCCATCTGCTTCGCAAGGAATAAAGTAAAAATAATGCTTGGAAATTACATAGCATACCATCCGGATAAGGATACCATACTTTGTGATTTTTGAAGGGTTATACGCTTATGCCTCATCAATGGAAATATTTTGCCCAGGTTTGAAATTTTCTTGAAATTTTTTCGAAAAATAGTTTATTAGATGTTGAATTTTGAAGTCAGACAGCATTGTCAGGAATATTATCATTGTCATAAAAATGTATAAATGCTAATATCTGCTTAAATCTATTACGAGTCATAGTTTTACTATGCCAAATTCAACTTTTTAATATAAATTGTTCGCTGATCAAAAATTACTAAATTACTAAAATTTTCCGAAAGCTTAATGTTTCTTAAAAAAGGTTTCACTTTTTATTCAGATTTAAAAAAATTAAAAATTTATTTTTTAGATTTTTAAATAAAATAATGAATTTCTAATTACAATATGTGTAAGTATGGCATGCAAATTGAAAAAGTAGTCTAATAAAGAAAATATGTTATTACTCTCAAAATCCAAAATTAATGAACGTTAGAACTAATCCCTCATCACACATTTCACATTAATTTATAATATATTATTAGCAAATTAATATAAGTAAATAATATTACCCTAATCTAAATGATAATTCAATGATTAATGATGAACAGCTTAAATTCAATCCAAACAAAGCTTTAGTGGGATAAATTAGTTAAAGGAAGACAAATTTTTCAAGTTCACTGACTGAATGAACCAACTCGATTTCTAATTTGCTTATCTCTGTATGTGCAGACCGGAACAATGCGATAGTTCAAGCTTTATTCAAGTTTAATCCAGCCACCAATGCATACCTGCACAAAGGGGAATATAATCCACTAAAATGATAATATAGATCAGAGAGAGGGAAAGAGAGAGAGATAGAGAGAGAAGATATTAAATCTAATTTAAGGGCTAGAGACGATGAAAGGAATTTAATGTATTTGAAATTTATATCAATATCTAAAAAAGTCAAAATCATCAATAAATTAAACTTCATTTGAAATATCATCTCGAAAACAACAAAAAACAAGCCAACTTTTTTATTTTGAAATATTTACATAACATAACAGGTTTTTTTGATTTTTTTAATCAGAAACAAAAGATATTTTCACTCTGTAAGCTAGGTAGACTTCAAAATATTGAATTAATTGAAAAGTTTTTGTTTAATTGAAAAGTTTTTGTTTTGCCGAGAGTAGCAGAGTTGTTGATTCACAAAGAGAAACTAAGAGGTTGTCCTCTGCTTGATGCAAATAAACATACACACATATTTATCGAAATGATATATATGTATATATATATATATTATTTATTTGTTTGAGACTATAGTTTCGAAGTCATCATCAGTCTTTTTAATTATAAATATTATTTTTTCATTAGATCAGCATCGCTTGGATATTGAAAAAATTTGAAAAAATTATCCTTCCTTCTAAGCTGAATAGCCAGGTAGAATGTATGCCAGGTTATGTGTGTATGTTTATTTGCATCAAGCAGAGGACAACCTCTTTGTTTCTCTTTGTGTTTTCAAAATATTGAATTCATTCGCTTTTTTTTATTATTCACGTTTACAAATGCCTTAAAAGGTGAGGAAAATAAAATAATAGAAGTGCGAAGAGAAATCGCCGAACGCTACCCTTGCCGAATGATACAGAAGAAAGCGATCAAGAGTCGAAGGATGAGGATTTTGTGTCCGATATTTACAACTCAACCCAAAAAGAAAAATTAGGATGATAAAATCTCCTTTTCGGTTTCGAAAAAATGAAGGGAGTCTGGTTTGGATGGGTGGTTGATGATTGGATGAAGTGACATGATGCGGCATCGAGAAGGGCTTGTAATAAATTGAACTGATTCGATGCCAGAAAAGAGACAAAAGTCGTTTGTCCATAGGGAAAATCGATATATTTGTATATGCGAGGGTTGAATTGGGAATTTCTCATCCATTGGAACGGAAGAAAAAAGGAATAACGAAAATATTAGGAAATGCAGATCAAATAGAATATCAAGTGGTTTGTTTCATCGTGGAAATTAGAAGTGATTTTAGGAAAAATCCATAACGGTTAGAGAGAATTATGAATTGCTGGAATTATTTAATCAACAAAACTACGGATTAGAGACTTGGAAAAACTCACAAAGCCTTTTATATATGAGTTTCGAACCCCTGAGTCAGCTCAACCAGCATAGAATCAATTACATTTGATGTAATTTGATAGTATTCCTTCTACTTCTTGGAATCTTCTAAATTAGAAAGCACTAACTCTACAAAATTAAAGTAAATGGTGACTTATTTAATATTGATTTTAAAATTGCTGAACATTAATATTCTATGAAATTATTTGAAAAAACTTATCATCTTAATGAATACACATAAGGCTATCCACAAACATTTTTTGAGAAGTTAAAACAAGAACCATATCAGACGTAGCCTGGTAACGTTGAACTCGAGAGACTAATCATTTTACACGAGTCCTCCCGAACAGCTATTTAAATACAGATGCAAATATGGCATGGTTGTGAAACTTATTTTCACCCTCTAATGTTGAAATCACATACTCATTCTCTCGAAGCCAATAAGGATGCTCAACTAACAATCAAGATTATAATTTTGTTTTCCACTTATTTTATAAAATGGTTATCCGAATAGGTACAATTATGGACTAAATTAAAGGCACATGATGATATAAAATTTGATATATTGAGGCAACATTGAGAAAACTAAGTAAAAAAAGAATCTGGCTTTGTAAATATATACCTAATACTTATACAATATGTAAAGGATTAATTTGATCAATTTTAAATAAGAAATAATATTATTTTGAAGAAATGAAATTGACAAAGGAATTTGAGTATTTTTAATGAAAAAGTCAATTAATTTGATTCAAAACATTGTTTAAAAAAATGGACAAAATGCCGTAAACGATTTTTAATGAAAAAGTCACTTAATTTAATCAAAAATGTTGTAAAGAAATGTTAGGGTAGATTATAATTAATTTAGGATGTGAAATTTTTAACTAAATCAATTTCTATACAAACTTAAAGAATTTATATCGAAGGTGTCTGGGTGAGAGTCGCAAGAGGACTGATTTATTTGTCATTTTTTCTTTCCTTATATTGCAGCTAAAGAGGGGGTTTGGAGGAGGGGTTCAATATTTAAAAAAAGAGTCTGGGGTGCGGTCCATGGATGCTGTGGATGCGGCGCATCCCTAAAATTTCCGGAATATGTTGGGAAATGCCTAGTTTCTGACCTATAGCGATTTTAATATTTTATTTCTTTCATAGTACAATTCATACTTTTAACATTACAATAAAATCATAGTGGCCGTGTACAATGGAAAACAGTCAATTATAATCAAAAACAATGGAAAACAATTGAAGATGTAATGAAGTTCAAGGTGGACATTGTGAACATTTTTTATAATTTATAATTGACTGTTTTCCGTTGTACACTGCCACCATGATTCTATTGTAATGTTAAAAGTATGAGTTGTAATATGACACAAATAAAATATTAAATTCGCTATAGCTCTGAAACTAGGCATTTCCGGTCATATGTTTATACGAACTTTTTTTATTGTTTTGACATGTATTATCCATATTGTGGACCTCTATTTTTGAACACCCTGTATATTTTGTCGTTATGTGTGGAAAAAGTAGATTATGAAATTATGATTGATGATAATAGTAAATAAAATTCTTGTATTTATCTTGTATTGATCCCTGATATTTTATATTTGATGTTAAATATTATATATTTAAGTAAATATCAATTTGTATTTATTTAAATAAGACTTCATATACCTAACAGTCAGAAGAGAAGGCAGCACATATTAATTATTTCCCCGTGTTTTCCGGCTACTGTTTAAGAACTTGTCTTAAGGAAACCTGTTCATTAAGAAATTAAATTTTCTTCCCACTCTTGTTATATATAATAAGATAATTTTTAAACGCTATTCTTAAAAGTCTTATAGGTCACCCTATAATAACTGTTCAAAAAATAAATTGTTAGATGCATCATACAACTTTGCTTAACCTATTTCTCATTAATTAGAAATAAGGATTTTAATTTTAATTTTTTTTTTCCCTTGGCTTTTTGGCCTTTCTAGCCATAAGCCATTTACGATACTAATTATTTTATTTAAATTTAATAATAAAACTAAGATACGAGGTAGGGTTATTATTATATTAAAATGTTTCACCTAGAACCAACACCGAACTCCTTAAAAGTTATTTAAATTTGTCTCTACCTCGGGGGTCAGATTTTAGCCGGATGCCTCGAGTCGGATTCGAACTCGGGTCCTCTTGGTTAGCTGGCTGACATGCTACCGCCTAGCCTACCCGACCCCCAATTTTAAAAAAAAATTTAATAAAATAATTATTTATAAATGTCTTAACTAGAGAAGTTGTAAAAAAATTGAACATGTACCTGATTGTTTAAAACCATTATCAAATAAAGCTGTACTAACAGTAAATAAGCCTAATTAATATATAATTATTTTATGTTACTATGAAATAATAGATAGTTTCACTTAAAATATAATAAAATCGAATCTTACGAATTGCTGAAAATTACTCCGCGAAGTGTATCTCGAAACTAAGCCACTGGCTTAGTAGAACTTAGTAGAGATACAAAATGATTATTAGTTAAAATTAAATTCTCCGTTTATTTAACAGACAATTCAATAATATCTATTGAGTAACCATGAGGGCATAATTTTATGATCCAAAGAATAGTTTGATCAATTTATTTTCAAAAATACTTAAATAAATGTCCTTCGGTTGAGGGAAAATTTAAAGACATAACATTCTAAGATGTTTATTAAAAAATGGCAAAAATAAGTATTTTTCCAACAGGTCAATTTGAGGCATGTTCATTGGATTACAAGCTTAGGTATTAAATTTTATTGTATCGATAAATATTTTGTTTTCGAGATATCGCTATCACAGACTACTAGAAAATAATCTTATTAATATAGGAAAACCCAAAATCGTATATTTCCAGTGATTTTTTTTCGTGCTGATACTGATAACAATCAATCAGAAAGCTGGACTTAAAAAAGTTAGCTTATATTATTTAGATAACACAAAATTGATTATACTCAAGTAACTTCATTAAAGAAATGCACGCAATAAACGCAATAAATGAACAGAGAACGTTTTCATGTTTTTTGAAATTTAATCAAAAAATAATCAAATTGAATACACTTCATACTCCATTATTATCAATCTAGTTACAGATCTCAAATTAGTTCCAGCACAATATATCAAATCGTAGGCGTAGGGTATTTTTTGTATCTTTTAATTATTGTGTTAAATCCAAAACAAGTTACTTAATATAAGATTGGTTGTTTGGATTTAATCCAAATGGCTAAAAGATACAAAATCCACATGTCAGTCAGAATGAATAATATGTCTGTAAAATGGAAGAATTATTTAAATTGTCAAATTAAAACTTTTATGGTTTATAGCAGATCGTTATTACTTATCAATATTGGAGAAAATCACGATAGAGTTGACATTTATTCGGGATATATAGAATTAATGAATCAATGTAAATTAAATTAACTTTCTATTGGCAGTCATTTGTAGTGCTCGTTATCGAGGATTAAAAAATGAATAAACATTCTTTTTGGGAAAAATGTTTTTGTTTCCGGTTTAAGAGCACCTCCAGCGGTTGCTGATTTTTCACAATATTATAATGTAATATATTAGTAATTATAAAATCACTATTAATAATACGAATTCAAATTTCGTGGACCCTAAATGCAATACTTGCATGGGCACACCGTGAATTTGTGGGGCCCTCGGCTAACACTACTTGGAGGCCTACCTAATTAATCAAACTAATTCCCATTTTGTCAAAAAACTGTTTTCTATAATGATGTATAGTATACGGTATAGGAAAAAAATTAGGACAATAAAATATTATTTAATAGGACTTAGATACACAAACAGCAACTGTAAGACATTATTGGAAAAGCAATTAACAGGTTATGTGTAGTTATGTTATATATGGTAAATTATAAAACAACCTTTCTGCATTTCTGCTCTGCAAATTCCTTTATTTGCTCATCACATTGTAAGTCCTTTGTTAAATCACAATTTATGGAAATAACAGATAAATAATTTTGTCAATTTTTCGACATTGCTGTCCTATATTTGTTTTCTAACATATTTATGACATCTTGGAGAAAGAGCGCTCCGCTTCACAGCTAGTGATTGGCAACGTTAAAAAAATCTTTAAGATAGTATAGCATTTTTCAATGGGGGCTGGGGACCCTGGGATGCAGCCCCAAAAGTCCATATATAGATCCGCTCCTGAATACTTGCAAACAATATATGAAGTGAATTAAAAAATCAGCTTCTTTGTTATAGACGTTTAAAGTCGTTTATAGAGTAGTGTTTAAAACTTTATTTATCTACAATATACCCTTCAATATGTTCTTTTTATAGACAATTCCTGAATTAAAACTTCTCTTCTTGTATCAAATAATGTTATTTTATTTAATGAGTGGGCCAAAAATAAATTAGATTCTTTACTTAATATGGCATTTCGATTAGTCTTCTCAAGTTGTTCTTTTATGACAGCAACACATTTATTTGAGCATTTGATCAAATCTAATTTAGTAAAAAGTTGGATTACTTTCCAAAATCAATAAAGTCAATGAGTCGGACGTCTCTCAACTAGTCTTTAATACTGAACTCGAGGGCAATTAATTTAACGGAAAATATTTTTTATCGTTCAATAAAAAATAGAAATTGTAAAAAACAGAACAGATTGATTGGTATTAAACACAAAAAGCAATTAATATATTTTCCGATGATAATAAATATTTTAATGAAGCTGTTCACGCCTTAAAATAAAAATAAATGAAATGGATTTGAATTGAATTCATTCAATTCTCTTTCTCTCGCCCCCTTTGTAATAAATTTCAGCTTTGTTTACGTTTGCTGGTTGCTGATATCAAGGGGCAATCCTTCCTTCCTTCCCTTACCCACCCTAAACTCCAACTTCCGACAAACCCTGGTGGGTTCTATCTCTTTCTCTCATTCTTTTTATTTGTGGACACGATAAATAAAGCATACAGACTTGTGATAAAGTACTGGCTAAATTCAATTTTGAATATTTCATGAAAGAAAAAACAGATATTAGCCCATTATATACCATAAACCCACATTACATTAACAAGCGGATAAGAAAACCATGTATATTGATTTTCTAATATTTTAATTTTTAATATATATAACCTGTCAACTTAATCATTTGTATTTTACCCCCGGTCGGCAGGTGAACCTTCCATGCCTACCTGGTGGCCTTTATGTAAGTTCATTGAAAACTTTTATTTCCTAACAAGTTTTTTTTTTCTGATTGTGTGTTTTGATTCCTATACTCATGTAACTCAAGAACAGAAATTCGTGCAAAATGTGACAAAATGTTTGTAGTTCCAATGCGGGGAACTGATTAAATTTTGGGCTTTCTAGCTTCAGCCACACTTAAATAATAATAAATAAGAAACATAAAATAAAAATATGTAGTTTTATTAATAAAGAATATTATTTAAGTGTCAGAAATCAAATAATATAAATTTTATTTAATAACAAATAGATATATATGGCTACTTAAGTGTAATATTTCTGTTTCTTTTCGATTAATTTTTCTAAATCTTTCTATATTTGAAGTTGAACATCCTAACTGGATTTCCAGATTCACGTCGGTTATTGATTTTTTTTTTTTTTTAGAAAAAAAGCTTCAAAAATGTATGTAGATCCAAAGACACTAATAATTTTTTGAGTAAAACTTCTTGTATTAGTAAATTTTTCTACTGTTATGTACTTACTAGAATATCCTATTTTTGGAATATATATTTTACAAGCTGTAATTTAACTTCACTTGTTAGATACGTGTCTGGAATTTCGCAACTGAATTTTAAACTATAATAGTTCCACCCAATCGATTGAACTGAAATGTTGTACACACTTTTGGTGCTGGTGACAATACAATCTACTATAAAGTTAAGAGTAAATAAATATTATATTTAATATGGATTTACTATGAGTTAAGGATACTAGGTCACTTATTTCACATTAAAATTAAAAAAATTAAAAGATATAAATTTTTTTTTCTTTTTCAATATATATATTTCGGGCTGTCAACCCATCTTCAGGAAATACAGAAAAAATTTTATATCTTTTAATTTTTTAATTTTAATGTGAAATAAGTGACCTAGTATCCTTAACTCATAGTAAATCCATATTAAATATAATATTTATTTACTCTTATCTTTATTAAAAGATGTTTCACCTTGCACCAACACCACAATCTCTGCTAATTAACAATCTACTATACTCACTTATGTATTTTTTGTATAATTTACATGTATTTATAACCATTTTACATTTTGCGCCTAGTGCTTATACAACAAAATGTATTTTGAAGCACAGAAGAAGAATACCCTACAGGCCGAATCTATCTATTACGATCGGAAGAGATTAAGATGAATTAAAAACAATAAATATTATATTTTTGTGAAATGGGTATTAAATAATTAAAACGAAATTAATTAATTAATTCTTTTGAGTTCAATTTAGAAATACATTGAAGAAATCCAATCGCCATATACACTTTCAACTATTTATCTCTAAGAGTTCTCGATATTCTTTTCCAGGTTTCATCTTTCCAGAGTAACATTCTTTGATTCTAATATGCGCGATTTGGTGAATTTCGATTGTATCATCTTAATGAGATGTTTAAATAGGAGAGAGTATTATTGACTTCATCTCGTCAAAACAAATTCAATGGTTAATCTAAAAAAAAAGAAATGGGCGGAAATAATTCATTCACCCTTTTAGGTAGAAAAAAATCAATTAATTTCGCTAGAAGGTAAGTAACATTGAGACGGCTGTAATCAGCCAACAACCAGATGATTAGTTTTCAAAGAAGTCATATGTTGTTCACTTTTCAAGAGCTATAGAATCGACAGCTTTCATTAGGGCATTTGCAATGACTAAAACCCCAAAATAATATATTTAAAAATTAACTAACGTTACTGAAAAAAATACAGGGATTCAGACATCACCTGAAAATAGATCGTTTGAACCTCATCATAAAGTGATGATTTAGTATCAGAACTATTTAAGTGTTCAAATGAAAAACTTTACCTATAAGGGAGTAAAGCAAAAATTACTAATAAATGTAATATGTTCTAAAAATATTTATTTATTTAAATATTTTATTCTTGAAGTAATTATTCTGTTCTGGTAAGATATTGCTGTACGTATATAAATCATTCACTGATGATTAGAATCTATAAAATAAATTTTAGAGCTCAATTTTATTTATTTATTTATTTATTTTTTATTCGAATTGGCATGTTACTGGGCAAAAATAAATTTACTTTATTCACATTTGATGGTGAGTACATTTTATGGATATCCCGGTAATAAAAATTGGATTGGTAGTTGTATACCTTCTGACGCAAATAGTGAAGTCATTTAATAGGTGGATTGACGATTATGATGATAGACCTACTCCCAACACCTGATTGGAAATTGAAAAGGCAATTCACTCTCTAGTATCTTCAGATGAATTCAAAAGGAAATGATGGTCGAATTTAAAAATAAATATAGATGTGTAAATAAAATTACCTAAAGTGCATCAGATGGTTTTTTCTTATATTTTTGTTGTAAAATTAGAAAAAACAAAATTTTAGCAATTCTTTATTTTGGAAATACAAAAATACTTTGGCATCGGAATGAACTTTCTAAGATCTCCATTCTTGAGATTGTGGAAATCGGAATCCAGGCAAACAGAGAAATAACAAATAATGCTTGAAAATTATTTTTCTCATATTTCAGACTAGAGATGTTACGGAGCTTTGACTCCGACTCCGTAAGGTCGGAACTTCCGATCGATTTTACAACTCCGACTTCGGCTCCGCTAATTTTGAATTGGAGGTTATAAGAAAGTTCGAAAAATTCGACCTCGGCCAGCCAGAGCGCGCATCTACAACTTGACTTGTCGGCCGGGGAATCCCATCACGCCGGCATATTTTTCTAGCGTTGCATGTTACTAAGGTATGTGTATTATTATTTATATTTGACTGATTAAAGAGAATGATTACTGAATTATATTTCTATTATTTCATTAAGCCTGCCATTAACAGTTAGTTAAATACATCTCTCTTCTACTCCGACTCCGATAAATCAAATTTAAAACCTCCGGTTCCGGTAAACCCACCTCCGTAACATCCCAATTTCAGACATTTCTTAACAAGAATAAGAAAAAATTAATGAATTCAATGCTGCGGGGCTCATCAAGTAGAAGATACATGCTTTATTTTAATTAAAGGGGGGGGTGTATGTGATAGTCGTATATGGTGCACTAGTTTATTTTCTCAAGAGACTTCATTCCTAATGACACATTTCCTTTTCAGACTTTAACGAAACGAAAATAATTCAAATGATTCATGTTCAAAGATGGATATATATTTTATATTTTTAGATTTTATTTTTAATGATTCAGAGGAATGTGATCTGTTTTTTAAGATTTCTAAAATAATTTGTAGATCTATGTATCTTTAAATTTTATCAAAATTATTTTTAGACTAGTTAAATTAAAAATCTCAACGAGACGAAATTTATGAAATCATCCGAAAAATTACAGAGATCGGAGAGATCGGCTGGAGCGTTATGCTCTTTCTCGACCAATGGATGTTTATAAAGTTTATAGCTGTGCAGTTTAAATTTCGAGGGTTGTTTTACTTCAGTAAATTCATTCCGTTTCAAATCTTAGAAATTTTATCTTTAAGATCAAAAAGTCTTATTTGGTAAACTTGAAAATAATTTGTTTTTAGAGAAATTAATTAGAAAAATATCATGATTAAATAAACGCAAGTGAGCTTGTTAGTCTGTGTGTTACCAAAATTTTGTGGACAAGCTAGCTCAAAAACTAGTGTGAATATCGAAATCAAATTTCACAGGTAATTTTGGTCCATTGAGATTAAGAGCTGATTAGATTTTGGTGCATATCGACCCAAAATTAAGGGGGGTGGAGGGGGGTTAAAAATTTAAAATCTAGGCCATTTGAGCAAACTCAACCAAATTTTGTATACATAATCAGTGGACCCCCAGAAGTCTAAAAATGCAAAAACTAACCGCCCAAAATGGGGGGGGTAGGGTCAAAAAATGAAAATCTTGGCCATTTACCAAACTCCATCAAATTTTGTATACATAATCAGTGGACCCCCAGAAGTCTAAAAATGCAAAAACTAACCGCCCGAAATATGGGGGGGGGGGTCAAAAAAATGAAAATCTTGGCCATTTACCAAACTCAACCAAATTTTGTATACATAATCAGTGGGACACCAGAAGTATAAAAATGCAAAAACTCCCCCCCCCCCCCCTATATGATTATAAATAATTTTAGGGGCCAGATTGTATGGCAAAGTCAAGTGGATGGCCACATCAGAACACGTCAGCTTATTTTTATTTCGATTGAAACACTGTGAGGGGGCTTATGATTAGTCGTGTAACCAAAATAAACTATTCATATTTTTTAGATAAAATTTTCCCTTGTAAATTTTTTGAGTATACCGTGGAGTAATTTGAAACATTGGTAGGATGATTTCAAAGAAGGGAAGTAATAAATAAAAGTCTTGTGATGCACCCACTAGTTCAATAGATTGATTTATACCTATTTATAAACATTTAATCCCGGATACAAAAATAAGAGCTGAGTACTTAATATTTAAAAAGTAATTATTTTTCTATTTATACCAAGGGTAAATAAAAATTGATCTATGACAAAAAATTTTCCATTCAACAACCTGACCTGTGTTTTATTATTATTAATAGAAGAACTAATAGGAAATGATTATGTATTTCTATTGAATTTCTAACTTCTCACTTAGAAGAAAGACAATTAATTCATCGCGTTACATCTTTTATTCGCCACGTCACATATCCCGGAATAACTCTCCTTGTAAATTAATTAACTTGTAGCCAACATATGGGAGCTTCACACAAAACAGTCATGTTAATTATATAAATTCCAACAACCGAAATTATTAGGAATGCTCAATTAAATTATCATCATTTAAATACTATTCAATTTTCTTTTAATTTTTAATTGTAGGTTGTTTTTTGCAATATAAGCTTTTTTTTAATTAATATATTTTAAAATTATACTAAATAACAGACTTTTAAGTGAAAATTAATATTGTATTTTGAAAGTAGCAGAGTTTTTAATCTGTAAGTAATAAAATAACAATTAGCTTAATATAAATAAGTTTATATAGATCTAATTATTTCACATGGCTATTTAATAGAGTTTTAGACACAATTGAATTTTATATAAAAAAGAGTGTTAATGAGCTAATTTCATTCAAATGTGACTAAAATAAAAATTTTATTAAATATCCATGAGAAATATTTAAACTTGAGGAAATCGAAGAATTCCAAATTATAGTCTAAGTAATAGCTATTTAAGTGGTATGTTTAAGACATGGGTATGAAAACCTGCAAAACGAGCACCGAGACATACGCAAATTATAAAGTATCCTAATCATGCATTTTATACATGAATATCAATCAAAATTTATTTATTTAAGAAAGACAGAATAAAAATCAAACCAAAGAGCCTACCATATCTAGGTCTTTTTACTCCATCTTGCCTGTGCGAGCTGGTTTAAACAAAAAGACGGAGTCTAAAGAATATGGTTTTGTGTCAACATGCTAGGTCTGACGGCTGTAGAAGCCAAGTATGGTTGACTGAAAATTTTTGTGTAAATAAGTTTATGATGTTGTGTTTTTAATGTACGTTTATTAAGAATGGTCAGACAATTGAGTTTTGTTATTTTTTATTTATTGTGGGATTCTTATTATTGTAATTCAGATGAGATTTGGTTTTCAACAAAGGTGATGAACGATTGTTTCGCTGATTGTTTATAATAACATTTTATTACTTATATCACTAGAACCTTATAAGTTCACCTCTCATAAAGGAGTTCAATTACTCGATATTTATCAAAGTTAAAACAAACTTAACTTAATACAATCTAATTTTTCCATAAAGTATCTAAAAAAAGTCGATGAAGCGAAACAATGAATAAGAAGAATAAAACTGGCAATTAAAGGTACAAATAGTGAAGACAAGTCGACAAATTTCAAGATACAGTAGAGCGTCGATAATCCGGATTAATTGTGACAGAACCCTGTCTGGATTATCAAAATGTCCGGATTTTCTAAAAGAACCAAAGAAGGACGTTTGAGTACATAACAAAAAGAAAACTTATTAAAACCGTTAATAATTCACTTTAGTGGTTAAATATAATTGGAGCAGATAAATAAAACCATTAATTAATATAAACTTATAATGTATTTTAATGAAAGAATATACATATGTATATAGTACAATATGTAGATTCAACTTTTTTTTCACCTGAATTGAATCCGGATTATCGACGGTCCGGATTTTTGACGTCCGGATTATCGACGCTCTACTGTATTCGGTACGGTTTTTTTACTGCAAACCTTTTGAGCTAGAAAGCTAAAACTTTTTGATGAGGTGTAGTTTATTTTAATACAAACCTATATGGCGTATTGTGGCTCATTATCTACAACAGTTCATTAGATAGTTACCCATTCAACAATTTGATTTTTTTCTGGTTTTCAGCATTGTTGAATCGGCAGTTCTGAAATCCAAAATCTTTGTTTTGGAAATAAAAACTTTTCGAAAACAAGAAGATAATTTCTACCGTTCTTTGCTTATTGTGGGTATCAGAATCTAGACAGACAGAAAAAGTATTGTTTAAAAATTGTTTTTCTTCAGTTTCTATTTCTAAATACGATAAGTTAAACAAATTAAAAATTTCCGATTGAATTAATGTAGTTATAGCGAAAAGAATATAATATTTTGGTAGGTAAAATTCAGAACAGAGAAACGAATAAGATCCATTAGAGATTTGTAGAATATGATCTTGAATTCTATAAAATGCCTCTCAATAAATCATTGAATGGAGTTGCTCTCGCACTCTTGAGAAGAATATTCGCTACTTTGCTCAGGCCACTCAAAGTGTCGTTCGCTGTAGCGTAGGCAATTTTTAACAACAAATCCTTCCCTTATTCATTCATTCTCTTTCTCGATCAGATTCGTTTAATAATTCTTTTCATGCTTTTCATCTTCTTTGTTCAATCAGCCATAGAAAAAAAAATGCAATAATTTCCAAATAAGTGGGATATACTGTCGACGAAGGTAAGGTCAAAAGGAGTATTCATGTGATGTAGCGCTTGAAAAAAGAATGGAGGGGTCGGCAGTGTTTTGGTGGTGTGCCCCCCCCCAATCCAAATTAGCAAGACGTGACTGGCCCTGCCCCGCAATCCAAGAACTTTTCCTTGTTCTCCGGTGTTTCTGTTCTTGTCCAATCTTTCATTACAAATCCAAACGAACTCAACGTCCATTTATTTGGCGTTTGTTAGAAAGTTAACATTTGAAATAGTTAAGTTTATCAATTTCTTAACCTGAAAAGTTAATTTAAAGATTAATGAATAATCAAAAGAAGAATTAAATTAACATTACAATTATGGTAGTTAACAAAAACTTTAACGGATACGAAAAACGTAAAAACACAGCTGGAAGTTTCTCATATTTGTCTTAAAATTCATTAAAAAAGCAGCTACTCGTTTAATAAAAAATTAATGGCTGATACATATATATGTACATGTACATAGAAATAAAATAAATAAAAACTCAGAAGAATGAACCCGGTGACATTTCATTTCATTCAGGTTCTATTTAAATTTTTCATTAAATGTCTAACCGGGAACTGAATTTTAAACATAGCAAATTAAAAATTCAATAAAACAGACTGTAGAATTCCACCTATCATTTTTCAAAAATGTTGAAATGTGCATCTATTAGCATATTTGACTTAATGCAATAGCAATTTGCAAGGGCGTATTGGGTATGTGTACTTCGAGAATTCTAACAGAAATGTCTAGTGCTCATTCTAGGTACGCCCGGTTCAAATGTCTAGTATTTCTAATAGCTTAATGGGAATTAGTTCGATGAAAATTACTTTGGTTGCTAGAAAAAATAATTATTTTTGGGGAAAAACCCATGAAAATTCTCATGAACCATAAAGTGAGGTATTATTGTAAAGGTCATTTTAAACACTTATTAGCTCGTTGTTTTTGTAAATTTTATTTTGATAATTCATTCAGGCTCTATGAGCTAAGAAAGTTGTCTTTCAGTATTACCACCAATTGAAAGGAGATCAGAGTTCGAACTTAAGAGCTTGTTTTATTTTGACGCCTGCAATGTCTTTAGTAGTTTGTACAGCTATAATTTTGCACCTATTCCATTTAAAATTATGTAAAGATTTATTTAACTAGATTGAGTCCCACTCGCACATCGTCATACCATACATCTTTCACTTGTTTACTTTACCTTACAGGGAATGGTCAAGTACTGTAATTTTGCACGAAAAAAAGTGGTTTTTTTGCTTCGTTTTTTCAAATTATCTAAAAAATGACTGAAACTATTTTGATTAAAAAAAATTGGGCAAAACCATGGCATTTCGGTCTACAAAAAAACCCCTTATAAGGGAACATCGAAAAATTATGTTTTTCGAGATAATAATTGTTTTGTCAAAATGTCTGTTAATAGGCTAGTATGTTAGTACGTTACCAAATTTTGTGGACACACTAGCTCAAAAACTAGTATAAATATCAAAACGAAATTTCATATGTAGTTTTGCTGCATTGAGATTAAGAGCTCATTAGATTTTGGTTGAAATCGGATCCGAAATTAAGAGGAGGGGGGGGGCGTAAAAATTAAAATTATAAGATTTTCGAACTAAATAAACCATAATACCATAAAATGAAACTTTAATAAAAAAGAGAATTATTGTTTTTTCGGGGGCCAAAAGTGGGGGGTTCAAAAAATTAGAACTATCAAAATACAGTAAGTCTTAGAGCCTTTAATGGAAGACGAAATTTTGCAGATGAACCCTATACGACCTTATGAAAATGACTCACTATGTGGAATTAAAGGTGGGGGGGGTCAAAAATAATTTCAAACAAAAATAGAAGAAAGGTACTATTTCTAATAAAATAGTTTCATAATTAAAAGAAGATATTATTAATTTCTAATGGGCCCGAAATTAAGAGGGGGTGATTCTTTCGTTAATAATTATAAATTATTTTAATTCAATATTAAATATAAGAGAGTGGCCAGGTATATGGTAAAGTCATGTGGATGGCCACATCAGTTTATTTCTTTTTTTATTGTACCATGACCTAGGAATCTAGTTTTAATAATTATTTATAGTGTATTATTTATTCAAATTAGGATATATCAACTTGATGATTTGAATTCGCGTGGGGATTTCGAGAATGATGATAATGGTCTCTAGCAACGCATCCGATGCATTTGAAAATTAGTGTCAAGAGACGAGGCCCGTCAGTCACCCCTTGAACTATGGTATATTATTTGAGGGCCACCATTAGAAATTATAGAGAAGATAATCTATTTTGAATATTGCTTTGAATAGTTTTGATTGAATATTCATATCTAATTTGTCATCCCTCTTTCTCATATATAATTCATTTCATTATCAAACCGTCCATCAATTTCTGTTAAAAAAAAATCTGAAATTAATTATTTTTGCATTAGATTCTTGAGAGTTTCCTCTTCAATTATGAACCCCTGACTTTACACGTTCTCATAAACTTTTTATATATAATCAAGTTATAATAAGGAAGGTAAGAGAAAAAAGTAAAAAATAAAACTGAAGAGAGGTCCAAGTTTACGTAATGTGAAAACATTTTATAATTATATGCATAAATTAAATGTCAACTCATCAAAGCGTTAACATTTTTATTTTTATTAATTTAAATATGTAATATGTTTTTATATTTCAAAACATGCTTCAAGTTTTTTATTATTATTACAAAATTGTAATTTATTTTACTATTCGAATATTAATGTATAATAATTGAAAATTTCTTTTATCTCATGCTGATAAATATACTAGTCTACAATTATTTATGGAAATTGTGTGCATAATTAAATATACAGCGCTTTTTATTAGTCGTAAATTCATTCGTTGATTTTGAAATCGATATAAACGATTGATTTAAGCAACACTTGCACTTAAATTCCAGTATATATGGTAGGTATATGTTGCAGTAAAAACCAGTTTTTAGCAAGAACGGGTTAAAACGCGTTTCACTGAATACCCTTGTGGCAACTAGAATTTACTGATTTTGACTGAATGTTTTCTACATTTGATTCAATCGCGAATCTAATGTAGGGATCCGAATGTCTAGCGGGCTATACGCAAAATGACGTTGGATTGTAGCTAAGTGGATCACATCTTTTTCTCTCTTGGTCCAGACTTAATACTCCGCAGACTCCAATAGCGTAATCCGCAGTAGTCTCGCGAGATAAAAATATCTTTTAAGTAAATTCTAGTTGCCACAAAGATATTTAGTGAAACGCGTTTTAACTACTAAGAACCCGTTCTTGCTAAAAAACGGGGTTTTACTACAACATATATACAGTTTAGTATAAAAGAGTGTCGCCCCTCAATTTATATATACTTACAGGGGTGATTTGAATTATGGTCGGATTTTCGCTGGATTTCATCTAATTTTATCTATGAGACTAAATGTTTTTATTAAAGTGAATCCCAAAAATGGTACCAGGCATTTTATGTGAAGGTAGATGGAACAATTTTGAAAGGGAAATTTATGTGTAATTTCTACTCCTGATCAAGTGATAATTAGTTATTAATTAATTAAGGCTACCGTGGTAAATAGGTATTTACTATAAATACAAATAAATAAGTAAAAAGCGCTATCGCTGGGAAGATAATTGCATGTTCGTGGTGTTTCGTGCTTTCATTAATTACATTAATTAACTAATAACTAATTTACGGGACGTCGTTGTAAAAAATGATAAATATGTTTTTGTTTCAAAGTTTTGTGATCTATCTATGCCTAAAATTCCAGGACCTATTTTAAAAGAAATTTTTTCTTAGAATTATACTAGTTAGTACATGATAGGGATAAGCATAATTTGAAGATTCATTTAAATTAATCTCTTGAGGAGGTATATAATTTATTCTTCGATTTCTAATCAAATTATATTTTCTTGTAAAATGAATATTATAGGAAAGAATCAAAGAAAAATACTTTCTATAATTTTCTAATATTTTCTGAACGGCGACAGGTACACAAACCATCTAAAGATAGTCACTTTGGAGTCATCTCACATCGTCAATTTTTTGAGAATTAAATTTAAAAGAAATTTCTTCTAATTCTACTCAATGATACCTATACAAGGATACCACGCACACGCACATTATTTTGAAAAATATTTTTTTATTTTCGATCTCACAAAAAAATTATCATCTGAAATTATTGGTTATAAATACTTGGTAGGTTTCACATTAAGATATAAAAAAATAAAACGAATTTATTTTTGGAGAATCTTTAATCTCGATATATATATTTCGGGTGACTAACCCATCTTCAGGAGAAACAGAAAGTAACTGACCTGGATAAGTCGAAATTGAATACAAGTCAATGGTAAAATTTATTTTTTCAAGATAACAAAAGGGTAAATATTTAAAATTATTGGAGGGAGAAAAGGTAGGAAGTCTACTTTTGTTTAATTTTGAATGGTCTTTTGAGATGGGTTAGTCACCCGAAATATATATATCGAGATTAAAGATTCTCCAAAAATAAATTCGTTTTATTTTTTTATATCTTAATGTGAAACCTACCAAGTATTTTTATCCAATAATTTTAAAAAATGTTTCACCAAGTACCAACACCAAATTCCTTAAAAACAATTATCATCTGATTTAAATTTTAATAAGATTTTTGATTTCGGAGAAAATAAAAACATAACTTGAAAATTTCAAATTTGTAATTATTTAGTTTACGAGCTAAAGTATAATGCTCTGAGAGGCAGACATGGTATTGACACTAATAGGGTTACATTTTACTTTTGTACGGAAACCTAAAAAGTATATATATATACAGTTTGTACTTAATAGATTCTTAATGAAATCATTACTTAATGGAGGATTTAAATATTCTAATTAAAATAAATTGAGGGACCATCTAAGCAAAGTAAAGATATTTTTTTCCCATTTTTAATTTCTCTAGAATAGGATCATCAAAAAATCATTAAGAGAAGTGTTGGCTGAGCTAGTCCAAAGAGTCTAGAACTATCAAGGGTTTGATCTTCATTTATCAGCGTTTTTATTCCCCCTCTGGGGAGTAATAAGCAATTTTACTCGGCCCTAGGGAGCAAATTCCGAAGAGGTAGATTTTGAAAATTAAAAGTAGGGGATATACTCATTTATGATGATGCTAAGGAATACCAGGTTTAAGGTCAAAAATACCACCTATTTTTTTATCATCTTCAGGGCTATAAACTACATCCATATAAATAAAAATGTACTGTTACGCTTAAGTGATACGTTGAAGGATCTCCGAAAGTTCTTCGCCGATTTCTTTGAAATTTTCACACATCATTCCATTCAAATACACGAGTGTTTTTATATATAGTGTATTTATAGATATCCCCCCTGTGGCATGTAAAAAAATATTTTTTTCGAGGAAACAACGCCAGCGTCTCTCTGGGGGGGCGTAAAAGCAAACAAACAAGATGGCCGCTTTTTGGAAATCTTTCAACTGTCAATATTATTTTTGGTTAAGGGAACAATTTTGCCAAGTAATTTATAATTCATTTACTGTTTTAATACCTATTCTATAATTATTTGAATTTTCAATTTATTTTCAAAACTATTATTATTTTTTAAATATATTTAAAAAATGGGGTCAGCTATTATCTATATAAATTTTAACCATAAAACGAGACGCTCCCCGCCAGGGGCTAGGTGACGCCGGGCCGAATGCCAGGGCGCCAGCTAGTATTCATATAGATGATCAAATAAAAGATCAAAACTTTGGAAACAAAAACTGATACTTTCTTAACATCTTAATTTTTAATGTAGATTCACAAATTCAAACAATAGTCATCTAATTCAATTGAATAATAATAATAGTAGTAATAATAAAATTTACTGTATACTGTTCTTAATAAATGTCTAGATCAAGGCTTTTAAAACTTTCATTTCCGCATTAATAATGAAAAAATATTTGCAAATTAAACCCACCTATCATTTGAAAAATCTATTTTCTTCAGTTTCAGTTAATCAAATCACCTATTGAAAAGCTAAGATGCAAGAAGTATAAAAATAGTAAATTAATTCATAATAGATGTTTTGGTGGTAGAACCAAAGAAAAAAATGATGTACAAATTTATTAATAATGAATAAATATTTATTAAAATATATAGAAAAATCGCCAATAATATGAGGGTTTTAAAAATATACGAACACTCCGCCTTAAAGTTAGTCAACCACACATTCAACCTACGAACTCGGTGACCTAAAAAGTTCAAGGAGGATTCAATTTATTGAATTCTCATAACATACAGATAATATCTTAATTCTTATAATAATTTAGTATTAAGTTTATTAAAAAACTATTATAAATTTTTAATTTGAAATTTGTAGGCTTAATAAGCTATTAGGCTTTTAATAAATTATTTTGCATTAAACACGTTTAGTTTTAGTAAAAAGTTTATTTCGGAATTTTACTAGAATCCAAAAAGTTACTTTTCTTTCCTTATAGCTATAGAAAAAATTACACTGGTAGTTTAGGAGAAGAACGTAAGAATTAATGAAAATTTAAAATAATAATAATAATAGAATAGTCTATCTAAAAAATATCATCATACCAAAAATAAATGAGATAGAAGACTTTTTTAGAATCCGATTTCATATATCAATCTATTGAATAAATTAAAATTCTAATTTATTAAAATTGAAGAATTTTGATTGAAAATAGAAGAATCTTGTCAAAAGTAGATATGTAATTTTGAATTTTTTACGTATGACTTGCTGAAATGATGATATGATAGAAAAGAAAAGGATGAAATTGAGAGGCTAAGCCATTCAGAAAGGAAATGAAGAAATTACTTTTATATAAAATCTAATATTAAATTAAATTATTTATTAATAGTTATGAATTATGTTCTAGGCATATCAATCCAATAATGTCCAATAATTTTCTTTTATTATTATTATTATTTTTTTTTAATAAAATAACACAATAGTTACGATTTACAATCAATATTATAGGTAGTATAATAATAAAACTTGAGTAAGATACGAGGTAGGTTTCACAGTTATTATAATCAGTTTTCTTAGACTCCTGATGATGGGCTAACCCCCGAAATATATCGAACACTCAATTTTGTTTTATTTCTTTTTTGTGAAACCTACCTCGTATCTTACTCAAGTTTTATTATTATATTAAAATGTTTCACCTAGAACCAACACCGAACTCCTTAAAAGTTATTATAGGTAGTCCTATAAAAATGAATGTCTTATTCACTTTCTTGAACTTAAATTTTTTTTTAATATACTAGAGAGAGCCGGAAAACCTGGAGTGTAGATATATATTTGTGTGAGCTGAAGGAATAGAACAGGAAATAGACAAGACTATTTTTATTATCAACATTTGGTGATCTTGTTGATATTTTATCCAATCACCACGAGCTGGTTTGCTCATTTCCTGTAAAAATACTCGATACCTTTGAATACCAAATAGATATCAGTGCAATCAACAAAGGTTAGAGCAAAAATAACCGGAACCTGTCAGCTATTTCGGCTCCAAGACTAAGTTGATCTTCAGTCAGTTTAGCCAAAGATAATCAAAATAGAATTGAGATTTAAATTAAATAGCTGAAGATTTTCTTTTTTCTTTCTAATGCTATTTTTTATTAAATGTGTAAATGTATTACCATTATCATAAGGTAATCAATCACTTCAGGGTCGATCGGTCTGATAATGTTGTTCCGAATACGTTTATTAGATTCGTTTCTAATTTGAGTTAATTAGGGTGTTGTTTGTTTGGTAATTGTGTATTTTGTGTAAATGGGGCTTTAGAGGTATTTTTTTTTCATAAAATCAATGTCATGTGAGTTTCTATTAAAAAAGTCAGTGAAGAGATTAGGGCTGATTTTATTACTCATATATGTTGCATTGCATCCCGAGTGGCTAGAGTGTGGCTATAGTCTTCATAAATACAAGCCATATTTAAGGGAGGTACCAAACACAATAAGAAGTCGAATAAGAGTAAATTTGAATCTATGTTTAAAATAGAGTAGATCTTGCTATAGACGTAATTTCCAAAAGAGGTCAAACTATCTTAGAGTAACATCTAACATTTATAATTTCTCTAGGACAGAATGTCAGACCTCTAATGGAAATAAGAGATAATAATAAACAAACAGAGAAACGCATTGTTTTATTTATAATTTAATTATTTTTTTTACAAAATTACAATTTAATTATGCATTTGTTCTTATGTTCATTACACCAAATTTATTAAATCACTGTAATTAATTTAAGGAGGTCCTTTCGCCGCCAATGTTAAATAAAAAATATTACACAGGAATTATTTAAAGGGTTATGATGGTGTTTCACAAAGAGGAAATAAAATTAAAAAATTAAAAAATATTTTAAATTATTTTTTAATTTTTTAATTTTATTTCTCTTGTGAAACACCACTATAACCCGTTAAATAATTCCTGTGTTTAATATGTTTCGCTATAAACCAACACCGCTTTCCCTAAACTTTATATAAAAAATATTAGATTATAACTATAACTTAATTTTTTTATAATATTTTAAGTCTCTAGCTATGCTTTGGTGAAGTTTCAATCACATTAACGTGCAAATTTTTGTAAATAAAATTTTTTTAAATGTAACATTTTCTTAGAGTCTTATGGAAAATTACGATCTTGACAGTTTCTCTTGAATTATACTACTATTAGTTGAATAGAAGTTAAAAAAAAACAACTAAAAATTAGCTTTTTGAAACATGCAGGTTTCTTTTTTTGCAATAAATATATGATTGACCGACGAATTTACTTAGATATTTACTTTAAAAAATCACATAAATGCTATGTTTGGCTGTAAACATAAACAGTATTAAGACAACGCATTGCCAAATCATACAAGAGTTATTATCAGCTGATTTGAATAAATCAAACTAACTTTTGTATTTAATTATTTTTTATAATTGTTTTTATTTCAAACATTTAGGGCTTTCATACTAATTATTTTTTAATTCTATTATTTTTCATTTGTATTTTAACTTATTTTATTAAATATTAGGTACTAGACTTCTTTTGACTCAACTGGAGCGGCGAAAGGACCTCCTTAATTGAATAGATTATTTAATTTTTCACTGCTGGAGACAGTATACAATTATTTACTAAAATCGATCATGTGATTTCATTTATCTTTGTTGCTTGAGCTAATGCTCTGTTCCAAAAAGGGAATATCGGTAAAGTGGAGAATAAATGGTAGCAGGGATCATTTTTCTTCTAGATTTATTGAACCAAGCAGAACGTTGTAGTCTAAAAGTCAGTTGCTGGTTTGAACTAAGAAGACTAACATGAGTTCGTGGCTTGTGGTTGGCTTGTTTCGGCCAACCATCAACAAATTTAATTGCTCATTATTCTTACTTGTCTTTGGATACATTTCACCCTAAGAATCAGTAAACTTTTTCACAGTATACCGATTGACATATGATTTATATGTAAATTAAAAAGCATTCGTCTTTCTTGCTACACCATCACATACCTGACACATGCAGATTTATTATCTAGGCTTTTTAGAAGTTGAGATTTATGTTTATTTTATTTTTGTTTTGTTGATTGCGAACAGCAACCACATAGTTCTATGCGTTTATCCTTTATCATGGAGGAATAAATGGCTCAGTAAAGAAGAAAATTCTACAAATTATTATTCATCCAGCTTATTGGATTTGTAAATCCTGATTTTAACTTTATGTTTATGGGCAGATATAAACAAGCATTTGGGAATTAAAAATTAAAATAAAAGAGAGAATGAAATCATGTTTATACGACAAAGAACTTTGGGCCTTATGAATATTTTTTTTAATATTTTTATTTTTAATATTTTTACTTTTTCTCGACATTCAATCCAATATTTTTTAAATAAACTCCTCTAAATCAAAAAGTTGTAGTTCTAATTACGAATGGATAATAATTATATACTTAGGTTTCTTATGAAAGATGTTCAGTCCGATAGGTATATATAATTGACGTTTTCGATTCAATTTTATTTACCTCTCCAAAAGTTCTCCATCCTAAATGTGTATTATTTGGAGAAATATTGTAATCTAGAACTTCGCTTTGTCAATCTTTTTCTTAGTTTTTTTGACTTTTCGGCCTTTCCAACCATAAGCCAATTTACAATACTATATATTTTTTAAATTTTGTCTCTACCACGGGGGTCAGATTTTAGCCGATTTTTCTTAGTTAAGCCTCTAAAATATACCTCTGCAATTTTATGTGTCTCTAAAGCCCTCCATACACACTTCAACTCAGACTCAGCCCAAAATTATCAAGAGTGTTTTGATATTTCATCAACCGGTTGTTCAACTTCAGTTTGGTCTTTCCACCTGCCCATGCACTCAACTTGAACCTCAAAACAACCAAATTGGACAACAAGTTGAAGTGTGTGAGGAGGTCTTAAGATAAGATCTATCTGAGATTTTTACTTTCACATTATATTTAAAAAATTTAATGTGTAGGTATTGTAATCGCCTCCCAGGGTCTTAACACTTTGAGAGCTTTTATCTCCGAGGTGAAAAAAGTTAATTTCACTTTTAGGTGTAAGGAATCGATGGCCTTAATAGTCTGAAACCGGATTTAAAACATAAAGCCGGATTATGTGGTCCCTAGAGGCCAAAAAGACACCAAAAATCTATTGATCGTGAGTCGTGCGTATGTACGTATGTACCCCCACCTTTGTTTTTAATTCATTCTAATAGGAATCGAAATTTATTTAATGTAATTTAGAACTATTTTTATTCTTTCATATTTATACAAAAAAATAATAAAGTGGAAAACACAAACCTTAAATTTTAAATATTACCTTATCACACTAGTGAAGTAAAGTTTTAATTCTGTAAAGGTTTTCTGTAAATTTAATCCGATCTGGAATACTCTTCGTACATACATTAATAATAAAAAACAAAATAGTTGTTGGCCATTTTTTAATATTTACCTATCTAAACATATTGATATTTTTTCTTTTTAATAAATCAGATTCTATGATAAATTTTATTTCCGTAAACGGGTAAAAAATACATTTTTGTTTTAGGGATTTTCAATATAAATAGGTTTTATTATTTTCCCCCCTGGTTCGATTAAACCCCCATTTCCCTTCTATTTCGACTACCTTTTTTATATCATTTTGACGACCTTAATAATAATTGATGTTCCAATTTTTATGTGTACGTATATTTTTTTCCCGTTGTTTATTTTTATCGCTGAATTTCCCATTTTGCAGCCGTTTCCACGTTTTATTTATCCATTTTATGTATCAGTTCCAAAAAGTAAAAGAAAAAGAACGCACACATCGAGCTTGATATTTCGAGTTCACTAAAACCATGACTGATGATGGCGCCTCACCAAGTCAAAGTACGAGGAAGAGCCTGGCGGTGATCCAGGATCGAAGCTAGAATTATGGGACAAGAGAGAGAAAAAAAAACACTCGTTAATTCTTTTAAGCCCGCTGCTCTGTACTAATTTATTATTGCATAGTTTAATCTTCACTATAAATATATATATATATATATATAATGGATTACCATAATATTAAGCAAATTGGTGTGACCTATATTTGTTTTATATAACACGGTGTTTTCCAAAAAAAAGATGCCTTTCCTTTTTTACGCTACTCGTATATCTTTAATAAAATTCTAGATAATTGTGACAAGTGATGTTAATAAATCTACGGTGATTAGTGAATTATCTGGATGGTATCCAGTAAAAACACAAGATCTAATTAATTTAAGATTGACGTCAGTTTTTCATCATGGATTGAATTAAAAATAGAAATAATTAATTATAGAGTGATTGATTTAGGATTTTGATTATTTTTTGTATAAAATTATAAATAGAATAGAAATCATAATTGGAAAAAAAATAATACGAGGTTCGGATGTACTGTATATATGTGTTAGGGTGGTCCTTATTTTGGGTATTTTCGAATTTTTATGCTGACAGAGGCTCATATGGTTCGAAATAAATAAAAAAATATATCCCCCAAGTTTCAAGTCTCTATCTCAATTTTAACCTGTGCCGCACAGCGATGCAAGTTTCCCATCTAAAATAACTTGGGTTTTTTGGCATTGAACGATCAATTTTGTATTCCGGCCAAAGTAATGGTTCAAAAAAATTGAAACTCTAGATTTTATCCTTATAATAGTAGCTATCCCTCAGAATTTTTACAGATTTTTATCTAATATAATTTTGGAGTGTATAACTTACTAACCATAAGTAGAAGTATTTTATCTAGCTGAACTCCAAAATTATAATAGCTAAAAATCTGTAATAATTCTGATGTATAGCTATTATAAGGATAAAGTCTACAGAGTTTCAAATTTTTTGAACCATTGCTTTGGCCGGAATAAAAAATTGATCGTTCAATGCCAAAAACCCATGTTATTTAAATGGAAAAATTGCATCGCTGTGCGGCACAGGTTAAAATTGAGATAGAGACTTGAAACTTGGGGATATTTTTTTTATTTATTTCGAACCATATGAGCCTGTCAGCGTAAAATTTCGAAAATACCCAAAATAAGGACCACCCTAATATAAATGTATGTGTATTTATTATATAGATATATACCTATCAGTATAATATGTGTCTAATGTGTATATTTATTTGCATCAAGAAGAGAAATCTCATTGATTGGCTCATATAGGGTATATAAACAACAACTCTGGTACTCTCGACAAGGAAAACCTTTTAATCTTATTAAAATGCTCTCGGTCACTCTTACAAAATGAGTTTGTAAGCGTTTAAAAACGACTCCAAAATTAGGTGTCGAAACGTTGTGCATTCTGATGAGAATATCTCATTAAAATTATCTAATCTCAGTGTTTTCAGCTGAAAATTTTGTACCGGTAAACAACTCAACCACGGAAGCTTTAAATCTTCAATTATTGATTTTAATACCAGCATAGAGCTTCCTCTTTGACGGAGTGGTACATCATTAAACCGGAACATTTCTTAACATCCTCTCTTGAAGTAGCTACTAAAAGTATATAATCAACTGGTCAATTACATTGAAGTTTTTTACAAGTACAGAATTTCTAGAAGGTATGTTGAGATGATATACTTTTTGAAACGAAGCAGGATAAATAAAATAAAAAAATGCATTTAAGTGATTATTAAAGACAGTATCAAAGTGTAATTAATAAGAGACAAAAATTCAATAATTTTCATATTAAAACTAATAAGGAATGAAAATGAGAAATTATAATTTTAATTAAAATTAATTAATAGCCCCTTGAAGTCTGCAATGTGTCACTTGCTCCTTACTTAATACTTTAAACTTCAAGATGGGCCTTATTTGCATATTTCAAATAAAAAGATAGAAGGGAGACGAGTAAGTTACAACCAACTATGTTAATTAAATTCAAGACTTTTCCAATTTGTAGATGAAATAAACTTTGTGTCCAAACGCCCCCTTTTCATTTTATTAATAATAACTTAATAATCATATGAAATCGATCAGGAATTCAACTAAGAATATTGGAATGCGGCGAGAAGGAAATGAGGGTTGAGGTATTTAATTTGAAAAAGAATCGATCGGAAGCAGAAAAGAACAAACGATAAAGTGGGCGTTTTAATATCTTGTATTTCAATAAATATCTCATTTTTTGAAGAACCATATTACAATTGTATATTTAGACAAAAATCTTTATTAAATTAAAATTTTATTTTGCAAAGTAGCAGCGTTAAGAGTTATTTAATTGATAACAAATGTAAATTAAAGATCTTCTCTTTAATGAATATATTTTTATTTATAATCGTTTCGAAGGTTTTCCAGAGTATAATACTTTTTTATAATATAAACCAGGGATGCGCACAGGGGGTAGACGCAGAATGCGTTATTGAAATTTCATGTGTGGGGGGAGGGTTGAAAACTGTTGCATTTTAGTATTACAGTAGAGTGCCAAAAACTCGACCTAATGTGGACCGAAGGGTAACCGAGTTTGTAAAAATTCCGGGTTATTGGGAATGGGTTTAAAAAAAGAAAAAGTACGAGTGTTTCCTCAAAAAATACAGTACTGTACTTGTATGTATTGTTTGCTTGAGAATACAATAGAGAATATACTGCCTAAATACCCTTAAGATTCTGGGTTATTGAGAATGGGTTTAAAAAAAGAAATAAGTACGAGTGTTTCCTCAAAAAATACAGTAACTGTACTTGTATGTATTGTTTGCTTGAGAATACAATAGAGAATATACTGCACTAAATACGCTTAAAATTTGAAGTTATTGGGAATGGGTTTAAAAAAAAGAAAAAGTACGAGTGTTTCCTCAAAAAATACAGTTACTGTACTTGTATGTATTGTTTGCTTGAGAATACAATAGAGAATATACTGCCTAAATACCCTTAAAATTCTGGGTTATTGGGAATGGGTTTAAAAAAAGAAAAAGTACGAGTGTTTCCTCAAAAAATACAGTACTGTACTTGTATGTATTGTTTGCTTGAGAATACAATAGAGAATATACTGCCTAATTACCCTTAAAATTCCGGGTTATTGGGAATGGGTTTAAAAAAAGAAAAAGTACGAGTGTTTCCTCAAAAAATACAGTACTGTACTTGTATGTATTGTTTGCTTGAGAATACAATAGAGAATATACTGCCTAAATACCCTTAAACAAAGGAAAAGTACGTACTTTATGAATGCATAGAGCCTTTACTACATGAAATAAGGTTTTTTTCGGCATGCCAGGGTGTGGTCGAGTTATCCGGATTGCCGGGTTATCGAGTGGCGAGTTTTCGGGACTCTAATATATATGCTAAAAATAAAAGCGGTTAAGTCTTATAACTTCAACAAAAGTTAATAAAAAGCTCTTCTAATTCATTAGAACTGAATAAAATGGGAAGGGGGTTCTTTTCATGAAACTGGGGGGAGTATTGAAGCTTCTGGGGGAGCACCCCTGTATAAATATTATGAAGAAAATATGTACTAGATACGATCTATTTTTAGACGATCATGATCAAAGACCGGATTTTCATGCAGTACATACCTTTGAAACGTGGAATGAAAATCACAAAATGTGTAAAAACGCGCAATAAAAACCCAAAAACTTTACATGATTTGAATTTCTGTCTAGGTTTCATTGAATTTAAAATTAGCAAGTAAAAGATGCAATTGCAAGGGAATCTGTTTTTAGTCATGAAATTTTAATTTTTGAAGGCCAAACATTTGGAAATTCCGACAGTTCACCCGTCCGAAGGGTCTAGTTGCGAAGAGTACGTTGCTGCTAGATATTATATAAAATAAAAATATTTGGATACATAAGTAAGAAAGAAACATACATGTTACCTGTTTACAGAGCAATTCATTTACTTTCACTGCTGCTCGTAACTGATTAGTGACTCTAAAGTAACAGATACGATCCGACTTTATTCCAATTTTTTTTTTAAATAAATAATTAAATAAAAAAATCAAACCAAATTTTATTTTTTTCGTTACTTTTATTAAATTTCGACTCAGTTCCTTTCAACAATATGTAATTATAAATACTTATATATCCTAAGATCTTCATTGAATTTGTTTTTGATAATTATTGGATTTAAAATCCGTTAAATGAAATAGTAATAAAAGAAAAAATGTCGACTAGACATAAGCATTCAGAGGAGACCACCATTAGAGAATGCCATAACTAATTAAATTGTCATTATATCTCGAATCTTCTACTGTGAGAGTCGAGAGACCTTGAAATTATTTTTTTTTGAAATGGGAGTCTTCCTTATCCATTCACAGTTTACAGAATATAGATGAATTGAGAAGCAAGCTTCAATATAATCTATGAGAGAGAAATAGAAAAAATAGATGACTGATTTGAGACATTCGTATAAAAAATATTTATTACTTAATGCATTATAATTTTTCATAATATTAAATAATAGTCAGCTTATGATCATATGCTCTCCTCTTGGTTAGAGAAGCTTTAGGCCAGGGCTGTCCAACCAGTGTGCCGCGGGCCGCATGCGGTCCAGCACTGCAATGAGTGTGGGCCAACATAAAATCATAAACTTCCTTAAAACATTGAGATTTATATGCCGAAATATATGTATTCCCTTTTTCGAAATATGAATGTACATTTGTACAATACGTGAAGCTTTTTTCAAAAATAAAATTCACTAAAAGCAAAATTATAAGCTCAACTATATAAGATAATAATAAAAAAAAAATGAAGTTTCGAATATTTAAAAATTATTATTCTTCTCATATTTTCATTTTCTAAAATATTTATTATTTCAGTAATTTATATGCTACAACACTAACCAAGTCTATAGTTATATCATTCTAGTACAAGGAGACAAGGAATTGGGGTTTTCTAAAACAATCACAATTAATTGATAGTTTCTTATTAGTTGAATAAAAGATTTCACTGTCGATGGTAACAGAATTGTTTTTATTTTAGGTTAAAAATAAAATAAAATGAGAGAGTCTTCTGTTTTTTAAATAAAATAATTTTTAATAATTTCTCTTCTGGACTAAAACTTGTCAGGACTTGTCTTTTAGATATTTGCACGTTCTTACATGTCAATAGATAATGGATAGTCAGGGATTATTATATCCGTGACCCTTTTAAAAAATAAATTATCATTCCTCATATCCTTCTTTAATCCCATTCGGCTGTTCAACCCGTGCCATAATATAAAGTAATAAAATTCCTTAAAACATTGAGATTTATATCTACTAGATACTGGAAAACATACATCAATTTGGCCTGATAATTTTTTTTTCTCTAAAATAAGAAATCTGAAAAAACTACTGTGAAGTTTTCGAAAAATAAAAGAGTTAATTTTAAATTTTGAATCTGGAACTAGATTTCAAGATTTCCGAAAAAATAATCATCATTTTGGTCTATTTTCGACTCCATTTTCATTAGAAATAAATTTTCTACTTGCAAACTTTCTGATTGAATGTTCTAGAACAATTAGATACCGATCTGAAAGAAAAATTGAATATTGTCTTTTTATTAGAATTTTTTATTAATTATCTAGCCAGGAAAAAATATTAACAAATACTAATACATAATTTCACTTTTTGTAAGTATGTAGATATGTGGCATACATATACGAGAAGCTATTTGCAAGTATAAAATTTAGGAAAAGTAAAATTAGAAGCTCACTATCAGTTGAAAAAATAATAAAGTTCTTATTTCTACATTATCTTTTTTGAATAACAAATATCAATAGAATTATAATATTTTATCCGCGGTCAGAGACGATTTGTTTTCTTCAAATATGGCCCGTGTAAGCCAAAAGGTTGGATACCCCTGCTTTAGACAGTGAATAGGGCCTTAGGTTTACCTTCACTTTTTACGCAAGTTTTCAACACACATTCAGATTATGCTGAGAACCCGAAAAATGGCCCAAATGCGATAGGTCTGCTCAAAAATTTTGAATCTTAGAAAGGAATTTATAACTTCATTTAGGTAAGGTTTTGGCCCTAATTAGCTAATGGAAAGTACCACTATATTCCTAGCGCTTTAGGTTTTTTTTTTCTCAACGACTCTACTGATTTTGAAATTACCGATATTTATTATGAATCTTATGTTCTTTGTTGTCTATAATTTTAATAAAAATTTTATGTCTGTTTAATAAATTATATAAGGTGATTCATGAAGATTTAGAAAACTGAGATCATTCATAAGTTCATATCCTGTACACTATTTTTTAATTTACCTATTTCAAGGACAAAATGTAAAAAATACATTTACCCTAAATTTTAGCTACTTTTAATTTTACTTTTATTTTATTTTAATACTAATTTATTATTAATGAAAGGTAAGTTAAAGTCATATATCGTGTGTCACGATATTTTTCTTTATTTACTAATCTATTATTTTGTGATGGGGAATAGATCGGGAAGTAAACGATTAACAAATTACTGAATTAAGTTGCTTTGATTAAATTTCTGAACGATAAAATAATAGTTACATGAATATCCCCTTTTTAGTATTTTTTTCGTCATACATTAAAGCAGCTGGTCTTTATGTACTTTTCTTTCATCTTTCTATGTCAAGTGTTTTGTCTGAGCAGACAATGCATTGCACAATAAGTACGGAAGAATAGAGACCGTGATTTGCAAGACACTGTTTTTCTTTTTTGACATTAATTTTGACGTTAATAAACATTAATTTATATTATGAAACATTACTGGGTGGGTTAATAATTTTGAACTTATTTAATTTTCTATTTAAAGACAATTTTATATTTTAATTTATTAAACTCCCGTCACAGAAGTGTCAAATTTTTTCATTAAAGAATATTATTTAATTAAATTGATAAATGATGTTGGGAATGAGATTGAGAGAAACCAATCGTCTTGATTGGGGAATAATGGAATTGAAATAATTATCGGAAAAGAGGTTTTTTATCTAATTAGATTTTTCCTCTTATTAAAAACAAGGACTAAAGATGAATAAGGACACTCGATGGTGTAGAAGTAATCTCCGGAATCGAAGAAAAAATACAATGTATACATTAATTAATGTAAAATAATTGGTTTAATAAAATTTATAAAAAAAATTGATAAATGGGTGTGGAGATGGGATTCCAATCGACTTGATTGGGGAATAATGGAATTGAAATAATTATCGGAAAAGAGGATTTTTTTATCTAATTAGATTTTTCCTCTTATTAAAAACAAGGACTAAAGATGAATAAGGACACTCGATGGTGGAGAAGTAATCTCCGGAATCGAAGAAAAAATACAATGTATACATTAATTAATGTAAAATAATTGGTTTAATAAATTTATAAAAAAAAAATTGATAAATGAGACAGACGAATGGAAAATGAATATGGAATTGGAATAATTATCGGAAAAGAGGTTTTTTTTTATTTAATTAGTATTTTCCTCTTATTAAAAACAAGGACTAAAAAGATGATCAAGGACACTCGATGGTGGAAAAGTAATCTCCGGAGTCGAAGCTCAAATACAATGTATACATTAATTCATATAAATTAATTGGTTCAATAAATTTCTAAAAAAAATGATAAATTTATTTGTTTTAATGTTAAAGTTTTCTGCAAGCTGATACACTGGAGAATAAAATATATCACAAAGAGAAACAAAGAGGTTGTCCTCTGCTTGATGCAAATAAACATACACACATATATATCGAGATGATATATATGTGTGTATGTTTATTTGTATCAAGCAGAGGACAACCTCTTTGTTTCTCTTTGTGAATCAACAACTCTGCTACTCTCGGCAAAACAAAAACTTTTCAATTAAATAAAATATATGTTATATTTCGTTTAGAATTATAAATATGGCATATTTTGATTAATATTAAAAGAGTAGATGAAAATTCTTGAATTAAAAATGAAAAATGAAATACAATTGGCGAAATTGATTAAACAAATTGAATTAAAAAATTTCATTAATTAATTGGAGGAAAAAGTGAAAAAATGATAAAGACTCGGCACGCTCTTTGCGCATCTTGGGGTATTTGGCAATATTTGTCTGAGAACGGATTGAGATAGAAACTTAGCACAAAGATTCAGTTTATTTAATATAAACTTGTGTGTCAGATTTCAGGTCCGTAATTATAGTTAATAGTTCTTAGTTTGAGAAATAAATATTTTTTTGGCACCAGAATGAACTCTCTGGGAACTTCCGTTCATGAATTATCGAGAGTATCGGAATAATCCAGACAATCTAAAAAATCATAGTTGAAAATAACTTGTCTTCAGGTTTCAGACATTTTTAAATATGAGTCAGCAAAAAAATGAAAATATTTGAGGGAATAAGAAAATAACTTTATCGGATAGTTGGAACCGTTTCTTATGCATATATACAACTATCTAGATTTTACTAATAGTCTAAGATCCCGACTTAGGTCGACCTTCACCTATCGAGTTTCCTAATGAAATTAATATTTTGATAATATAATGTATTAATAAACAAAACTTGATAGGGTCGACATCCAATTTCCCTGCATATTTTTAATAAAAAATTCAAGTTGTTTTATTACATAAATGTAGTTATCGAGTTTCCGGATAAATATATTGCCAATCGAGAGTAAAATATGTATATAAAATGCCTAAGTTGGGTAGCCATCTTTTTTCCCTGCACAAGTCCAGGTAGATAGGGTATCAACAGGCAACTTCAAATTAGTATTTTGTAGTTATAGAATTTTTTTGTTATATATGAAAATGTAGATATTTAAAAAATAAAATAAATAAATAAATAATAAATAAATAAAAATAAATAAATCTAATAAATTAGATAAAATAGCTATGCAGGGAAATTGGATGTCGACCCTATCAAGCCTTGTTTAGTAATACATTATATTATCAAAATATTAATTTCATTAGGAAACTCGATAGGTGAAGGTCGACCTAAGTCGGGATCTTGTACTATAAGTAAACTGCCCAATGAATATTTGTTGAGAAAGAATCGAGTCTAGGTAATTTTTTCAAGCAATTATTTGTAAATATTTTTTGAATTTTCTTAAAAGGATTTCATATTTCTTTTTTATATTGATTGGAAAAGAATCATAAAGTTGAAATCGGGAATCAATCACTTCTGTCAATTGCAACGTCCAACAAAATGTTACACAGTTTTAGATTTTTTTGAATTAAAACTTATTCATCCGTAAATTTGTTTTGACGTTCCCCGGTTAGAGATACGTGTTTTAGTGGCTGCGAATAAGGATGTATGTGAGTCAAAATGTCATTTTTACCAAGGTACGTACAAAAAAATATTGATTAAAATTTTGGTATTTTTCTCACGAAACTTTCGTAGTCACATATGAAACTTTTTTCAGATTTAAAATAAAGAAAAAAAAATAATAATCAAATCATTAAACTAAAATTTACTTTAAGTAGTTAAACTTTCAAGCCTGTGCACCATCAGTGATGCATATAATAATATACTTTCAATTATTAGATTAAGTTACTTTTAGAAGCAATAAAACATGAATAAGTGAATTACAATTTTAAATAAATAAGTAAAATAAATAAATAAAATAATACAAGTATAGAAATTAAATAAACAAAATAAATAAAAAGAAATTTATTAAGAGCATTATGGCATCTCTGATGTTTCTTTATTCTCTGTCTGTAAAGTCTTGATGTTTCTCCAATATTTTATGGGCTTTATTTATCTTTTTTACATGTATCACAGACCATCTTATAAATAACTCCCATTTTATCAAATTTTTCAACTTGGGTTACCAGAGGTGAACGAAACTGTCTGGTAAATTAATCAGATAAATAATAACAATCGATAAAAATTATTATATTTATTTATTATATGTGACTAAAAGAACCCTTAAATTATAAAATTTCTGGATAGTTACTTAAGTGTTGGAAGAATCTTATAAAATAATTAAGAACGAAAAGAAAGGAGAAGATAAAAATCCTCTAAAGGAAATAGAGTACAGTAAAACCTCGTTTATCCGGATGGGATTTGTAGAAATTTTTATTTAAATAAATGTTCACATAGATAATAATTTTCAACTCTAATAGCAAGAATGTAATTATAATTTCACCAAAAAAATTTTAACGTATGAATATATTTTTTTAAACAATTCTATATAATTTTGATATAAACATGTTTTTTTTATCTTAATATATTCAAATTCGCTTATTTGAGGATTTGTTTTGTTTTTATTACCCATATATCCAGATTATCCGAATTTTCTATTATCCGGTTTGCCTGTGGTCCCAGTTAGTCCCGATAAACGAGGTTCTACTGTATTAGGTTTTTCACATGTTTACTTTATAAATAAAATCAATTATATAATGTATAATTATCATTTTAAAAAGTACATATTTTAATTACTTTTTTTTAATTAAAAATCCATTGTGTTTTTTATTCTCCTCGTAAAATGAAATCTAACTGTCGCGTGACAGTTGTACTCTTCTGCCGATATCTTTCTAGCGAAATACAAATTAAATAATCTATCACATATACATATATCAATATTATGTTTTAGAAAAAAAAGTATAGGAATATAAATTAATAAAACCGAATTTATACTTCTGAATACAGTAGAATCCCGATATATCATATCTTCAAGGGGAAAAGGATAAGTACGATATATCGACATTCGCAATATCGAGGGTAAAAATTAAAAATACGATATATCGATTTCAGGGGCGTGCTGGCCCGCCGGAACACCGGGCAAATTCTCGGTGAGCCGCTGCCCGCAACATTAAAAATTAAGAATATTTTAAAAGAACAAGATCGTTGACGCCGATTCATTTTCAAGGGCCACTTGCCTATTCGATGATTATAGCAAAAACCTTCCTTTTAGTTTTAAAGTTCCTCTCCTTCGTAATTCATGCCCTTCGGTCTCCATCTCGATCACTTGCGAGAGCCCTTTGGTTCTCCTTTTTATCTATTCCTTTATTTTTCGTCTGTGGTCCTGCTATATTCGGTGATATTGTCAGTTGCAAAATACAGGAGGGGGGTGGAAGGTCCCCCCCCCCCCCAAAAGCTCTAAGAATTGTTTATTTGTTATTTGAAATATATAAATATATGGTAGGTAATATTGTATTTTATTATTATATTTTTCCACTTTTTTAATTACTCTTATTATATGTTTATGCTAAGATGCCATCCGAAATTGGTCCACCAGGATACACCACCTACACGGAGTCGTGGCGGCCATTTGGCTGAAATTATATTCGAAACATAATGTCATCCAATATTCTTTAAAATAAAATAAAAATTGTGGCAATATCACTTAAAGAGGTTTTTTTTTTATTTTTTTTTTCAAGTTCGACCGCTCTTAATGAAAAAACCTGTATAATGTATATTAAAAAAAATATAAGAATATTAAATTTTTGTATTTTTTCAATAATAGACCCTCCCAGAAGAAAATTGTAAATACGCTCACTGAATGTAAGTAACATTTACCTACTGTGTTAGATCTTAAATAGATTTATGTCGCTATTAAATGACACGTTTGCTCAATGTTGATTATTAAATTTTGATTATAGAATCGACCGCCTATACATAGCATCTAATTGAAATAATCTTTCGTCTGATATTTTCAAAAAACAGATTTTCTTTTAACGACTAATTTACAAACACCAATAATGTTTCTGTGGTATTTCATGAAATGAATAAATAAGCATTATTAACAAATTAAAAAAATAAGTGGGCTGAAATTGTGTCGCATATCCAGGGCCGCCCCGTGCCAGCCAGCACGCCCCTGATCGATTTATTTTTAGTTTTTTATAAATATGTAGGTATGTAAATACATACATATGTATGCATAAAAATACTGTGTTTAAATACATTAGTATGAATTTTACATTATTTTTGATTGTACAGTAAATTAAAACTAAATAAACATATACATATTTTTATAAATATTACATAACGTTATACCGAGGGGATTGGTTTTATACGAATAAAAGAGATTTTCTCAAAACACGACTCTAATTCAACGGAAAAATACGAATTATGAGACGTTTTCTCGATCTTGGAGAGGAAAAAATATACATTACCGAGGGGACTAAAATGCATTGTTTTTTATATGGATTTACGAGATTTTCCAAGGGACCAGCACTTTCTTACGATTTATCGGGATATACGATATATCGGGATTCTACTGTATTGTCAAGGCTTGTTGAATTTATTTCAATTTCATTTCAACTACTGATCTTTAAAGATGGTTTATTAAACGAATTCGTGATTTTGCAAAATTTCCAGATGGGCTGTATGTGTGTGCTCTTTCGGATTTGATGATGTGAAAAGTTTTTTTTTCCTTTTTTTTATTTTTTATCAACTTCAGACAAACTCATTTTTTTGCCTTTGGAGAAAGACATTCACTCATTGCCGAATTCCTCGAGAAGCATGACAGAAAGCGGCTGGTGGTGGATGCCCTCCGGGTACCATTCAATTCAATGCAATGCAAATGGCTGGGAAGTGTAGTGCAAAAGAAGAGGTCAACACGACTCTCATCTTCTTCACTCTTCAAAAGAAACGAATTATTCAACAATAACAACAACAACAACAACAAGAGTGTTCATTTGTGAATTAGTAAAGTCCACACTTTCAATGAAATTGAATTATAAAATAAAAAGATCAGCTCACATTCGCTCATTCGCGCTCCTTCAAGGACTACTTCTCATGGATTCCTTATTCATTGAGTTAATATTTTCTTTTCGAAGAGGGGATAGACAGAACCTACCTGTTTAAGAATATTTTTATAGAGAAATACGACCAAGGTCAGTCAAAATAGAAAATTGATGACATAATTCAATATTCATCTTACCAGTGAATTTAAATTTTAAGATAAAAGAATATAGGTAGGTACATATATCAAATTAGCAGAAGCATTTATAAGAAATTTTATTACTGCATTGATTTACAATCACTTTTTAAAAGATATTTGCAAAATGTTCTTTTACTATTTTTCCATTTGATCAAGATTTGATTAATTTATTAGTTAGTATTATTAAACCAAATTAAAATATCAATTCGAGAGTACTATACTAGTACATAGATTTTTATTTCATATATGTATCCAATAATATAAGAAAAAGAAAATTGACTCAGAAGACTTATTAGTCGAGGCGTACCTAGAAATATTTTCTTTGAGAGAGTTGGCATTATATAACTAAGTTTAAAATATATTTATTGTGTGTTGATTTGGGGATACCTGAAGATTTTACCCCCACTATACTGCCACAGCTATTAACCAGAACAGAGCAATGGAGAGTAAAGAGGTCCTTTAGCTTTCCTTCACATTTGCATGATTTTATAAAACGGAAGCTATACCTATCATTATTATAACTTCTTTCAATTCATATATATATATATATATATATATATATATATATATATATATATATATATATATATATATATATATATATATATATATGTGGGATCCAGCCAAGCCAACTTGCCCTGGTCCTACACACCATAACACCGCCCTGATTCCAGCCACCTCGCGCCTCCGTCAATCTGAGCAGCAGCCTGGCAGATTTTACCAGGCAACGCACCGTCAAGATTTGTTAAGTTTTACACGCACTCTTCAAGCGAAGAGTTCAGTCCACATTCCAACCCCCCCCCCCCTCAGCTGCACGAGTCCATTCCCCTATTGCTGCTCCCCCACCACCGCTCAAGCTTAGCGCGCCACTACCGCCCGCAGCGCCACCGTGGAAATCTGTTACCACTCGAGAGCGGCGACGACCAGCTAGTCCCTGATTGGCCATAATAACAAATGCGCTGATTGGCCGAAATAAGGACCTATCATCAGGAGCCCCAGATTTCAACGCGGCCTCTATAAAGATCGTCTCCCAAGTTGAAGACAGGCAGTTACTATTAACCATCCGACAAGAACAGTTCATCAAGTATAAGTTTACCGAAGATTTAACCAGCAAGTTTGAAGAAGTATTTTTCTACTCAAGATACACGAACATCTCCAGTTTTATTTCTACATTTATAAAGCATTTTGTTATATTATTATTATCGAAAAGCATTTAATAAACCATTATTATTGAAAATACTTGTGTCTTTCTTCACCTGGTTTAAGCCACCTAGAATAATCCCTACATATATATATATATATATATATATATATATATATATATATATATATATATATATTACGAATGGATAATTTCGAAATGAACTAAAGAGAGGAGAGTTTTGAATTGGTTGAATTAAATAAAGTTACGATGGGACACCGATTATTTACAAGATAGGATACCTACTCTTTTGTAATACAGCGTAAATTTCAAGGTCAACAGTATGTCTGCTGAAAAAAGAAAACCCTACATATGCGAACACTACCATACAGATTTCCAAGATTCTCACCTGTATCAGCCGCCTAGGATCATATGACTTGTACTATCGGTTTCCAAATTAAAGACATTTGTAATTGTAAATAAAGTTATGATCGGACACCGATTGTTTACAACATAGGATACCTAGTCTTTTGAAATACAATGTAAGTTTCAAGGACAACGGTATGTCTGCTGAAAAAAGAAAATCCTACATAAGCGAGCCCTACCATACAGATTTCCAAGATTCTCACCTGTATCAGCCGAATAGGATCATATGACTTGGCCTATCGGTTTCCAAATCAGACTTTTGTAATTGTAAATAAAGTTACGATGCGACACCGATTATTTACAATATAGAATACCTAGTTTTTTTTAATACAGAGTAAGTTTCAAGGTCAACGGTATGTCTGCTGAAAAAAGAAAACCCTACATAAGCGAACCCTGCCATACATATTTCCAAAATTCTCACCTGTATCAGCCGACTAGGATCATATGACTTGGCCTATCGGTTTCCAAATTAAAGACCTAGTCTTTTGAAATACAGTGTAAGTTTCAAGGTCAAAGGTATGTCTGCTGAAAAAAGAAAACCCTACATAAACGAACCCTACCATACAGATTTCTAAGATTCTCACCTATATCAGCCGACTAGGATCATATGACTTGTACTATCGATTTCCAAATTAAAGACTTTTGTAATTGTAAATAAAGTTACAATCGGACACCGATTATTTACAACATAGGATATCTAGTCTTTGGAAATACAGCGTAAGTTTCAAGGTCAACGGTATGTCTGCTGAAAAAAGAAAACCCTACATAAGCGAACCCTACCATACAGATTTCCAAGATTCTCACCTGTATCAGTCGACTAGGATCATATGACTTGGCCTATCGGTTTCCAAATTAAAGACCCAGTCTTGAAATACAGCGTAAGTTTCAAGGTCAACGGTATGTCTGCTGAAAAAAGAAAACCCTACATAAACGAACCCTACCATACATATTTCCAAGATTCTCACCTGTATCAGCCGACTAGGATCATATGACTTGGCCTATTGGTTTCCAAATTAAAGACCCAGTCTTTTGAAATACAGCGTAAGTTTCAAGGTCAACGGTATGTCTGCTGAAAAAAGAAAACCCTACATAAACGAACCCTACCATAGAGATTTCCAAGATTCTCACCTGTATCAGCCGACTAGGATCATATGATTTGTACTATCAGTTTCTAAATGAAAGACTTTTATAAATGTCTTTCGGCAAATATAGAAATCACACACACACTTACTTTTTTGTAAAATTCATTGATAAACCCTGAATTTTGTGTTATTTTTCAAATTTAACATTAGATTTTTTATAACACGGCATGAAAATACTTTTACGTTTTGAGATTTTAGGGGTGCGCAGCATCCACAGCATCCATAGAATTTATTTTGAAGAAGTTTCAGCGATAATGTTTTACTATTTATTATTTTTATTATATTTATTTTTTAATTTATTTTAAGGGCCAGCTGATGCCTCGAGACCCAATTTGAGGGCAGTCCGATGTTGGTTGCTATAGACAAGAGCAAAGTCAAGGCCAGCTTCGAATCTCTGCAAGAATTCTTTTCTCACTCTCTCTTATAGCTTCCTTCTCCATTTTCTTTTTTCATTTCCTCAACTTTATTTAATAGATATGGCTGTTATTTCTCATCCAAAAGAATAAGAAAGAGACAAAAAAACATTCTAGCAGCGAGATTGGAATTTGATTCTCTGGCATTTTTGCCATTTCATTCAAAACTATACATCTAAGAAAAAAAATGTTTTCTTCTTTCGGCTCTCTGGTTTTAATATATAGAATTAACACAAAATTCTAAAAAAAAATGTCTGAGCCTTGGGGAAGTGGTAGATGTTATTTCTATATAACGGTCAAAAAGTTTATCCCCCTTAAAAAATCAAACTCTAGAAATTGGTCTTAGGCCTGTTTCACACCTACCCGGCTGTCGTTTAAACGACATCTAGCCGACGCCGATACGCGTTCAGACATTCATTTTATTAGTACACGTTGGCTTTGAATAGTATGGAGATATTATATTATTATATTATGGATGTATGCATATTTATTTTTAAAAAAATTTTATCAATATTATTTAGCTATATTCATATTAAAATATTTCTCTCACAATAATATTGCCCAAAAATTAAAAAAAATTGATTTTCAAAAATTCCCGCTACCTGATAAAATTTAAACTTTGGCAAATTAGCTTTGCCATATACATATGGAAAAAAAATTGTGAGTATCCTCAAAGAAAATTAGAAGTTCGAAAATAAGGACTAAACCTATCTACCGTCTGAAACCCTCACTTCATCCACAGAACTCTCTCCTACCCTTCTTCAATCACATTTTACCAAAGAAAACCTCTCCCTTACTCCCCAGGGCCTCCAAAATGGAATGGAATGCTAAAACTTAAAAACCCAATAAGACACTTTAAAAATTTCAAAAATTTTCCTTAAAATGACTATATCTTCTTTTGTGGGACAAATAAAAAAAAATACTCAAAAATATTTTTTCGTATTTTAATGCTTCACCTTCCTAAACTAAACCATATCTCTATTTTTTCTGGTTTAAGAGATCTTGAAAAACTCTGAAAACACATTTTGGGACCAATTCTTTTTTTTTTTGTTTGAATTCTGTCCTTATATGATTCTTGTGTTTTGTTCCATAAAATAGGAAGATCATGAACTAATGTACCATAAACAATACTTCAAGATCAACTTCTGCCATGATAAACGACTTTAAACTTAATACAAAAACTTGTACAACAAAACGAGTAATCACAAGTAGTAATTGCAAACTTGTCGTGCCGGATAGATGTGTAGTGCGCCATTGGTCCCTGGCCCCACTTACTTCGCCGGTTGGTTTAGCCGACACCGGCAGTCGGTCTTTGCAGTGGGAGCCGGCGAGTCTCTTGCCTCCTCTAATCCCCATCAATCCCACCACGGACCCCTATTCTTCACCCTAGACCCACCTCCGATCATCATTAACCCCGCCAATCCTATACATGTACTCTGCACTCTAACCTCTTTCCCTAACTCTCATCACCCTCCGAACCCCACGAATCCAGGTGGAGGATTAAAATTTGTAGACCTCCACTCATTAGAAAGTACATATATCAATTGAAAAAAGTCGGGCATGGATTCCACGCACACATTTTTTTATTTAATTCTGAATCCAAATAAAAATCGACTTTTTTATCAGAATTTTAAATTAAAAATAATATTAATATATAGCTTTTAACTGAAGCAAAAAGTTACCGAGCCGCTCGGTGGTCAGGTACTATATTATTAATTTAGTTTAGGTTTAATTAAAGTTTGAAGTTGGAGGGATAACTTCTTGTGCTAGTTGTCTTGGCATAATCCCACTGGAATAGAGTGAGCGATGCCTAGCGGCGTTAGTTACTTCGATTTACAATTCTCCAATCTCCGCATATAGTATTTGCAACAGATGTAACCATTTCCTTCAGCTCTATAATAGATGCAAAGCAATAACCTAGCTCAATAAAACGCGTTCATTTTATGACCTAAACCCTCAAGTATCTAAACACTCCCTTGAATATACAATTATATCTTAAACTCTTTTCCCGATTAAATTATATCTAAACCTACATGTATAATTCATTTTATTAAATTAATTTCTAATCTTAATTTTTACCATGTAACTAGAATGAAGAAATATATAAATTTTCTATGAGCTTCGTCATTACACATATAATTCATTGATTTTAGTGTATCAATATTCATATAGCTATATTCAAATATGTTTTACCGGACGAGTCTAAGATTATGTAAAAATGCATGTAAGGGTGAGATTCGCAAAGGTCGTGTGCAATCAAGCTTTATAAAACGTGTATATTTTAAAATATTTATTATCTATTTTTTCTGTATTTTTGTTTGAAAAATAAAGTAGGTATTTTAGCAAGGAAAGGGTGAAAAATCTTGTTTATTATTAAAAATTAAATAAAAATAACCCTAAAAATAATGTTATAGTGAAAAATACTTATTATAACACTATAATCAATGAATGATTGATTATTTTGGTGAGGGCCGAATTTTTTTTGAAGTCAAAAAGTAATTTTTTTTACCAGTAGGTGTCTCTGTGAAGATATATTTAAGTAGAATACGCATATTTTATTTTATTTAATTCATTTTAAAATAACTGTGAGAGAACTCCAAAGTGGCCATTTTAAGATGATTTTTGTATATGCCGTCAACTTAAAAGTATGAAAAAATTTCACAAATATCATCATTCTCCCTTTATCAATGACAAATAAAAATAAATTTGATATCTCAAATATTTCGGATGATTTCTAAATTTTTGACGTTCAATATAATGATGATCTCATTTTCATGGGGTCTAATTCTTTATTTTATACCAGATATTTTTTATATCAGATATAATTTAATTACATAAAATATAATTGTAATTTAAGCAAGAAACGAGCCATTGATTTTGGGTAAGAATTGTTGTCGCGGAGCGGAGTGGGACTCCGGTTTGCGGTTTTATCTTCTACCGCAGTGGGACCGCAGAAAACTCCCACCCGCCCTTTTTATCCAGCTGCTTTAAAAGTAGACTGACTGCCATGCAATTGATATTCGCCTTGTTTAATGGCTGATCGGTATTAACTGGACACAGATGGTAATGAATGAATCAACTCCCCTCCCCCGGTTTACACACATGATTTGTATTACATGTGCGGATATTCATAAAACAAGCAAGCGAGTAGAAATAATTATTTGAATGTAGATGAAACACTTCATACAATATTATTATGAATATATCCTGATCTTGGAATTAAATCAAAATAGATTCATTATTCAATTAAATCAATTGGAAAAGCAAAGGCAGAGAAATAAAGTCCATTAAGGACCGGTTTGTCCACCTTCAGTCAAATATCTGATATTGGTGACTATGAGTTAAATCAGCTAACTTGCGAGTTTCGGGTACAACTAACTAAAGAGAGAGCCAAAAATAGATGCTATGTGATAACTATTTTGACTCTAAGACTAAGTTAACCTTCAGATAAGTAGTCCTAGGGATTATAAATGTACCTGGCTGAATGATCAAATAAAAAAAATTTAATTAGTCTTATCGAATATTATCATCATGATAAAGTAAATAAAATTTTGAAATTTTTTTTTAGAAATTTCTTTTTAGAATTTAATATTTAAAATACTAGGTAGGTTTCACACGAGGGGTGAACCGCGACCTAATATGCTGTACACCTACTTCCACTTGTACTTCCAAATATTTCCAAGTACTTCCATATATTTCCAAGAATTCCAAATATTTCCAAGTAATTCCAAATATTTCCAAGTAATTCCAAATATTTCCAAGTACTTCCAAATATCTCCAAGTACTTTGAAATATTCCAAGTACTTCCAAATATTCCCAAGCACTTTCAAATATTTCCAAGTACTTCCAAAATACTTCCAAAGAGGTGTACACCTACTTCCAATCGCGGATCACCCCTCGGTTTCACATAAATAAAAGATCAGATGCTTGTTTAGCACGACTCTAAATATATTTCGGGGTATAAGCCCGTCTTCAGGAGTTCAAAAATGACACTTTGTGAAGATAGGCTTATACCTCGAAATGAATATAGAGTCGTGCTAAACAATTTGATTGCATTTGATCTTTTATTTATGTGAAACCTATCTAGTATTTTATATTTTAAATTTTAAATAGTTTCTAAAACAAAATTTCAACATTTTCTATACTTTATTTAAAATGTTTCACCAAGAACCCACACTATTCTCCCTTAACAAAATTATCATCATAATAGAGTAGGTACAGTTTTAAGAGTGATTTAACTCATTTACTTGCATTTACCATATGTGAATTTATCCAATGTCAATTTAAAAGTTCCATTATCTGGAAAAATATCTATCAAGGAATTTAAAAATCAAATACTTTAAAAATTCAATTCAATTTAATCATTTAATAAAATGAATTTAGGTCGAATCAAAGATTTTAATAGATATGTTTAGATTGCATGTAGGAGGGTCCTGTCCCCTCAGGAGTTGAACCCAAGCACTAGTTTGCTTTCCGGGCAACTAGTTCTTTACATTTAATCATTTAAGTTTTTTAATACTTTGAAGAAAGTATATACCATATAATGTGAACTCCATGATTGAATTCAAAAGAGGATAGAGTTCAAATTTCAATGTCACCCGAAATTTTGGAAAATATACAATTTATTAGATTTTTAAAAATTATTTTTAATTTTTAACCAAAATAATAAATACTCTTAATGTAATTACATAATGTGATCTCCCCTATTACAACAATATAAAACTATATAAGCCACCTTCCTTCAAAAAATTCAGACAACGGCCCCCTGCTGTGCACATTTTGTATAGAAAACAATAAGAATAAACTCTAGTAATTGCAATAATACAATTTTTAATAATCTTTAAAGAATTTGGTGTCGGTTCTAGGTGAAACATTTTAATAGATAATAAGTAAAAATATATTTTTCTAGGTGGGTTTCACAAATAAAACAAATATATGTTTTGAGTTTTTATCTCGATATATATTTCGGGTTATGAGCCCATCATCAGGAGTTACAAAAGAAAACAATTTTTAATATTATTTCAAAATAGTAAAAAAAAAAATCTCTTTTCACAATCAATTACTTACAATATCGAGGGAGTGAAGAACAAATTCATTTAAAAGGCACGCAGAAAATTCAATCTACTTACCTGAAACAGAAAAGAGAGAGGAACATTTTAATATTATTACAAGTCAAGAAAAATTAAATGAAAGTGAAGGTGTAAAGTGAAATAAAATGGGTTTAAAAAAAATAATTAAATTAAATCATTAAAGATTTCCTTTTAAAGTTTGCCTTAAATTGTATATTGATGCATGTTTTTGAAATAATATTTACTTTCTTTGCTTACGAATTTAACTGTATTAATTGATTTCTAAATTCGGATGATATTTTTTTAAAAAAAAAGGTGGAAATATGAACGCTGCTGATAATATAGTTCCACTTAATCTAATAAAACAAATTGAGTACGGCCTATATATCTATGATTATTTTAGCATATTAAGGCAAATAAAAATTATATTAAGTATTATGGGACTTCCATGATGAAGTATTGGCGTGAAAATTAAAATATCGTTAAAAATTGTGAGTATACGAGTATAATGAATTTTCTGAATTAGGCGAATCAATTTTTTAGCATTTTTTCCGCTAACTGTTTGTTTCTCCAAGTTGTAATTTTTCAAAATATTTTTTGAAACTTGTGATTTTTTATACATTCCTAGATTAGTATATTCTGACAAATTGATAATGATATTTCGACATAAATTAATTATCAAGATTATAGTACCACCATGTTTTAGACAACTACAAAAAATAGCATAAGAAAAAGTGTCAATTGAATTGAAGTCTTATTGTATGCATCTATATTTATACTTGGATTCATAAGATGGAAGATTTTAGATAATGGCTAATAAGATTAAGAACCTCGATATCAAATATTTAAACATTAAGTAATTAAACAAAAAAATACTTTCAATGTGATTATATCTAAAATATTATCAGTTTCTTTCATTAACAGTAAAAAGAATCTAAATTAAATATTTTCATTAGAATGACGTCAGTTTGTTTTAAATGAAATTGTCAAATATGAAGATCTTCCAATGGAAATGGGAAAATAGGCAGCTTTTTAATCAATAAATTCTTTGACTTAAGGAAAATTTATATAATCATTCAATATTTGTTGTTTTATGTTAGCTTCTTCCAAGTAGAAACTTGGAAAAAATATTTTCCTTGAACACAAGGAGAACAAGTGAGAAATATACAGCCATCAATCTTGCCTTCCTTTTTTTCTATTGCTATCTTTCAAAGTGAGAATTAAAGTCAATTCTTATCCAATTTGAAATAGTTAATAAATAATAAATCTAATCGAAGAAAAGAATCATAAAAGTTGGTAAAAAACAACTCTTCTGACATGTAATTAAAAATATTCCATTCTATCTCGGATTTAATAGATGAGAGACAACCTCTTGTGATTATCTTAAAAATTTTTAATCTATTTCTATCGCCAACTTTAACTTTCATATAATAGAAGGTTACATGAAAAAAGGCAGAAATACGAAAACATGATTTCGAATAATCGAAAATTAGATGAAAAAAAAATAAGGGACAACCCAAAAACTATAATTATTGTTGAATCAAAAAATAACTACAACATAATTAAAAGAGATTTTTGTCGAGAGTAGTGGAGCTATTTAATTGATGAAGAAATGATCGAAGAGCGCGTCTTCTGATTGATGTAGATTAATATGCAACAAATGACACCTCGCAACCTCAAACTATCCCTTCGGGGTTAAATTTAAAACAGTTCTTAAAAATGAATTAGTCCAAAAGTTCTCGAATCATGTTTATTTATTCCTTTTTTGTATTATTACTATTTTAATAGTTCCTCAGCGAGAACAATAATTTGTATTCTATTTAAACTCGTCTGGACTTGTCTTTGACTTGCTTGAACTGGAAGATATATCAGAGAGGGACTTCAAACCTTCTATCCGGACCCTTTTCGGGAAAAATCATTCATTTTAATTGCCCCTTGAAACTATGCAACAATTTTATTTCATTTCGAGAACCAATATACTTTTCAAAAGAAAAAAATGTTTTTTATAGAAATATTTGAAATAACGGATAATATTGAAGGAGACATTAAAAGAGTGTGTCTTCTGCTGGAATTATAAATTTTATTTATTTATAACGAGACTATAGTTTATAATTTCAGCAGAAGACACACTCTTTTATTGTCTCCTTCAATATATAAAAATTCTGCTACTCTCGGCAAAAAAACTTTCAATTTAACGGATAATAATTTAAAAATTTAAAGATCCTCCCGAATTTTTTTGAAAATACTCTAAATGTTTGAAATTTTAGGGATGCGCCGCATTTACAACATCCATGGACCGCACGCCACTGATACAGTTCTAAGACTGGTTTGACACAACCATCATCCGCCTCCAGTAAACTCATATCTTTCTTCTCGAGAAAATATCTATTCCATCCTAGGTCTTCCTTCTTAAAATATTCCTTAGCATCTTCGTGTCTTAACGTGTCTCCTATTATCTGAGTTATTTCAATCTTCAGATTCTTCCACAGTTTTCTTTTAATTCTCTAAGTTGGAAAATAAATGAAAATCTCAGTTTTCAAGAAATAGTATAACTTTAATAGGTAGTTCAAAAATAACAGATTGAAAAATTACATGAATATGTGACCCCGTGTATGTAAGGAGATTAAACATTTAGCCGAAAAGACTGAATTTGCGTTCTGTTGCAGCATATTCGTTATATTAGCACAATTTACAATTTATGCGTTTCACATCTTGGGTCATCAAAGAACTGACCTATGCAAAAGATGCAAGTTCCCTCTTTCTCCTGTAGAGTGGAAGAGTCAAAGTTTTGCACTTGTTGTACCTTATCATTATGTGTGCAAATTCTCTCTTTTAAGTTTGAATATACACTGGTATTTTAATAGCACTTCTCACAAAAGGTCGTACGGAAATTACGGAAATAATACGTCTCCTTGCTGACAGAATTTTATGTCTCCATTTATGCGCTCGTTATGTTATTTTTAATGGTTCCTTCCAAAGCTTTCATTTGCGTGTTTAATAAGATTACCATTTTTCCTTCAATCGATTTACTCTTATTGTTTATTATATATACAGAATACCCAAAATAGATTTCAAGACATTACCGCACCTGCTTGTGAATTTTTGACTAGCTTTTTGAATATTCCGACCTCAAATGCTCATGTCGAATATTAATGACATCCTCTAAATGAAATTACATTTAATTTCATTCATTACATGAGACACAACACGCGCTCATCAGACACTAGGAATTGTCCCTGCCTTTTAGCATTATTTCCACTTCCTCTTCCTCTCTGACTACGCTTTAATATGTTCTACCTATTAACACACCTCTCTCGCATTCATTTTCTGTCATTTTCGCGGCTTCTCATCACACCTTCTCCTCCATCTACAATATAATTTGATTTCCTTATCAATTTTTGAGCTATTGAATGCATTCATCAATTGTTGTCTTATATTGAATTTAGTTAAGGCTTTCTTTCTTAAGTAGGCCCTAGACGGTCAATCATTTTGAACAAAATATTGAGTCAATCATTGTCGCACGCTTCAATCATCCCTCAATCAACCTAAATCTTTTGATCAAAACTCATTCATAGTGGAGTTTCGATTAGGTTTCGGTGTTGGAAGCTAGCTGAGAGTCCTCCATGGTAACTGCCGAGAGGGTCATTGAGGGGAAAGATTGATCAAAACCCTTCTAGACGGCCATGCGCCTCTTCAATCATTTGAGTCAATCAAACTTTCTATCAATCACCGTCAATGATTGATTCAAGCATCAAACGGGTCCATAGGCGGACACTCTTGCTTGATTCAATCAATGGCTCAATCATTTTGATCAAAAGATTGGCCTTCTAGGGCCTTCTTTAGTTATGATTATTTTCATTACTGTAATGGTATAGCATAAAAAAGTTGAATAGGGGTTTTAAGAACGTTTGGATCGGAGTAGAAAGCCATGCTTTTTGAAGCATATTTTTGTACATAGGTAATATTTGGTAATATTTGGTCATTCCAAGAGACCTAGATAATTTCTCTCCATTTTTTTTTTTGTTTAAGAAATGATTTTTTATTTTTTGTTTAAGAAATGATTTTTTATTTGTTCATTGTTTTCGATAAAATAGTTCTATTTTCCAAAAGGAAAAATAGTTCTGACAAATTGAAAACTAAGATTTTATATTGGAACTTAAATTTTTGAATATAAAAGATAAAATTGTTGATATCTTGAATTTCCGAGGTTGTCGAGGATAATTTTTATTACAAGTTATAGGGGTTGTGCTCAACCCCTCGGAAATCGAACCCGATTGCCCAAAAAGGCAATCAGAGAGTCAATCAGATATGTTTTTTAAATTTAGAATGATTTAGAGGGCGAGATTAGTTTTACAAATGAAAATTAAATCTTTGAGCGAAATATTTAGCAGCATGCACAATGTTCTGAGTATCGGTCCAGACTACTACTATCTCTGGCACTCGGGTTTGATTCCTGAGCAACACAAGCTTTTTGACATGTAATGAAAATTATCCTTGACACCTCGAATTTAGTAGATGACATTATATCATGATTTATTTTAGATTTTTAAATTTTCGAATTTGGTTTTGGGGATACGTATTTATAATAAAAAGGTTAGAAACCGCTGCTATAGAGCTGTGAGCTTTTTGAATTCTTTGTCGATCTGGAATTGAAGGAATCGAATTATTATGTTTAGAGAATTAGATTAATTATATTAAGGCTGTTAAGCTTCAGACAATAAAGCATCTATTGTTCTAATTTTGCCAGCCCTTCTAAACATACATCTATTTAAATACTATACTTCATTGAAATTTACCTATACATTTATTCTTATGTTGAATAGGTACTACAACTTCTCGTTGTTTTTGTCTCTCTCTCCTGCTGTTTGAGTATTTTTCACATGTTTAACACATAGAAAAATAAACACTTGAAAATAACTATGGGAATAAGGTGACCTGAAAAGTTTTTTTTATTTAATAACTAAATAAAAATAAAATATTTTACTTTCTTAAAGATTCTATTATATATTTTCTCGTTCTTTCTAATTCTCTTTTTGTACACCTATCTTAATTACTGTATCTAAAGTGAAACTAGTTCACGAAGTATTTCAATTATCATAATTGCCTGGGTATACTAATGATTTGATGATCTTTAATAAGTGATAGAAATTATTTACATGTTAATCCTCTCGAATTCCTTTTTTTTTACCTAAATTAATCCAATTTCATTGATAAATATCTATTTAAGTAAAAGTAAAAAATTAGTCTGCCGAATTATAAAAGCCTAAATTATATCTATTAAAAATCTCAAAACTTTCTATGGTCTTTTTCAAGTGATTGATTGATGAGTATAGATTAAATAATCCTCATTGATTTAACTTTACGAATCAAATAAACCAGTTCATTTATCTTTCGAAAAACATCTGAATGCTGGGCCATGTATAACTATATTTTGAGATTATAAATAAATAATTTCACTATATTATTATCTTGGCGTGTTTTAATAAAATCGAATTTATAATATCTTATTAATATTTCATTTTTGTAAAATACCCGGTTCCTTTCTATATTAGATGAATTGAAATCAAATCAATTCTTTGATCTCTATGATTTCTAAAAATTGGAATTTTTATGTAGCTTTTACCTTTGTGAAATACGAAAAATATTCAATTCTATAAAACCTAAGTCCATACATCGATTTCATTTCATCCAATGAATAACCTTGTTCTGACTGCAAAAATCTATAAAGACTTAATATATATATATAATTTATTTTTTCATTTAAGTATATATAATAATAATAATAATAAAGATTCATAATATTTACTTACTGGAATAAGAAAATATATAAAAGTATGAGTTTCTATTTTAATTAAAAGTTTGTCAGTAAAACTTTCTTGATCACGAATAAATGAAGATAAGATCACGATAATGTAAGTCAATTCAGAATATACGTAGGCATTTCCCCTCATTGTATCTGTATCATTAAAAAATAAGGTAGGTATTATTATATTAACAAGACTAGCTTGACAAAAAATATAGATAATGTTAGTAAATAAAAATAAAAAAATACTAAAAACGATCTTATAATGAACCCATTACAAAAACGAAATAGCGAAAAAATGGATTTTTATAATAAATTTATTATATTACTTTAGTTACAGCTACTAGTAAATACCACAAAAAATATATCTTTTAATTAATTGAGTAAAAATATTGGCTAATCTTTAATAAACTACAGTTAAATTTTATTAATATGATTTTCTCTTAATGTACCGATAATAAGAACGTGAGCTGGATTCAGCTAATAAAATTAAAAGATGAAAGATATTAAAGAAAATTAATATAAAAATTTGTCCATTTTAGACTTTCTACAAAGAGAACTTTCGGCGAAAAAATAGCCAAATCATTAAAATTTCGAGAGAGCGTAGTCTTGAAAAAGTTTTCACTTTTCCACCAATTTTTCTTCTTGTAATTTTTATTTGATATATAAAATGAAACAGATATTCATTCGCGAAATCTGAAATGCATACTTTTTAAGAGAATGTAAATTGGATGCGTTTCTCTGTATTATTTTCAAGGCCAATTTTAGACTCTATCGTTGGAAAATATTTTCACTAAGCTCCCTTTCTTCCTAGTTAGTCTTGTACAATGCTATTAATTTCCACTTATTTCTATTATTATGTAAGAAAAGGGCTGATAGAGGTCCATCCAAATTGACTCGCATTTAAAATTATAAGAATCAGGTTTTGAAATTTTTGGAATATTTCGAGGTTTGGATTTGAGACAAAGGTATTTGAGAACTCAGGACATTCCGAGTGAGGATACGGGAAAGATATAAGAAGGATAATTTTTAGGTAGAAGTCTTTTGTAATAAAATGTCAACATTAATATTATTATAAAAAAAATATTCAGGAAAAAACTAAATAGGTATATTAATAAAGTGGGGAGGAATCAACCAAATTTCGATTCAAGAAATAAATAAGTAAATCCTTGTTTTCGGACTGAAAATAGGTTTTACTGGTGCTATGCTTTCGAAGGACTTACCTTTATTTTCAGTATATACAAATATTTCACAAGGATCTTTAATAGAATTTTGGTCATAATTTTAGAAATTTTCATTGACATGATTTTCTTCGTTCTTTCCTATAGATATAAATTAAACTATAGCTAAAGTTCTATTGAATATCCATTTGTAGTAGACTGAAGATAAATGACAAGGCCAGGGAGGCACCAAGTCCAAGTTTTTTACAAAAAGAACTAATAAGACGAATAATAAATAGTTTAAGCTGTTTTTGTGATATTTCAAAAATAGAAAGAAAAAAATAACTTTTTAATGCTCAATTACATTTTATCATACCTCATATATTATGTAGTAACGTAATAAGAGTGAATTTAGAGACGATCGGAGGGTGGGGGAAGCATTACTAGACATAATCATGATCAAACCTGTCGCAGCACGCTAGCTGTTTGGCAGTAGCAGCCAGCATCAGTCCGTTCATTCAATAGCTACGCCTCTTATAATGGAAGCCCCTGCTAGCTAGACAACTGAATTGGCAGATCAATTAAGGGTATAGCTACCCTGCGAACCAGGCAGGCGGTCGCAATACTTCATTAAATGATATAGAGAATATATATGTGAAAGTCTTTAAGGCTTTTTCGCAGATGGGCACCGCACCACCTTGTATATATGGACGTCCCTGCAAGGCCTTGGAAACTATTGTCTTACATATAAATATTTCTATATGATTATTTACATTAAGCAGAAGTGTGCGAGCCTCAATTTCTTAATCACGACTTCTCACTATCGTCGAAGTTTCATATTTTTAAAATTGATTAAAAATTCGAATAGAAGCCTAGGTTAAATTAAAAACTCAAATTCCTAACTTTCTCATTTCTAACGCGAAGCTCTATGAATTGAGCTAACCAATGCTTTCCTGCATTGAGTGCTGCTTGACGTTAGTTTTTTATTTTTATGAGCGTCAAATTCAATAGCATATAACTAGAGTACGTATATCTACTATTAAGGTAGTTTCACAAATGCAAAAATTCAAGAAGTCTTCGAAACTTGGAATATAAGTAATTAAAAGCATAATACACACACTGTTAAAATTTGAAGACGATTTACCACACCAAACATGAAATAATTGCAATTAAAAATGAAATTTTTTACATATGGTAGATTGGGAAAGGGAAGAAAAATGATCATTATTTTATTTTCTTTCATTGAAGGACTTTCACCATCTTGATAAAAAACTAATATTTATTAGTATAATATATTCGGAGTAACTTAAAAAAAAATTGAAATTATTTACTTCGTAGTTTTGATAATAAAAAAAACAACATATTTAGGCGATTATTTTTAGTGGAGGGGATATAAGATCAATGGCTTAGAAACGATCCATTCATTTACAGGATATAGTAGTGTGAGAAGTACGGCCACGTTAAAAAAACATAACCTAAAATTTTAGCACCGTTTAATTTTATAGAGTGGTTACGAGGCTAAAACTTTTTTGTGTGGATTGTCGCGAAAGAACTACCTTAATTTATAATAGTAGTTCCTAAACAAATGCGATTTTTTAAGCTAATATTTTCAGAATAAATTATTTTATTTATATATACCTACTAATAATTGAAATTTAGATATATTTATATTCTTTCTTTGAGATCGGGTTCAGCGAGAATATAGCTTGCTTATTTCCACAGTAGATACTCGAGTTCATGTCATATGTACACTATTTACATATTTAACCGGCTATCTAACTGCTGCTACACTTATTTACACAAACATAGATACACAACTACTACATTGATACTGGTGGATGAGCAGTGGCGAAGCCAGAAAATTTCCATGGGGGGAAGGGGGTCAATCCACAAAGCAAAATATTTAGTGGGATTTTTTTTATTAAAACAAATAGGTACTTGATAGAGTTTTTCTTTAGGAGACGGACTGGTATAAATATGCAATTGGATGTTGATGAAAGCAGTCCACGGTGGTTGTAAAAAATAAGACTATAGAGGTTTTATTATTTTACATTTATTTGTTAAACCGACGTTTCGGAGATTTATTCTCTCTTCTTCAGGGTAACAAAAATTATGATTTGAACTACTTTCATTGACTTTTTGTTACCCTGAAGAAGGAAAGAATAAATCTCCGAAACGTCGGTTTAACAAATAAATGTAAAATAATAAAACCTCTATAGTCTTATTTTTTTACAACCACCGTGGACTGCTTTCATCAACATCCAATTACAAATAGGTACTTTAAAAAAGAAGATAATTCTTGATTAAACATATGAAATATATTTAATTACGGTTAGTTTGCCATAAGAAACGGTTTGTCGTTGCCTTTGGGGGGGGGTTCTGACCCACCACGTGGCTACGCCCCTGTGGATGAGGCGCCAGGTTAGTGATCAATGATGTATTTGTTAATGTATCTCGTCAAGTTTCTGGCTCATTTATTTTGCCTTCTTCCGTTCTCTTCAGTAAACAAATATATAAAATTATTATTACATAAGTGTATTGAGGTATATTTAATAGACAATAACAAATATATCACTATCCACAAACTCAACCCCTCATCACATATCATTTGAAGCATACATTTTAAAATATGCAATTATTTCTAATAATACGAACCTGACCATGAATACTATAGCAAAATAAGGAAAAAAGATTAAATAATCCATCACATTTGAATTGATTCATCTTTTTTTTGAAGTTTGTTATCGACATTGCCGAGTACAAATCAAACAAATCTCCCAACAAAAGAGCAAATATTGATTCCAGTTGAATATTGAGAGAGAATGGAAAATATAAAGCTGGTGCTGGAGCTCCAATGGTAACGAAGTATAACAAACGGATGCAAAAAACACAATCAAGATAGGTATTTTAAATTTCAAAAGTCGAATATTCAATCTAGAAAAAAAGAATCATCTCAAAATGAAAACATTATCTTTGAGTAAAGATCTGCATGAAATAAATTGAAATATCATAAATTCATTGATTTCATATTTTTAAAATAAAATGCCAATAAAACGAAACAAATGAAATTAATATTCTTTAGAGTTATTAACAAATAGCATATTGTTAATTATAAGCGGAAAGGTCTCATTTTACAAAACACGTTATTTAAAAAAAAATAACCTTCCTTTCAGGCACATAGGTACCTATAGATTTTTTATGGAGGGGGAGACTGACCAACTGATTTGTTCAGGTATCTTATTCCTTTTTAAGGGCGCGACCCGAATTTGAAAAATATGTTCTGACGCGACCCCCTCCTCCTCGCCCCCCCCCCCCCCCAAAAAAAAAGTTTTTTTTTAATTACCTTATTTTAGACCATATTTAAGCAATTTTCTTCAATTTTACAATGATGACCTTTTTTTAACTCACATAATATAATTGTTTTTGTTTTTTTTTTTAATTAAGATAAACAAAAGGATACTTTTCGGCCCAAGGACAATTTAATGAAAAAGTACGTGTTTTTCATATTTTCATTATTAATAGTATTGAATAAATCAAAATATACTTTTAAATTTATTAAAAATAAATATAGTAGATCAAATATTTGGTTAACCACACGACCCATAGGTTAAGAAAGTTCTACACCCCGGCATAGGTAAAACAAAAATGAAATGCTTTTACAATATACATAATTCAGACACAGCTATATGTAGTTTTAAGATGTGTTATGAAAAGAAAAGAAAAATTAAACTGTTACATGTACCTATGGGGGGGGGGGAGCTGAAACCCTTGAATCCCTCCTTACGTCCCTGGCTCCTTCTAAGTCAAATAAGATATAAATTAAACAAACGCATTTGAGGTCGATTATGGTACTTTCAACCCTGACTCGACTCCTGAAATTTCTTCACCTATTTTCACGATACGAAAGATAATCTTGAATTATTGCTATTGCTCATTTTCGGTGAACAATTGCTTGCATCAATATCATTAAAAATATATTCTATTTTTTCTACGTCCTTGTCAAGAGGATGATAATTCGGCCAAGAACGAGTCAGGCACCCAAAATCGGTACCTTATATCATCCAAAATACTTGAGATATATCGAATTCATTCTTATTTGTCATTGATGAAGAGGGAATGAGTGAAATCGTTAAATTTTTCCATAATTTTAAGTTAAGCCGATTCTAAACGACGGCAGGTACAAAAATTACCTAAAAATGGCCACTTTGGAGCTCTGCCACACTGTCATGTTAAATTGAAATAAATTAAAAAAATGTAACCTATTTTACTTGAAAAAATATTTACGAAGTTATCGATGCCTCACAATCTTTGATACAAAAATATTTTTTTATTTTTGACCACACATAAAATTCAGCACTCTCCAAAATTTTAATACGATTTTTGAATTGTAGGAAAATGAATATATTAACTTATGAATTTCAAGTTTTATTTACAAAATTTAATGCTCTGACAGGCTGAATGATATTATAGCGACAATAATAGGGCCCCGTTTTTCTTTTTCAACAGAACCCTAAAAAAAAGATGACAGTTTAAAATGAAAAAGCAATTTTTTTTAATTAATCTAATTAGTCAGGATTTCTGTTAGACCTTGTCATCTGACATGTTTTTTTTTTTGTATTTATAATACAAATATATATTTTTTTCTGTTTAAGGAGTGGCAATGAAATTTTCCGCTCGGTCAGGCGTAAACTGTCAATTTTCTATCACCAAGTGATAGCTAGACCTACTTTCAAGGAACGAAAATAAAAAAAGGTTTTGTTGTTTTTAAATTTACTTATGTTATCTAATGAAATCTCAATGCAAGGGGGACATTTTAATGATGAAGATAAATCAAATGTTTTTGCATTCACAAGTGGTTGTTTATTAACATTAGTCTAAAAATCGAGTGAATTTTTTGAATCTTTTAAATTTATTAGAAACCCTTTTAATTTCGACATATCTGTCTGCCATAATTTCGCAGCTCTTATTACAACCAATGTGAAGTAATTTCATAGGCGTATGATTTTCATGTCACTAGTAAAGAGAAATTGAAAAAAAATTGAGGTGCTTACCAAAAATTAAAAAAAAATTTCTTCCAACCCAAGTTACCTTTGAATAGATTTTTTAAATATTATTAAACATATTTCTTGTAATTTTTGTTTTGAAACCTTATGAATATGAGCCTACAAAGAAACTAACAATGTTCCAGCTAAATTTATAGCATTTTGATTTAAAAATCTGTGAAAATTCATGAAAGTAGCTTAGAGGGACTATTTCCTATGAAAATTATTTTGGTCAGTGAAAAAGTTCGTTGGAATGATCATTGGCGTAGTTAGGAGTTTTCCTAGGGGGGGGCGTACAGCTGATTAGCCACGACATCGGTAATCCGATTAGAGATCAACTAACTTTTTAGTAGAATTTACAAATTTTGAAAGTAACGAAATAATTTAAGGAGAAATATAATACATAAAATATGCCTCGTAATAATGAAGTTTCGATTTTTCTAGGGGGGACAATAAGTTTTGAAGAGCCCCGTCCCCCAACTACGACCATGGGGATGACAGATAAAAAATAATTTGATTCGTTTACACTTGGTCGTATGTTTATTAATAAACAAATCTTTGGTAGGTGTTAGAAAAAATATAGAACAGTGCTATAGTCAATATGTTAATAAGTAATTTTAATTATTATTACCGTAAATTACTATTTTCTTTTTTTCTTTTTCTTTGTTGTTTTTTTTAGTTCTTATGTTTATTAATAAACAAATCTTTCATTCAGGTTAAAGAAATTGCTTTGGGTTTTCATCGGCCTAAATTTTTAGAGTAGTGTTGTGTTCTATTTATCTTATCGCTTACCTGTTTACAAAGACATTGGACATGATGTTTTTAAATATTGCTATCTATTTAGGAGAAACAGGAAATTTCTCATTAGAACTGAGTATTGAGATTCAATTAAGTCAGGTGACGAAGAAGAGATTAATGAGTTGTTTTTGTAAGGGACAAATGTTTCAATTACACCTCCGTGGACTAATTGAAGAGTCATTCCCCTTTATCTTATATTTTCTTCTTTTTCACTTTATCTAATTTAGTCAAATTTATAATCATGATAAGTTCTGAAAAAATATAAAAGTAATTAAAATTGTTACTTATTTGAAACTTTCTCTTTGGAGAGAGGACTGGTAGAATTTTCAGCTGAAAGTAATGCAAGGCAGCCCAGGGGGTAGTGAAGAAAGAAAAAATTATCATTCTCCAAATAAGGTTATTTATTTGATTGTCGTTTCTTTCTTTCCTCCTTTCCTTTTAAATCAAAGTTTCTGAGGATTCTCCCCTCCTTCTTCAGGGTTTCAAAGGGTCAATGAAGGAAACAAACAAGATGCTTCCTTCCTCTCTCCTCAACAATGTTTGAAATTTTTTTTCTTCTTTAGCAGAAGCATTAAAATATATTTTTTCCCCTTAATTAATCAAAGAAAAAAGTGCCGACAGTGGTGAAAACTTTAAAACTATGAAATAAAAAAATTCAAAAACTGCTGAGGAGAGAGGAAGGATGCATCTTGTTTTTTTCCTTCATTGGCCCTTTGAAACCCTGAAGAAGGAGGGGAGATTGTTAATTATGCTTAATAAGTAAAAGTAAAGTAAAAAGAAAAGGTGAAAACTTTTTCCAAGACTGTAAACTTTCCGCAAATTTTGTAGATGGTCATGGGAGTAGTGAATTTTCGACCCCAACTAGAATTAAATCAACTTCTGGAGGCTATGCGAGAGATAATTTAGGATTTATAGCGATTTTAAGCAGGACCCTTTTTCTGATGCATGTGAATGTTATAACCCTTTTTCCCGGTTGCCCTGCATAGGGGAAATGTACCAAAAGATATAGCTGTTGCATTTCTACTAGATGCAACCTCCAATGATTGGATTCTCAGTTAGTCCACGGTAATTAATTCCACTGTGATGAAAACATTATGATTAGGTTATAAGAGTTCAAATTGCCAATGGAAATAGACTTTAAATTTCAAAGGTAATCACAAGAGGTTGTCATTCAGGGTTCATCTAACAGAGTAGCCAATCGGCTCAAGATGCTAATTTTGGCACTCGAGTTCGATTCCCGGAAAAAGGACCTGACACAATAAAACATAATTCATTCCATCTCAGATCTAGTAGATGACAATTTCTTGTGATTTCCTTTGTTTGGGATTAGAACGGCTGTAATATTTTAAAAGTACAAAGAGAGTCATAATCTGATAACCGTTCCTCATTTTGCTTAACTTTCGATATCTACAAGATCGCTTTCAACGTGCTAAGATGGGAGTATACAGAGAGTAAAAGTAAACGTACTTTTTAAATTGAACTTTCAATAGGTGCTCATTAATTATTTCTTTTTTTTCTTTTTTTCATTTACAGATAAAATATTAAAACCCCCTAATAGCCTTCTTTCATTCAGAAGTGAAGGAATTGCGAGAAAGAGATGTATAATGTATTTTTTGAAAAGCGAGGGTCTTTCCCCAAATAGGATATGCTTCATAGAATCGAGAGAGGGGTGAAATAATATATAGATGCCGGGGCCAAAGGAACATAAAGAAATCACCACAGAAACTGCAATGGTTAGAGAATAGCCCTCTTGAGAAAATAGGAGTTGAGAAAGGGTAGCGGATATAGGGGTGATATTGAAGAGACAGTGTCGTGTTGATAGAACTCACATATCTCCAAATGAAAGCAAAAATGGCAAGATTGGAATTTGTATTCATTGTGTTCATTCGGAGATTTTTTTAAAAATATTATTCATATTTTTATCAAAATAAATTGAGTTTTAATTAAAAAAAACAATTCTTTTGGAAAATTAGCAAAATATTCAGCACAATTTTAATATTGATTTATAAACACTTTTTTAAGGGGATTTTCATGAGGCAGTCCAAAATTCAAAAAAGAGAAATAATAAGATTGGAGTAATTTTTGGAGACGGACTGATAAGTGAATTAAGTGGATATTGATGAGGCAGTCCAAAAAAGAATAATACATTACACTATCTTTTTATTCATAAAACCGACGTTTCGGAGGCTATTCCCTCCTTCTTCAGGGTTTTGAAAAGTCAGTGAAGGAAATCCAATGCGGCATTCCCCTCTGTCTCCTCTTTCAGTGGCAGTAACAATAATATCTTGTATTTCATTCTCAGCAGAACTTATAATGTAATTCTGCTGAGAATGAAATACAAGATATTATTGTTACTGCCACTGAAAGAGGAGACAGAGGGGAATGCTGCATTGGATTTCCTTCACTGACTTTTCAAAACCCTGAAGAAGGAGGGAATAGCCTCCGAAACGTCGGTTTTATGAATAAAAAGATAGTGTAAATTATCTTCTTCTTTTTTGGACTGCCTCATCAATATCCACTTAAAGAGAAATAATTATTAACTATCTTTTTTATTCAAAAACCGACGTTGCTGAGGTTTATTCCTCCTTCTTCAGGGTTTTGAAAGGTTAGTGAAGGAAAACCCTGAAGAAGGAGGAAATAAACCTCCGAAACGACGGTTTTTTTAATAAAAAGGATAGTTAATAATAATCTCTCTTTTTTGAATTTTGGACTGTCTCATCAAAATCCACTCAATTCACTTATCAAACCGTCTCCAAAAACTACTTCAATCTTACTATATTAAGGGCATATTTATATGCCAGTGATTATGGAAGTGGCGGCTTTGTTATTTAATTTTCGATTCGAGATAATTAAGGATTTGAAAAAATAAACAAAAACTGAAATTTCTTTAACGACACAACCAACTCAAAATAACGGTTTAATTTTCTGGAATTAGCGAGAGAAAAGAGGGGTTTATGGAAAAGAGATAGGGATAATTGGAAGATATATAGATTCTAAATTATATTTTTTCCCAAGGTAATGAAATATTGACGAACAATTGATAATTTTATAATAATGACGATTTATTTATAAAGTTAATCTATATAAAATCAATACAATTATCTAATAAAAAAAATCTCGAAACGTTAAATAGAAAATCAAGACGTTTCTGGAGAAATTCTCCCTTTATTAATTGAAAATTAGTTGATTTATGAATGAATAATAAAGAATTATAAATATATGGTATTGCAGTTTAGTGTTTAGCCAACTTAGGCACGGATTTGCTTTACTACGGTATTGATAACCATGGTCTTTTTAGTGTATAGGTACAAGTATAATAAAATACACACACTATTAATACTAACAAAACTTCTTAATGTTTCCGTAAATACTTGTCTTAATAGACCGAGAGCTACTGACCATTTTGAAGCTGTTTTCAGAACTCAAATAACATATCCCATGAATGTGTGTGATCAGCACACATCCCGGAAGTCAAATTCTTACTCGCCAAATCGGGTTGTTTTTAGGGGTAATCGACCTCTGAATATGACAAAAATACCGTAAAATCACCTCTTTGATTATAACTCCTAAACTGTTTACTCTTCGGCAAATTCCATTAGAAGAAAAATTGTAGAGTATGTAATTTTTGACATTTTTTATAAAAAAATTTGAAAATAACCACCCAAAAGTCAAGAGGGTCAAAAATGAAAATCTTAGCCCTTTCGACCAAACTCAGCCAAATTTTCTATACATATTCTATGGAACCCCAGAAGGCTAGAAATGCAAAAACTAAGTTAATAAGTTTGGTACAAGGGCCTAGATTTTCATTTTTTGACCATCCCCTCCCATTTTGGGTGGTTAGTTTTTGCATTTCTAGCCTTCTGGGGGTTCACAGAATTTGCATACGAAATTTGGTTGAGTTTGGTCGAAAGGGCTAGAATATTCATTTTTGACCCTCCCCTCCATTTTGGCTGGTTATTTTCAATTTTTTTTTTAAATAAAAATGTCAAAATTTACATCCTTTACAATTTTGGTTCTAATGGAATTTGCCATAGAGTAAACAGTTTGGGAGTTATATGTAATCAATGAGGTGATTTTAGGATATGTTTTGACTCAGGGGTCGATTACCTACCCCTAAAAACGACTCGATTTGGCTAGTAAGAATTTAACTTTCGGGGTGTGTGCTGATCACACCACAGTATGGGATATGTTATTTGGGTTCAGCTTCCAAAATGGTCAGTAGTTCCTAGACTATAATGTTTTGTAATGAATATAAGCATTAATTAGAAAATGGCATGAGATGAGGAAAGGGAACCCCATCGCCTCGGATGGGACAACATTACCAAAATTAATGTTTCAATAGAAACTATGAATTTGTTATTAAAATATTATTATAAGAGAAAAATTATATGGTAATTTACCTTTTGAACATTCCAAAACGTCCAGGTTTGTGACTTTAATACAATATTTTTAAGAATTTAGCAGTTCTCTATGAGAAGGGCCAGAAAAAATGATTGGAGGATTATCTTGAGTAAACACACTGAATGAAACCAAACTTAGTGACGTCAATGGAGAATGGGTCGAAACTCAAATCCCATTAAAATTTTAACTTGAGATGAAATTACGGAATTATTTATTTGAAAATTAAGATTGAACTCTTTCGGTAGTTGAAATTTCTGATTTCATAATGAAAGTAGTTAATTTTCCATAAGATAATGTTTGAACAGTAAAGTCATATATCATATTGTTTATCGATGGAAAGAAAAACAATCAACCTATCAAATATTTGTTCAGTAAATAAAAAGATCTCTCATATAATAAAATAAATATCATCAGTGCTTTAGATACAAAATAAGATAGAAAAACACTATATAAAAATTATATAGGATTTTTCATTTTATGTATTAGAAAAATCAATTTCAATTATACGAATAGTACCTAATAAATAAAAAAAATAGGAATTTCAGGCTCTTATTTGATTAAAGCTTAAACTGTATTAACGTTCATGTTTGAATAATGGTAAATAAAGTACATAGAGGAAGGATTTCAAATGATCTCTTATCAAATTTACAACAGCATGCATGCATGCAAGTGAGAAAGCTTGTTTGTTTAACAGACAGGAATTAGAATAATAATTGTGGAATTATTTATTATATGAGTTTGCGAAGAGAGAGATAGTAGGTAGATTCAACTTTCAGAGGATTCAGTGCATTTAAAGAGGATTATCGTCGAATTATTTATTTCCACGTTCCAATTTGAAATTCTCACAGAAAACAAAAAATGATTTTAACTAGTTTTTGTATACATTTTTAAAATGATCCAAATTAAATCTTTCAGTTATAATTAAGCCATTTAAATCGAAATTTTATAAATGAATGACTTTTACACAGTAAAGATTTATAGATTTTATATATATAAAGAGATAATAATCTATCCAATCGGTTTTATAATAGTTTATCCGATTGATTAGAAATACATATTCATTGAATGTAAATAATAAATAAATATGTAAAATAATGAATAAAATAGACTATATTATGTTCTTTGCATCACTGGCTTTGGAATTTTCAAAGATGGTGGTATAATAGTGTAGTTTTTTATAATAAGATACAAGAAGGTATTACTTCAGGAAGGTACCTTTACTATTTGAGAGCACGACTGAAACCTATGGAAGTTAAAACTCACATTCAGAAATTAAAAAAAAAAAAATTTGATTTCTTTTTTTAAATTTTCTTAATTTTTAATTAGAATTTTAATACTAATAAAATTGATCATAAAAATATTTTCGAAATTTAAATAGGGAACATAAAGAGAGGAAGACCTTTAACAAAAAATTATACCTACCCTCATCTGAAAAAAGCTTATTTTTTCCTGGATAATTTAAATCAGAGTTTCTTAAACTATCGGTCGCGACCCCAAATGGGGTGGCAAAGCGAAATGTTGGGGTAGTGAAAATTTAATTCAGATACATCAATTTAAAGAAACATTAGTATAATCTCTTATTTATCGAAGGAGATAATAAAAGAGTGTGTCTTCTGCTGGAATTATAAATTTTATTTATAACGATCTTCCAGCAGAAGACACACTCTTTTATTATCTCCTTCATATATAAAAATTCTGCTACCCTCGGCACAAAAACTTTCAATTTACTCTTATTTATCTTTAATTTGATATATTATATTTTATACAGCGCAATTATAAAATCGCAATACTGGTTAAATGTAAATTATATTTACATATTGAAAGATACTACTAAGAGCATCATAATAGCGCTTTGGCATCGCAATTTCAGGATTAAGTTATTTCAAAATCAAAATATGTCACAAACGCACAGCATATATATAACGTTCTTTGTATACTTGAGATAAAAATCATAAAACTGTTTTTTTCATATGTATGTACCTAACATGTATTGTTTACGAAAAAATCAATTACTTATCTAAGGGAGAATATTTATTTTTATATCTATAACATGGGGTTGCTAAAAATCTCGATGATGTCATGAATGTAAAAGTTTAAGAAACTCTGATTTAAATTAAGAGAATATGGAGGGTTTAGCGCTTTGCCAGTAAGTACTAGTTAGCCAGTAACATTTTTTAAATGAGATAATTTTTATTTATATATAGAACAACTTACCTTCCTCTTCACTCTACATGTATTTATTTATGTAAATTTATCAATATATCTTTTATTTTTATTTTTTATTTTAGTTTTCTTGTTTTTACAAATTTCCATACAAAATGTAGGTATGACTATTACTTTCACATTTATATTCTATCAAGGCACTTGATAAATTCACTAATTTTTAAAAAAATCGTTGGAGCCGATTTAAAAAAAAACGAAAAATCTTTCATGTAAATGTCCACTTCCGGTCTTCCGATTTCAATCAAAAGCTTAATGTCCTCCTTCTAACCTATATCAAGCTTAAGTTTCGAATTTCGTATCTCTGAGACTTATGGTTTCGAAACGCAGGGGTAGAAATTCTTACGTACGTAAACATCAACTTCCGATTTTTCTATTTTATCCAAAATCTTGTTATACTTCTTGTAGCCTCTAGATAGCTTAAGTTTCAAATTTCAAGGCTCATGCGACTTTCGGAAGACGAAATATGAACGATTAAAATATTTATTTTACGACACTCCTAATTTACAACCCCTTCCTTTAATTCAATCGGATCAAAAATTTCACACATCTATTACCTCATGACACTTGATAAATAAACTAATTTTTAAAAAAATCGTTAGAGCCGTTTTTGAGAAAATCAAAAAAAAAAAACGAAATTAAGGAAGTGGGTGTAAATTAGTAGTGTCGCGATGACTTCAAATAAATGAAAATGTGAAAGTCGTGTGTTGTACACATAAGTTGATTTTTGACATTCTAATTCATACCTGTCTAGGGTGAAATATTTTCTTAAGAAAATAGACAATTTCTTCATTTCTTTTAAAGACATATATGTTGTTGTTTTTAGTTTTGGACCTGAATTTGTTTGTTAAAATCTTTCCTGCCTCCACCCTAGTTCTAAGGGCTTTCTTACAAATTGCCCGAGAAGATTTTCTCGAGTCTCCGCTCCGCATGCCTTCATTCTTCTTTCCCTTTGCAGACTCCAAGGCAATAGCGTGTCAACGGAGGAATGCGGCTGGACTTTACTCGTTCAAGCGTTCAGAAACCAGAGGGGGAAAGATACCTTATAATACTAAACACTCGTAAAGCCTTTTCTCAATGAGCAAACACCTTTGGGCACTAATACTGCAAAATTATTGAAGGAATGTATATGCTAATTAAAGGGAAATTTATTGAAAATATTTTCACTTTTTTCACGGAATAAATGGGGTGTATTTTAGGTATAGGATTCAGTTTCATACTTTTAAGTTTTTTTAAATATTCTATGCGTATGGAAAATGGAAGTGTATGAAATTGTGTTGAATAAATAATTTTTCTTAATAGATATCAATGGCGTCTCTGGGCTCATTCAATAGACTGGAAGACTTATTCTATATTTATATGCATATCTAATCAATAATAAATAATCAACAATAGATTCCATATGTAGTTAGGTTTGTTGATATTACTAAATTAATAGATAAACTTAATCAATAAAAAAAAATTTTGTACAAAAAATTTACTTTTTTATAAATTTTTAAATTTGATAACCATTAAGGAGATAGGTGTGTTGGTTCAAGGTGAAACATTTTTTAATAATAAAAAATTAAGTAAAATAACGAGGTGGGTTTCACATAAAATAAAATAAAACAAAAGTGAGTTTTGATTTTGATATATTTCGGGTTGTCAGCCCACATTCAGAAATTAGAAAACAGTTTTATAATGCCTTAAGATGAGCTAACAGCCCGAAATATATTGAAATCAAAACTCACATTTTTATTTTATGTGAAACCCACCTCGTAATTTTACTTAATTTTTTATTATTTTTGAGTTATATTTCACTAGATGTCAGAATAAGGGACGCCTACTTTGCCTACCCTGCAAAGCTCCAAGGGTTAATATAATACAAAGATCTTATTTAAATTAAGTTTTAACAATTTTAACCTCAACCGGATGTGTTATACTAGAAAATTTATTTATTTATGTTTCGTCGACATTTCTGAATTCGAACAGTCTAATAGTTTGAAATTTTAATTTTAAATAGTGTGCCGAAAAAGCGTATAGAAATAAATAAATATAACGTTCGTTTCTTTAAATTAAGAGATAATAGGCAATAATTAAAAGAAGAAAAGCGATTTTCTGATCAAGATGGAAATAACTCTTGAATAGGGTCGAGAAGTAGTCTTCGAAATGTTGTGTACCTAATTAAATAAAAAATTTGATCCCTAAAGTTTCAACATAAGCTTAAAAAAATATGATCTGCTTTTGGATAGAGAAGATTTTTTTATATATTTAGTAATATCATTTGTAATGTTATTCATAAACATTCCTACTGTATATTAAATTAAGCAAGTAGGTACTTTGAAAAAATATATAATACTTTACCCATGCTTCGCATTGGATAAAGTAAAAAGCGAAATGAAATTAATCGGGATAAAGAAAATGAGATTAGAACATTGAGATAATATTATAATGATTATTTAAAAAAAGAAAGGATGCTCCAATTACGCCAAATTATTTTTCCACATAATAAATTTGAAGCTTAATGAAAAGAATTAATTAAATATTTTTTTTACAATCTTGTGTGAAATTATTATTTTTCTCTCTTTTCTTTAATTTTTCTATATACTAGATTAGAAAAATAAATAAAAATTATCCATATATTTGAATTAAAGAAGAAGGAAAGTATGAAATAGTTTCTCAAATCCGTGCTTGTTCACTGTTTCTTAAATGACCAATGAAGATTATACTGAAAAAGGTACTTCTTTTATTAATGAATAAATCAAAAAAGAATTGTAATATAACTATAACATTTATTTTCAATCTAAATATTTTCATTTTTTCCCTCGGGAGATTAATTTCAATCTGACTGACGGTCACTAGTCCCGATTTTCAGAGCCATTAATTTTTTTTTATGTTATTTTTCCTCAAGCGTTGATCTTCTGGACATTTTTCTGCTATATCCCAACGCGGTCAAAGCAATAAATCACTTTAAATTTTAATGTCTTTTGCCCAACTCCACCCTTCCTAAAATTTTGACATCAGACCCTACTTAAATATACTATATTAATGATTATTGATTTATCTTTCCAATATAACAACTAATTCATTCTGAAAATATTTTTATATTATTTTTTTTCTATTAATAAAAATGCAAAAAAAAACTGCTTACCCTTATAACTAGAGACCGGATTCCTATGCAATTGCATATTCTGTTTGCCACCACATACGACCCAGGAGATCAATTATCTATCCGAATCATGCATCTAGGATATTATAGCTTAAATTTTATAATGCATATCTGAATAATATTGCATAAAATTGACTATTTGAAGAATATTGCATAAAATTGCATAATTAAAGGATTCTTACAAATATTGCATATTTAGATCCAAATACATATGTTTTAAAAGTAAATTTTAGGAGTAAAAATGAAGGACGCGCCGTCCATATGTGCAAGGTCGTACGGTGCACGTCGGCATCTTTTTTGCAGGATAGTCATACCATTAACTGATCTGCCAATTCAGTTGTCTAAGTAGCAGGGGCTCCTATTAAACTAGATGTGGTTATTAAATAACCTGACTGATTCTGCTACTGGAAAACAGGGAGCGTGCCTCTACAGGTTTGAACATGATTGCGCTGGTGATCCTGTGGGTCTTAAGGGATTGAAGATTATAAGATTCAGAAAAGATGGAAGAGAATTTGAGAAGTCATAGAAGTAAATAATTTGGTAAATGCATTTACCCGTTGTCTAAAGCAATGTTAAAAGGATCAACTAATTTGTAATCAGTGATTAAAGTTTTTTTTTATTTATCCATGGCCTTTTAGCCATCAGATAAAGACTTTTACACAGTGATCAAATTTAATAAAGAAAAGAGAAGTCAATCTGGATGAGAATTTGAAAACACGATCTGCTGTTTGCTATCAATTTACAATCCTAGTGTTTGCATCTCACTATTATGGATTAGAGACACTAACTCTATCATTCCAAATTTGCCTTCTTCTAAGATTTTTTCTTTTTTTAGTGATGATGCAAAAAACACTCACCCTAAAAGTGCAGCATCTTTAAGTTATGGTAGAGTTTAGCATTTCTGAAAAGAAGAGATTACACTGTACTGGAATAGAAGCGAAGTATTGATTATGCTTTCAGGTCTTGAAAGAGGAAATAGTGTAGGACTTTACTTTTGAAGGTTTGCTACCATAATAGAAGTGATAATAGCTGCTGAAGTGATCATCAGAGAAAAGATCGAATCATAGCAGAAGATCTCTCATCATTTCATCAGAATCCAACATTATTCATATCCTGGATTATTTACTTAGTTGGGGTAGCACACATTTCTCGTTTCTAATGTTATTATTACAAATCAAAAGAATAGTAACAATAATGTTTTATGTTTATTAATTATAAAGATACCTTAATGTGCAAAGAAATTAAATTATAGATTAATTTTCTTCCTCTTCATCCCCAGGTTTATTATTTTTATTTTATAGTTTTAGACTTTCATTCATTAAGCTCTATTTTAGAATAAATTTATTGTAATCAAGTTTTCATGTTGGAGATAAAAACTCATCCAAAGCGGTTCTAGAGATGACCGAGATTCCAAACGAGCCAGCCAGCGAATGAGGAGATGAGCACCCACCCACACTTCGAGAAGGAAGGATCCCAGAGAAGACCGAGAGAGATAAATTAGATAGCAGTATACAATTACAAAGAGCAGCAGATTGTTGAGGAGAAAGTCCTTCCAGGGTCAAATTGTTGACCCGATGAACTCGATGTGCATTATATATACATACATTCTCCTTTCCACACTTGTTTTTATTAATCACCCACTCAAACTGCAATGTATAGTTTTTCAAAAACATTTAAGGGAAAGTAAAAGAAGGCTTATGAATCACGAACATAATTGCTTCAAAATTCAATCGAATGATGGAATATTTTTATTTTAGCATACAGGGTATGGTCAAGTATTGTAATAGTGCATGAAAAAAGTGTTTTTTTTTCCTTTTTTTCGAATTATCTCAAAAACGGCTGAAACTATGTTGATTAAAAAAATTTAGCGAAACCATGGCATTTCGGTCTACAAAAAAGCCCTAATAAGTGAACATCGAAAAAATTATATTTTTCGAGATAATAATTGTTTTGTCAAAATGTCTGTTAGTTTGTTAGTCTGTGCATTACCAAATTTTTGTGGACGAGCTAGCTCAAAAACTAGTGTGAATATCAAAACCAAATTTACACGTAGTTTTGGTCCATTGAGATTAAGAGCTGATTAGATTTTGGTGCATATCGACCCAAAATTAAGGGGTGTGGAGGGGGGAGGGTTAAAAATTAAAAATCTAGGCCATTTGAGCAAATTCAACCAAATTTTGTATACATAATCAGTGGGACCCCAGAAGTCTAAAAATGCAAAAACTAACCGCCCAAAATGAGGGGTGTAGGGTCAAAAAATGAAAATATAGGCTCTTGTACCAAACTCAACCAAATTTTGTATACATAATCAGTGAGCCCCCAGGAGTCTAAAAATGGAAAAACTAACCCCCTTCCCCTACATGATTATAAATAATTTTATTAAATATTAAATATAAGTGAGGGGCCAGGTTGTATGGTAAAGTCAAGTGGATGGCCACATCAGAAAACGTCAGCTTATTTTTCTAAGAAAACAACATGAATAAGACCTTAATTAGAGAAGTTTGATTTTTGATAAAAATTTTAAATCAATTTAGAGTGACACATTCATTTAAAGTTTTGTTTAATTTTGATTGTGAATGTGTGTCTGTGTGTTTGTTGAATGATTAAATTCAATTTGAACGGAACAAATAATATATACAGTAGGTACGTTAGATTATCATACAAGAATGATTGTTATTCCTACTGCCTCCCATATTCCCATAATAAGCCAAGTAACGTAATGCAACCCAATTCAATTGATTCCATCAATGAATTTATTAGACGTCATTCTAGACCTTATTAATATCATTTGGGATTAAACAATTTCAAATTGGGATTGATCAATTTCAAAATTCGAATTAACAGAATAACTAAGAAAAAATTAATTATTGATTGTATAATAAATATTAGAAAATACAAATCTCTTAAAAACAATAAAAAATAAGTTTATTCGAAACCAAAAGTTTCGGGAGAATTTCTCCCTTTTTCAATGATAAATTTTTAGAAAAAGAAAAAAGTTGCTTCCTCTAAAATTTAGAAAGCAACACTATTATATTAAATATTTTTATATTTAATATATTTATATAAAAATATTTAATATAATACTGTTGCTTTCTAAATTTTAGAGGAAGCAACTTTTTTTTCTTTTTTTCTAAAAATTTACCATTGAAAAAGGAGAAATTCTCCGAAACTTTTGGTTCCGAATAAACGTGTTTTTTAATTGTTTTTTAAAGATTTGTATTTTTTAATAACAGAATAACTATAAATAATAAAATTTGAAATTATTTAATCCCATTTAGAAATTTTTTATTCCCAATTCGAAATTTATTAATCCCATTTTAAATTTATTAATCACAATTTGAAGTTAATAGGGAATAGTGGATATAATCCTGGATTGTTAAGGATTGACTGCCTCTCCCTTTTAAAGGTTAATGAGTTGACTAAAAAAATTTAAAATATCACATACAGCGAGGGTCTGACCACCTCACGACAATAAATCAGACTTCTATCTTCTGAGCCTTTTTGCATTTTACTATTCAAAGTTACGATACATATTAGCTTTTGCTTAAAATCATCAGGTCATAGTTTGAAAGTCGTGGTGAATTTGTTGTTTGATAAATTAAAACATTTTTTTTTAATATTAATTAAAACTTCCTTTTCTGAGATGGGTCTATTTCTTTTAAATTTATTCAAAATTAGTGATCCTTAGATCAAGAAAATTCTTCAAAATATAGATATTTACCTGCGAACACGGATTCAAGTTCAAAGTTCTGTCATTCTTTTATTAATTTGATCATTTTTCTAATTTTTCAAAATGTTTATAATAATCAATAGTGAAATATTTTAAATTTTATTCCTATTTGTAATTAAAATGAGAATATTCTTGATAAAACTTTTGAGGTGAGAATGACACAATCTTTAGAGTGGTCTAAAATTTTCTAGTGTTTTCAACAAAATCAGATTCAATATCCATTGTGAATAGAACTAACAAGATGAATTCCAATGTAAATAAAAATTTGATTAAAATGCTAAATTTACTCTCTTCGTTATGTTTTTATTGTCTTACTCTCAATCAATGAAATTTTCTCTGGTTGTTCTAAACCAGTAGTCTGTCTCCCTGGTGTGTGGTCAGCATGTCTGGCTGGCAGCCCGGAGGTCTCGGGTTCGATTCCCGGCTATACCTAGTCATTTTTTCTGTAAGTATAGGGTCTGGAAAAAAAATTAAGTGAGAGATAAATTTAAAAACCTAATTTATCGATCGGAGAATTTACCACTGCTCGAAGCCCCTAAAAACTTACTAAATTGGATATTGGATTGTATCTAAGTTTCTGAGATTTGGCTCGTGATCCCGGCTTCTTTCCTTCTACTCCGTTCTTTTCACGATGGAGGGGCCATCCCATACAGGCCTTTAGCGGATGCACCTTCTGATGTATCTCCTTCTCACATCAATATCATTAATAAAAAAAAAAAAAACGATAAAATCTTTAATTAAATAAATGAAAAAATTGATGCAAAATCATTTTATCTCAACGCTTGAACTTCTCTTAAACATTGGACAATTAATTGATAAACATATGTTGGAAAAGAAGTATGCTAATATATATTTTTCGAATTCATTTGTCTTTTTTAGTTGTGTCCATTTTAAACAGGTTTCTTAAGAGGTGCGAAAAAAAAGTGGCAACAGATTAATTGAAACCATTGAGGAGAAGATTGTTTTTTATTGGAATGTTAAGTTCTCTTTAAAAAGATTTAGAAATGAAGAGTGTACATGTGTATATATGTGTAATAGATAGATATGAAATGAATCTTTTGCCATTTCAAATGTTTTTTGACTTGGAAAGAAATCAAGATTTGAAGTTTGTTGAATTTGAGTATAAGAGGCATTCCACGCCAAATCGGACGGTTTGTAAAAATTTAATTTTTGATTTTCTTCATTTTTTGACATTTTTTAGTACTTATCTAAAAACTCTTCTTGGTAAATTTTGAAATTTTTTTGATCACCGGTTTAAAAGATATCAAATTTCGGTTTTTCGCTCATAACTTCTTCAAATTCAAAATTTTTTTTCGAAATTTTTGTTTTTTTACATACTTTTTAGAAAAAAAATACAAAAAAGTATTTAAAGTGTTTTTATATGCAATTTTTGACTTTGAAAATTGTAATCTTGTTTTTGATACTGTAGTATGTATTCTTCGATTTTTTTGATAATTTTTTATTTTAAACTTCTATTCATTCAACAAATTTTAAGACCGGATTGATAGTGGGCCTATGATAATTAATATTTATTTTCGATTTTGATTTTCTTTCAACAAACTACAATACTAAGTATTTATTTTAAACACCTGTTAACGATAAAAATGTATAAAAATGAATTCAAAATAACTAAAAAAATAAAGCTCAATACCAAAAAGTGGTTTTAATAATGGCTAATAGCGAATAAATGTTTTCAGAATTTTCGAAAATCGAAAAAAAAATAGTAATTATAATAGGCACGGTATCAAAAATGGAATGCAATAAGGTTAGTCCTCTAGTAGTTAGATTAGAATCGATCGTTGTTTTGGATTTTAAGTCGATTCCTGCATGTCTTCAGCAATGGTTACCAATAATAATCGAAACGTCAAAAACCTAATGTAGAATTGTTATTCCTCAAGTTTTAGATGAGAATCGATGGCTATTTTTGGTTTAAAGTCGATTCCTCTCTGTCTTCAGCAATGGTCACCAATAATAACCGAAATGTCAAAAATCAAATCGTAGAATGGTTATTCCTCAACTATTAAATGAGAATTATTTTTGAATTAATGTCCATATGAACTACAAATTGCAAGTGATATCTGATTAATAATAAAAAAGGGAACAAACATGATTAATATTTCAAATGAATTTGGATAAAGTTTAGCAACGATCCGTTGCAGTTTATTGTATTTTTTCTAAAAAGTATGTGAAAAAAATTTGAATTTGAACCATTTTTGAAGAAGTTATGAGCGAAAAACCGAAATTCGATATGGCGATGGTTACCAATAAGAACCGAAACGTCAAAAATCCAATATAGAATGGTTATTCCTCGAGTATTTGATGAGAATCAATCGCTATTTTTGGTTTAAAGTCGATTCCTCTATGTCTTCAGCAATGGTCACCAATAAAAACCGAAACGTCAAAAATCCAATATAGAATGGTTATTCCTCAAGTATTATGATGAGAATCAATCGCTATTTTTGGTTTAAAGTCGATTCCTCTATGTCTTCAGAAATGGTCACCAATAAAAACCGAAACGTCAAAAATCCAATATAGAATGGTTATTCCTCAAGTACTAGATGAGAATCAATCGCTATTTTTGGTTTTAAAGTCGATTCCTCTCTGTCTTCAGCAATGGTTACCAATAATAACCGAAATGTCAAAAATCAAATGTAGAATGGTTATTCCTCAACTATTAAATGAGAATTATTTTTGAATTAATGTCCATATGAACTACAAATTGCAAGTGATATCTGATTAATAATAAAGGAACAAACATATTAATATTTCAAATGAATTTGGATAAAGTTTAGCAACGATCCGTTGCAGTTTATTGTATTTTTTCTAAAAAGTATGTGAAAAAAAAATTTGAATTTGAACCATTTTTGAAGAAGTTATGAGCGAAAAACCGAAATTCGATATCTTTTAAACCTGTGAACAAAAAAATTTCAAAATTTACCAGGAAGAATTTTTTGATGGGTACTAAAAATTGTCAAAAAATGAAGGAAATCAAAAATTAAAATTTTTCAAACCCTCCGATTTGGCGGGGAATGCCTCATATGCGAAATATGAAATTCATCATTATAATACTTTTTTTATTCCAATTTGGAAATTTAAGATAACAGTTCGAAATAGTGAAAAATGTTTAAGAAATTCGAAAGTGTATACCAAAGATATCTAGTATCTTCAGACTGACTCACAATAAAGTAGAATACATGTCTGCGAGAAGAATGTAAAACTATGTATACCGTATGTATTATTCGAAAATTAATATATGGTTAACCAGCTTCTGACTATTATGAATATGCCAGATTAAGGACTATAGCCGTTGCGTTTCGAGCCAAGATCGCAACTTCCATTACTTTTCTTTAGGCCTTCCCAATCAATTGTAATATGTTCCCGAAGATGGTACTAAGATTGGGAAGGCTGTAAAATGCAAATAGAACACTTGTTCCCTGAAGAGGGTTACCCTCTTCAGAATAATCAGAACAAACCGTGCTAAATCATGGAAATTCGGTGATCCTAGGGGAATCGGTGCTTTGAACAGGTAGAGACCGTTGACTTTGAGTATTTGAAGAGATTATTTTCTTTATTGTCAAATTGTCAAAACAGTTAGGGATTTATTTACTGGGGTTCAAATATCTAATATTAAATTTATTTGATGTTTTCAAATAAAATTTCCAATCTTTAACAAGATTAATGTTAAAAATATTGATCATAATGTATTTTAAGAAATTGTAAATATATCAAACAAGAGGAGGCTTTAACCCCTCCATCTCCCCCAAAAAACTTACCTATATTTTTTCTTAATATAGACATTCATTTCATAATCGATTAATTAACTGTATATCTATATAAAAGAAGAATCAAGTTTTAGATTATATTTCAAGATATCCCTTAATAAAAGAAACCCCTAAATAATTGGATTGTCCTATTTGCTTTCGTTTATTTATTCTCCACCGCAATTCACTTCCCATTTCTTTTTGAATTAATGCCACTTGTCAATCAAATAGATGAGAAGAACTTTCTGTTTGCCTTCCTTTTCTTGCATGTTTGATGAACAAACTTTGCTGATAACAAACAGGCTCAAGTCACCAAATAAATGAAGGGAAGAGAGGGACAAATTAAATTACTTGTGATAATCTTATTTGTATAAAAAATAAAGTAACACTAAAACTACTGTTTTTTTTCTAGTTTTGGAGTTTAAATGAAACACAACTAAAGTGAAATTCGTACCCATGACTTAAAATCTTGGGAGGTAAATGAAAAAGAAAAGAAATGGCTACAAGCTGCAATAAACTTTTTGACCCATTTAGTTAGTAATTTTATTAAAACACTAAATAGTAATTTTAAAGTTATTTCATTAAATAATATTTCTGAGTGTATACAATTTTCATGGAAACATTTATTTTCTGGCTTAATTTTCTGCCACTAATCATAGCTATATTTCGTTAGTTGCAAATGTAAAAATGATTGGCAAAAAGGACAGACAAGAGGGGAAAATGGCCCCTAGCGCCAAGTCGTTAGAGACTGTGTGGTATTCAACATAGAAATTAGGGATAGTTAACCTGGACCGGGCAAAAGGAGCAGTACAGCCAGAAGCCCGAGGGCGCCAAATAATAGGGGCGTAGAACGATTAAAAACAAAGAAAGAAAAGGGGCGGCATTATAAGTATCGCCCTTCGGGGGCTGAATAATAGTTTGCTAGTTTCTAGCGAGTAGACAACATCGAAACAAAGGTAAATCTTAAAAAGAAGAAGACAAGATTCAATGTGGAGAGTTTTCATTTTTTTGGCTCATCCACATTAAAATTATCACTATCAAACAAAATTACTTCTTGCATTAAAAAAATAATGTAAAGAAAACATATTTTTTACATTGAAAATTCAGAACGAGAAATGAACTTTAATGCTTTATATTTCTTTCTCTAGGAATGAGTTAGCCGATCTTTAGCTAACTGGTCTTTCTATCAAATCGATATTTGTTAGCAATCACATATTCCTTTACACTTATGAATAAATTTTAGTCATAAATATTTTAAAGATTTGTTTTCATACAATTTTGAGTTTCAAGCTTTTAAATTTACAATAAATTATTTGTTTTTTCAAAATATTTATAAGAAATGAATGGAAAATAATTTTTCCTTGAGTTAAGGTAATTCAAATGCCTGAAAATTGAAATTTAAACTGACTTAAGACCACTAAAATTAATCATTTTTAATTATATTTTTTTTAGTTCCAACTCTAAATTTTGTATCGTTTTTATTTGATTGTGAAGTCAATTTTATTTAAATACAAGTTTTTCGTATGACAGCAATTTTTTTTATAATGATACTCGAGGGGTGAACCTCGACCTAAAATTGTGTACACCTACTTACACTTCCACTTTCATTTCCAAGTAGAAGACAATAGATATCAATAGATTATCTAATGAATTCCAAAGTAATTCCAAAGACGATGTACACCTAATTCCAATTGCGGTTCACCCCTCGATGATACTCATACAAGAAGAAGTTGCACCAAAAAAGTACAACCTCTTTAGTCCAAGGTGGACCTTTGTATTTTGAAAATTAGAGATTTAGGGATTGAGTTGGAGTTTAAGGTATTCATGGATGCGTGTCATGAAAGATTGAAGGTTATATGTTGCTGGAAAGACGGTCGGAAGAAGAGAGTTCTAGTCTCTAGATGTCATTGGGACAAACGAGTTGGCGAATGGGTTTGTTCGGTTAGTATCCAATTTAATAGGGTAGGGGTATTGAGAGTCTTAGAAAATAGTGTATTTCGCGCAAATGAAGACTTTGGAGGGATTATTGATTTTATATCGAAAGAACGAAAGCCCTGGAAATATAATGTAGTAATATAATTTAGTAAAGATAGACAGTAATTGAGGTATACATGAAAATTTCCTGGTCATTTCTTTCAATTAATTCAATCATTTTCCCAAAACTAGATCCAAAAAACAATAAACCTTTCAAATGCTTTGAAAATTATTCTCGGAGAAGTGAAAATGTTAAATAGACTCGAAATAGGCATCAATAGTGATGTAAGAAAGGAAGTTAAGTGAAAAACTTCTAATTGATATAATCAATTAATAAAAGCACAATGGGTTAACTATATAAAATGAATGGATAAAAAAAAGATCCCAAATAATTGAATTTGGATACAACCCGAAGAGAAACAAGACATAGAATAAGATGGTGCCAATGAAGCAGAAACATATTAGTAATCTTGAGCATGATATGAAGCAAAATAAGCTCATTTCTCTATAAATATTCCTCTGGCGACTTGGCCACTAGTTTGATGATTTTAATCTTTAATAACATTAGATTTATAAATATTGATAATTTTTAATGCCTGTGTACGTAACCTCGAAAGCTAGCGGACGAAGTAATTAAATTCATTAACTTTTATACTCAATTTGTTTTCATAATTTATTTAAGACTTTTAAGTGGGGTATCATATGAAAGCGTGTGTTATTCAGAAAAAATTTTGGTTTAGATATATTGTATTTCTCATGGATTTATGATTTAAAAACTAAAAATAATCAATTTATTAGGTAACTTCCTTACACTATATATGGTAACATCGATGTATTAGAAGGCTAATGATATGATATGATTATATAGTAGAGGTGTAGAGCTGTTCGTTTGCTAGGTTTGTGCATACGAAACACTCAGCGTTTAAGCTACCACTCGTAGTTGACTGTTTTAAATGATATAATACCCTGTATGGTAAAGTAAAAATATGTCTTGTTTATCTTAAGAAAAGTTTATTAATACAAACTTATTTCACTACTACTTAAATGTAAATCTGTAGTATCTTATGAGCAGACCACCTATATGATCGGAATAAATCAGAAAGAGACCCACTGAATATCAGCTCAATTTAAAGCTCTGTAGAGATGGTGGGCTTTTCGAAAAAATAAACCTACTGGAGCATAGAGCATTTAAGGGCCACAACTTCATCTCTGCAAAGAGGAGAGCGGCTAAGAAGAAGTTTCTTTTGATTTGACAATTGGATATCGTTTTAATAATAGTAACCTGGAAAGTTGTAGTTTTTAACTGAAAGTAATGGAAAGCAGCCCAGGGGTAGTGAAGAAAGAAAAAAATTAACACATATTAAAAAATAAGGTGTAATTTATTGGATTCTTTCCTCCTTTCCTTTCAAACCGACGTTTCGGAAGATTCTCCCTCTTTCTTCAGGGTTTCAGGAGGGAAGAATCCTTCGAAACGTCGGTTTGAAGGAAAGGAGGAAAGAATCCAATAAATTACACCTTATTTTTTTATATGTATTAATTTTTTCTTTCCTCAATACCCATAGGCTGCCTTCCATTATTTTCAGTTAAAATTTCTACCAGTCCATCTCTCTCCAGAGAATATTTCGTGCAAATAAGTTGTAGTTTTTGTTGTTTTTTAAAAATTTTTTCTAAAATAGAAGAGATTTGAGAAAATGTTCCAAAGTGTTGGATTCATTAATTAATTGGTTCGAATGTTGTTTCGTTTTAATAGTTGTTAAATTTTCTGCTGTTTTAATAGCTGTGGGAAAGAATTTTGATGGTAAAATTGGAGGAGTCAAAAATAAAAACAATTTAATTACACTTTACAACTAACGATGATAAAAATATTTCAGAATACACTGCCATTTTGAAAATAATAATAATGATTTTGCATAATATTGACTAAAAGTATAGAATAATTTACAGTAAATTTAGAACGTGTTTAATTAAAATGATTTGTTACTAAAAGATTCTGGAAAAACAACGATAAGCAAACATACTCCAAGGGAGAGTGAAAGAATAAAAAGCGAAACGATTTATCCGTTTCTAGTTTGAAAGAAGAGACTGGTTTGTTCATGAAACGACAGTAATGAAAGTTCTGAAAGCGAGACGACCCGAATAAGGCAGAGTTCTTCATCAGGTTGCAATGCTAGAAACGGCATTCCAACTTGTCAGGCCTGTTCATTGTGCATCATCCTAGGACCAGGTTAGCTTATGGGACGTTGAACAGCAACGTCTTATAGAATAATAGAACCTACGAGCAACCATCTGTTAGCGAATATTCTTTCTCAACTATTAAGTATCATCTGAAATACAGTAATGGAAATATTTCGATCAATGACATTTCAGTACTAGTAGTATGATTTCATTTATTAATAGGTGAATCTATTCCGCTTTATTAAATGTAAATTAAATTAAAGGAACTTTTTTTTTGGAAAATATTTCTTTTAACGAATTTTCGATAAAAGGAGGTTAATATAAAATTATACAGGTAGGAAAAATAGTAATTTTGTATTACTAGCAGAAAACGATTGCAAGTTTTTTTTATTTATATGTGAATGAATATTATTCGGTTATTATTGAATTTGGTTAAAATATTATTGTTATTTGCTGTCTGAAGGTTATGTAGAGCCTTAGGAAGGCTCAATGAGCGGTAAAACGGTGTTCGATAAACTTTGTATAGGCATTTAAGAATATTTCTTTCATCCTTCCTTTAGAAATTTAATATTTTAATAATTAATGTAAAGATTTAGGAATCTTTTTTTGAGTTTCTTTTTTTGAAAAAATATGGAATTTTTCAAAAATCAACCCAGGTTATTTAGACACCATAATATTAAGAAACAAATTTATTTTATTTAGGGACGAATCTAAGATTTTAGTAGAAATATTTTTATATTGCATATCAGAGGGCTTAACCCCTCAGGAATCGAACCCAGCAAGCGCTAACTTGCTTGCCGAGCAGACTTGGTCTTAAGGGTTTGGCTGACTGTTCGGTAAGCAAGCTAGCGCTTGGGTTCGATTCCTGAGGGGATGAAACCCTCTGATATGCAATATAAAAATATTTATACTAAAATCTTATATTCGTCCCTAAATAAAATAAATTCGTTTCTTAATTAATATTTTAAAATATTAACTTATCTGTTTCTCACAATTATAAAAAGTATTGCAAAAGTATTTACAACATTTCTGAAATCGATATAAAATTTGATAGATGCAGCAAGAGTTTAATTTCCTCGGCCTTCGAATTTAGCTAGTATCTTGTGCTATGTGCAAATTCATTTAGGAGCCAGATTTTAGCCCATTAAATTTGTAAAGTGTGCATTGAGCTTGAATTCAAGTAGAAAACGGTGACGTTACGTTTTCGACCAACCCGCGCCCAATTATGACATTATATTTGTTTATTTAAATGTATAAATTGCTCAGATTGCATTTTTTTGGCTTTTCAGCCTTTCTAGCCATAAGCCAATTTACTATACTAATTATTTATCTTTTAAATTTGTCTCTACCTCCCCCCCCCCCCTCAGGTTTTAGCCGGATGCCTTGAGTCGGATTCGAACCCGCTAACATGCTAACCCCTAGCCTACACGACCCCCGCTCAGATTACATTAAACTAAAGAAAGTTGTGGCCAAATTTCAAAAAGGCAAAAAGGTGGATATTTTTGAACTACCTATGTATTAATTATTTGTTTATCCTATTAGATTTATTTCTTTACAAAACTTTAGAAAATTTTATAAATAAGAGAGATATAAAGAGAATACGGAAAATGGATAAATATCTCTGTAAAATAAGTTTGGCCTCATTGTTATCCCTACTGTGACAATGACATTATTCTCATTATAGACCAAGAGCCTTATAGTTGTTGAGTGAAATTTCACATCACGAAATCGCCTGTGAATTACTAAGATTCCTTGAAATATTCATTCATGGGAAAAAAGATTTATATTTATTTGAATTTGTCTAGAATTGACTTAGCAAACTTATGGAGGACATCCTTTCAAATGTGAAGGCTAAAATAAATGAAGAACAGATTAGATTAGAATAGATGGTTGATCTTTCTTGTTCTTAATATTTTAATTAAGCCTCAGATGGCAATTTTGAAGTCGCCTCAGGTTTCAAGTCAAGAAGACACCCAGCTTTCAGTTTATTTTTCCGGCGGTCTGCATCTTGGTCGTAAACCAGCTGGCCTGCTACCATGGAATAATCGAAATAACCCTTTGGCGTCAGCTCTTCCCACATGGTTGTTCCATTCACGGCGTCGAATTGTTGCCTATATTACATTGTTCTCTTTATTTCGAGCTATTATTTCTCTGCTCTAGTGTTTTTCCCAGGATCGCTCTTAAAGTTTTCATCTTATTTATAGTAAAACATCAAAAATATCTCAAGATGATTAATAGGGGAAACCAAGTCCATAAATACCTACAGCGCCTGATTTTTTTTTTAATTTAAGGCCTCGTCAATTTTAATCAGTACCAATGTAGTTTTGTGTGTATTTGATGTAAGTGAAGGCCAAATTAAAGCCGGTTAAATTTGTAAGGTGCGCAAGACTAAGTTTGAGTCCCTACCGTGGAAAAGGACAACGTTATACCACGACGAACTTCTAATATTAAGATCTATGATTTGGAAGTTTAGATTATAAGTTAGATTAGATCATCCATGATGACAAATGAAAATTAATTTCATTTTTATCGACATTTAAATTCTGATTTCTCGAGCCCTTCTGTTAATGTTGAAGACATAGAGAGAATCAATTACCATGAAATAAAAGGTGATTTGGTCAGCTCTGAGTCTTCAAACGCTGATCTGCGAAAAAGTTATTGCCGCTTATTTAACACAACATGGTAAGTCTGGATAAAAAATATTATAATAAAAAAATAATATACATATTACTAAGTACCTACTATATATATTTATTTAATGGTTTTTATTTCTGCCTTGCGGTCCACAATAAGTTTATCTTATTTGCTCCATTCCACAGGGGTAAAAAGATTGAAGCTCTGGATTAATTATAATATAACGCAATAGTAAGTATGTATACTTAAATTATGACAAAAAATTATTGATTTTTTTTATTGAATAAATGGATAAAAAAATTATTCCAAAACGTTTATTAAATTTCCAAACGTTTCGGGAGAAATTCTCCCTTTATCAATGGAAAATTTGAAAAATAGTTACTTCAGGGAAGAATCCATAAACCTATATCTATATATAGTATAATTATTAATTGAAGAATCCCACATATGTTTTTGCCTGCAAGGTCAGCAACCATGACTACACCTCTTATAAATATGTACATAGATTCAGCCAATGATTACTCTATGATTACTCTATGATTACACCTCGCATTCACCCTTCAACGAAACATTGAGGGCTAGTTGTATATCGGTTGGTAAGCTCTTTTTAAACGTTGACAAAGAACTTACCAACCGACATACAACTGGCCCTAAGTGTTACCTTAGTTAACTTAAAAGAATGAAGAACTCTTGGTCGTGTTTACATAAAAAGCTCACATTTTCAGGAGTATATGATGTTTTACTGACAAAATATACCCTGGGGAATTTGTTAAAATTTTATAGTTTAATCTATTGTGATTAAAAAAATAAACAAGCCTAAGAAACATAATTTTAAAATTTATAACTTGTGTTTTGTTTTTTAAGAAGTTATTAAATAAGTTGGATTGTTTGTCATGAAGGCTGCCGACCGCTAGGGGATAGAACCTAAGTGCCAAGAATGCTATGCGGGAAAATGGCAAAAACTTGAAACTAACTAAGTCTGACATATAAAACCAACTACTAAATTTCAGCCAAAGATATTTTGCTTCTTCATCGTAAAATTTTACCAGTGTCTGGTTTGGGATTCAAACTCTGGCCAAACATATCTAATAATTTGATAAAACCGTAAATTTTCATTTTAAATTTAGTCTGTGAGCCCAAATCTCGAGTGGAATTTTTAAAAAACTTACTTCTTTGTAAAAAATAAATATATTTCCACAATTACTTACTTGTTCGATTATAATTCATTCATTCTTCAAGAGTGGGTCAAAACTAACATTTCCTTTAATGTATGACATAGAAATAAAAATAAAAAAACCAATGAATACTAATTCTATTAAATAAGGAAAGTGAATGAATCATTGAATTCAATATTCTTTTATTACGTTACTCCCTACAATTCAATTATACCTTTAAGTAAATAAGTTTATTTACTTAGTAGTTAAAAAAATTGAAATTGAAATGGGAGGTATTAATTGAGAACTTGATAACGAAGCTGGTGCGTTCGAAAGAAAAATGCTGATTTGATTTTTTATCAAAAAGTACATAATATGGTATAATTCGGAAATTAGTAAAATTTTATATAAACATAAAAATGTTAACATATATCAATGATATCACTGATAATGAAAAATTTGATAATTTGTCAATTTTTATTAATTCACCTCTCTTTTCTTTAATTTTGAAAGAATTCTACCTTCCATTTTTCCAAACCCAAATAAACAAATTAATTTCACTTAGAATCGAAATCTAAAAATTCCGAAAATTATTTTCTTTAATAGAAAGAATCGCAAGGAATTGGATAAATAAAAACACAGCTTTTATTAACTAAGCCAGACGATTCGTCGTTATGTTATTTTTGTATGAAACGACGACAAATTTTAGTTGTACAAGCAAACGTCGTTTCAGAGATAATTGTGAGCCACAAATATGCTAAAGAAAGATCAATGAATATAATATGATGTTTTGCCTTTAGAAAAAACTGTTTTTGACAAAGAGTGATAAAATGAGCTACTGAGGAAGTCAAAATAAATTGACGAAACGTCTGGTTAACTTACTAAAAGCTCTGTGTTTTAATTTATCCAATTCCCTTCGATTCCTTCTATTAAATTTAATATGGATACGAGTGATATAACATTATTTTCTTTCCTTGATGCATATGACATAATTTAATTTTTGGCCAATATCTGATACAATTTATTAGTGATTTGACTTACCTAACATAAAAGTAATTTTGATTATGACCCTGAACTTTCTACACAGATATTCTCCATTTTTAGGAAAAACTTTTCAATATTTTTGAAATATTCAAGGGAAGCATTTTTATTTATTTTATTCCATAAAATGTACCTATAATTTTATGTTATAGTATCGCAATCTGCCAAATTCATATATTAAGACTGTTATGGGGTTACTTTGAAGAATCCTATCTTTAATTCTATTTTTTTAGTTTTATTTAAAAAAATTATAATAATAAATTTTTAATAAAATAATCTTAATAATAAAGGACCATATGCCGGTCTTATGTTATAAATTTGGCAGAGTGCGACGCTGTAACAGAACTATATACATATTATATAGAATAATTAATATATAATTTTATCGTCCTTATAACCTTATTTTGCAAAAATTACGAGATATATGTGAAAACCACAGAAAAAAACAAGACTGCTTTTTAGTTTAATCAATTTAAGGCACTTGAAGGAGACAATAAAAGAGTGTGTCTTCTGCTGGAATACAAATTTTATTTATAACGAGACTATAGTTTCGAGGGCTTTGCCCTCTTCATCAGTCTATTACAATTGATTCACATGAATTAATGTATTAATGGAGAGAGAATGAATCAATTGTAATAGACTGATGAAGAGGGCAAAGCTCTCGAAACTATAGTCTCATTATAAATAAAATTTATAATTCCAGCAGAAGACACACTCTTTTTAATGTCTTCTTCAATATATAAAAATTCTGCTACCTTCGACAAAAAACTTTCAATTTAATTTAAGGCACCATTAGGCACGATTTAAATAGCAAAAAATAATATTCCTCATCAATTATACTTCTATCGATTAATATGCTACTGTAAAAAAAATTTTAACGGCCGCCCTAATATACGAGTATAGGTATATGAATCGCTGATTGCAGAAAAGGTACAAGTCATTGAACTGAAGTTTTGAGTAAAACAAAAAACTGTTTTTTGGGACTTGTATATAATGAGTGAAGAAACCTAATGTACAAATCAAAAATATATTTAAACACCATCTTTTTCAGCAGTATTTCAGACTAATCGCTTTAATCGCTAGAACTTAGTGATCTTCAAAGTTGACAAAAATTTATCTATAAGCATGACTTGTACCGTTTCTACAAACAGTGATTCATATATATGCATTTATACAATTAGTAAATGAATTAAGTGTTTGAATATCGTATTATTTTCAGGTTCAATTATATTTTTTACAAAAAAATATATATATATACCTATGATTTGTAAGCTTTGTAATAAGAAAAACGTAAATAAAAGAAAAAAACGTCTAACGTTATCCTTATGTACATAATATTTTAGGTCAAGTGGCAAAAAAAGTCGTGGCTAGAAGAGCACCAGTTTTAAGGACATAAGCAGTGACAAATGCTTTATATTTCCGATTAGAGTGCCAGTGAGTCAGACCATGCATGCATTCTCCGCACTACTGTACAACGTGTACATACCATATATCGATATATCCATGTTTATTATATATATGTTGATAAAATTGTTATTAGATTGGAAAGTAATTGAAATTTCCATTTAATAACGTATCAATTCAATTAAAGAGACTAATCAATGGTAGAGAAAATAAAGTTATTATCAAATTAATATTATTAGTACAATAAAAAATTAATATTAAATATTCTCTATCTTATATCAACATCATATTTTCATATTTTATATAATATATAGAATAAAACTGATAAACTAATCGGAATTTATAATTATAAATTTAATAAAAAGAGAAAGGACAGTTGGATTAAAATATAAACGATGGTCAACTTTTAATATACAATCACTTTTCTTCGGGAATATTTAATTACGTATATATCGATTTACCTATAACATTTAAGAATGAATTTATGTTTATGATTTAAACACACACACACACATTTATGTTATTCAGAGAAAGGGACTAGTCACCCCATCACCCTCCCTAAATTTATGATCTGACATTATTTAGTTTTAATTTGATAGAAACTTTATAATATATTTAAAAAAGTGATATAAATATTTATCACAAAAATATTAGTTGAAAAATAAAAAACTTTCCATTCTCATTTATAGATTTAATTAAATTAAGAGAAGGGTCGGGTAGGGTTAGGAAGTATGCAGCCCCCTTCTCAAATATCTGTATAGTGTATACGGTGACTATACCTTTTCAACTTCAAAATGGAGATATAATCAATGAAATTGTTGGAATTCAAATTTAATTAATTAAGAAGTGAATTTTATTTTATTTAGGAAACAATCAAAGATTTTAGTAGAAATATTTTTACATTGCCATCTTTTTCAAAAAAGAAACTCAAAAAAAGATGCTTAAATCTTTACATCAATTATTTAATTAATTAAGTTAATCCTCTCTATAGAGTTCTATCCCATATAATAAAACTTGAGCAAGATGCAAGGTAGGTTTCACAAAAAAACAAAATAAAACAAAATTGAGTTTTGAATTCGATATATTTCGGGTGTGAGCTCATCATCGGGAGTCAACGTTTTATTTCATTTTTTTTGTGAAACCTACCTTGCATCTTGCTCACGTTTTATTATTATATTAAAATGTTTCATCTAGAACCAACACCTAACTCCTTAAAAGTTAGTTCTATCCCATTTTGAAAATCATTTTTTGATTTTATTGATATGAGAAAGAGTTACACAAAGAAGGTGCAATATAGGCACTGCGTAAGCATTGCCTATGCTGAACTTTAGGGTAAAAATCAAATAATATAATTAACAAATTAAAAGAATAAAACTAATTTATACATGGTGGGACATAAAGATCTACCACATTTTGAAGAGGTATAAAAAAATGAAAAAATTGTTGAGTAATTTATTTTATTTATTAAATGTTAATATAACTTTTAATTATTTAATCTTAAGTTAGATTAATATTAAATCGTATAAATAAAAGTCATGTGGTGTACATAATTCATACCAGATATTTTATTAATCTGGTTAATGATTCGATATTTTTTTTTTATCTTAAGACAGATACCTACAAATCAGTACCGGGGGGTGACATTTCAACTAGAGGATGCTGTCCAAAATATAACCCTTCAATTTTTAAAATTTTATTTTATTTTTCGCTTACCCATGGAGAATTTCGTAACAAACTAAAGGGAGGAGGGTTTTGAATTGGTTGAATTAAATACAATTACGATTGGACACCGATTATTTACATCATAATATACCTAGTCTTTTGAAATACAGCGTAAGTTTCAAGGATCACGGTATGTCTGCTGAAAAAAAAGAAACTCTATCAATAATACATAAGCGAACTTTACCATACAGCTTTCCAAGATTCTCACCTGTATCAGCCAACTAGGATCATATGACCTGTACTATCCGTTCCCAAAGGAAAAACTTTTGTAATTGTCTTTCGACAAATATAGAAATCAAACATACTTACACATATTTTTTTTTATAAAATTCATTGATAAGCCCAGAATTTTGTGTTATTTTCCAAAATATAACCTTTCAATTTTTTAAATTTTATTTTATTTTGCGCTTACCCATGGAGAATTTCGAAACAATCTAAAGAGAGGAGGGTTTTGAATTGGTTGAATTAAATACAATTACGATGGGACACCGATATTTACAATATAGTATATCTAGTCTTTTGAAATACAGCCTAAGTTTCAAGGATCACGGTATGTCTGCTTAAAAAAAAATCAAATATACATAAGCGAACTTTACCATACATCTTTCCAAGATTCTCATCTGTATCAGCCGACTAGTATCATATGACTTGTACTATCGGTTTCCAAACGAAAAACTTTTGTAATTGTCTTTCGACAAATATAGAAATCACACATACACTCACTTTTTTGTAAAATTCATTGATAAACCCAGAATTTTGTGTTATTTTTCTATATAATTTAACATTAGATTTTTTGTAACATGGTATGAAAATACTCTTGACGTTTTGAAATTTTAGGAAAGCGCAGCATCCACAGCATCCATGGACCGCACGCCACTGCTACATATATTTATTCATTCCCGACTATTCTATTTTTTATTCAATTCTATAAATCAGTCATATATGTAGTTCAATCTCTTTCATTGATATATATAGATCAGTAAGAGTCAGACAGGTGGAAATAGGTGTGCCTAGGTTTAATTAAATTCAATAGGCCCAGTTCTAAAAGAGGGTTCCTTTCTCCGTCTTCTTGAGATATTCAAAGCAGAAGCGAAGAACTAATATATAAATGATACACAGTTTCTTCGAATGTTCCAAATCTATAGAATTACAAGAAAAGACTAAAATTCAAAAAGTTGTTCTTTGTATAAAACACGCTTAATTCAATACTCATCTCGTGAAATGTGAAATGAATTAATTGCCACCTAAAATGTAAAAGGATATTTGGATGAGACAAGAGCTAGATGAAATTTTAGAAATATGTCAGGCGGTCAATAATTTGTATCCTGTTTTTAGGCTGCCTATTAGGAAATACGCATAACTTAATTTAAGCCAGATGTGAGGAAATGTGGCGGGCCTGTTTCTCAGCTTCTACCATTGAAGAGAAGGAGGGAAGGCCTTGCATGATATGGATGAGGGATGAGGGTTGTTGCTTGTTGTAGACGTTGTTGCTTATCCAAGGCAAAAAACAAAACAAAAAATAAATTCTCTATTGAGCCAATTCTGTCACTTGAAATAAAACTGAAAAAGGATGATAAGCTTTCGTCTCGCTCACGGAATTACAAACCAAGATTGAGAGAGGATTATGGAAATGATCATTTAAAATATTAAATAAGAAAAAAATACGTCAAATTTTTAAATAAAATTGAATTCGCCAGTTACTCCTTTTTCAAAATGAAAATAAAATTATTTTAAGAAAAACATAATTTTGGCAACTTTATATATCACCATCACCAAAAATTTTAAGGCTGGTTTGACGTAACCCATCCATCTCCATTTGACTACATCCCATGCCAGCCATCTCACTTCCCCGAAAATTTGACAATACAATCTTTCAGTATCTGAGGAAAATACTCTCAACTAGGTTTTCCCTTTCCCTTTCTTTCTCATTTCGTCCTCAAAAATATCCCTTAGCGATCTCCCGTGCCATAACGTCCTATCATCTGAGGTCTTTTCTTTCTAGGTATTCTCTTCTCTTGTTTCAAATTCTATTTACCAATAAATTTAAATATATATCATATCGAGTTAAATCATTATAAAAAAGAGTGATTTTATCTTATTATGAATGTACTACTAATTGCTACGTTATTTTCTCAAATGATACATACTTTATGAAATTATTTTTGAAAATTTGATGAAAATTCAAAATTCACCTTTTTTTTTTGACTCTTCGACCCTACTAGCCATCATTCAATTTACTGATATTAAATTAAGACTTCTATGCAGGGGTCAGATTTTTAGCCGGTTGCCTCGAGTTTAGCAGGCTGGTAAGCTAACCCGACCCCCAAAATCACCTAGTTAAATTGCATTCAAAAAATAAAAGTGCATTTCCTTAGGATAATTTTTAAGGGCCTATAGATCTCCAGTATAGGCTGGCCATTATAATATACAATACATACATTAATAAATAAATACATTATATATAGACGAACTCTTGACTGTTGATCTATTGAGATTTTAAAAAATATTCTCTGGAAATGAAATTTTATTTTTTTGGTCAAAATCTAATCTATCATGTTATTTTTAGATATTCATCGAATTTTAAAAAGTTATTTTTTATTTAAGCACAGAGATATCTTTACGTTTCTAATAGATCATCCCAACTACTAGATTAAGCGCCCTCTCTATCAATTTCAGTGGGATTCTAGCAACATGACTAAGAAGAAACTGGGAAGACTGTAAATAAATATACCAACAAAAACTTCCACCCATCTAAGTAGCAAATGGTTAAGTTGGGTGATATTTTGAGACCCCGCAATTACGAAAGGAGACATTTTTTGAGGGGGTGGGGGAGCAAAAACTTTTGTTTTGAAAAAGAAATCAGAATGTTTTTCATAATAATATAGAAATTATATTGTAATAAAGGAAATATTCAATAAAAAATTGAGGAAAAATGCATATATGATTTAGGAGGGGCCAGGGCCCCAAGCCCCTGGCTATGACTCTGAAAACCGGTGCAACATGCCAAGGCCGTTGATGATTAAGTAAATGGTAAGTAAATAAATTTTGAAAAATTATTTGTTATATTTTGTCCAACTATTAAAAATAATAATTTTGTATATTTTTTATTATCTACTCGTAATATTCGTTTGTAGGTTGATTTGATTAGATTATTTTAAATGAACTGAATGGTTGATGAAATAATAATTAAATTAGATAAATAAATAAAAGATTATATAATCAAACATGTATAAATTTTTCAATTAAATAATCCTTCTTTCAAAAAAAATAAAAAAATAAAAATAAAAAATAAATGAAATCTCCAAAATTGAAATTTAATAAAAAAAAATTTCTTTCAATTTATAATTGAACAGGCATCGTAAAATAATTAAATATATGTCAACAAACTTTATTTCGATCTAGAATTATATAAAAAAAATGTTTAACCCTCTTTGAATCACATACTTATGATATTCAATCACATAATATATGATCGAATCACATAAATTTAGCCAAAAAAAAAAAAAATCTAAATAATATTTTTTTCTTGTGAATATCTAAAAAAAGAGAGGAATTTTGATAATTTTAGTATATTCTAAAATTTATTTTAATCTAGAATTATATAATAAAGTTTAGCCCTCTGTAAATCACATATTAATATCATCAATCACATAAATTTAGACAAAAAAAAAACTATTTAAAAATTGAAATATTTTTTTCTTGTGAATTACTAAAATAGTGAGAAATTTTGCCAAATTTAGTATATTCTAAATAAATTAAAATAAAATTAATTGCCGGTAAGAAAAAGAAAAATATTTTATTTTGTGATTATCTCTCGCAAATGATTTTAAAAAAATTAGAAAAAGAATATAGAATTTGTAAAATGTAAATAGGGAATTGTCCACGAGGGTTGGATGTCTAAGAATATAAATATGAACGGGAATTCACCTTACTCACTTGGTTGGTGAGCGATGGGGCTTTTAGGGTTTTAATATATCACTTAAATCCATCCAGAACATCCTCTAGTTGAATAACAATTGAATTAAAAACACTAGAAAATCACTATTATGCACTTTTCATTTAAAAAAAATAAATCACTTAAAAACAAACACAACATAAACAATGACACAGAAGTTAGTAGTACCGACCGAGCGTTCGCTCGCAAGCTGACAGAACGAGGAGCGCAGCGCAGCGTCTGCATTCACTTGTGACGCCGCCGTTAGAGTGCAGGCCTTAGCGGAGCTAACTTGAACTCTATCTGGGCGAAGGTATGCTAACTAAATCTCAAAAATATTTGGAATCGGTGGTGGCTCGTATACATATTGAAAAGAATACTGTGCCTCTCCATATTCAATTATATTAAAAAAAAAAAACTCAAAAACACGCTTCTAAAAAGTACAAAATAATGTAATACTTTTTTTAAATATAATTCAGAGGCACAGTATTCTTTTCTATCTCTACGAGCCGCCACAGATTCCAATTAAGCTAAGAGAGGGGCCAGGTGGATAGTAAAGTCATATTTAGATGGCCACACCAACTTATTAAGTTAGCTATTTAGAAATAATTGATAACCACCAATTTTCAGTATTTTTATTATAAACATTTTTTTTATTTATTTTTTATAGCTTTGATAAATTCAATACATACACTGTCTAAGAAGCTTCGCTTCTGTCGGGTGTTCAAAAATAAACTTGAATCATTTTTTCGCAAAGGTTGGTTTCCGGGGATAATAAAATAATTTTATGTAGAAAAGTATTGTATCTTTTTCTCAAGATTAAAAGAATGAAAACAGTATATTTCTTCAATATTGTCGATTTTTCTAGGGAGGGCAGTGCCCCCCTATCAGCCACATCTATGTTGTTTTTCTTTTTACATACTTTCTATTAGCTTCACCCGAGGGGTGAGCCGCGACCTAAAATCGTGTACACCTACTTCCACTTTCATTTCCAAGTAGAAGACAATAGAATACAATATATTATCTAATGAATTCCAAAATAATTCCAAAGACGGTGTACACCTAATTCCAATCGTGGTTCATCCCTCGGCTTCACCTGTATGTATGTATGTATCTAACTATGTATCTATCAATGTGACTTTCGTTCTGTTAAATTCCGCAAACATTTGTCTATAAAAATAATTGTTTACCTACTCAATTTTAATAAAATTATATTAAAAAAATAAAAATAAATATATTTAATTCTGTTAAATTACGTAAACTTTTCTTTATAAAAATAATTAAGACTAAAAAGTAAAAAAATAAATTATATTTTAAAAAACTAAAAAACACGCTCCTAAAAAGTACAAAATAATGCAATACTTAATCAAAAAACCTGGGGCGCAGAAACATGTACATTTAATTAAATTCAACAAAGTGTCCCACTTCATATAGTCAAATAAAATTAAAAATTAAAATATTAATCGGTCAAGATTTGAATTTCTGTATACCTGCTTATTATGGCTTCTCATTGAACTACTACGAAGATTAAAAATGGAACATTATGAAATGTGTTGTAAAAGTCCATCAAGTTGGTTTGGAAGAGTTCTATAAATCGTATTTTCCTTAAGGATAAGCTGATGGTTGCTTCTTGAAGGAAAAAAGGGAAGGAACTGTTGTTTTTTTTCAATGTCTTTTCGATAAAGCAATACCTGAAATCCAAAAAAAAGGAAATAAATTTATGGACCCATCCTCCTAACTTTACAGACAACTGCCAAAACAACTAAAAAATAAAAATAATTTAACTTGATTTTTTTTTAATATTATAAAGTTAATATGAATATTAACGCAATATTATTCACACTTCAATGTTGCCACTGCAATGTTGCTGCAATATTGCCAATGATGTGCAAGGTTCGCAATATTGCTGCAATATTCCAGTCTGTCTGGGACGCTTTTTGATTAAGTATTACATTATTTTGTACTTTTTAGAAGCGTGTTTTTTAGTTTTTTAAAATATAATTTATTTTTTTACTTTTAAGTCTTAATTATTTTTATAGAGAAAAGTTTGCGTAATTTAACAGAATTAAATATATTTATTTTTATTATTATTTTCATTCTTTTCTCTCCTTTTGAAGGAGGTCTGTTTACTATACATCGGCTGTAAACAGCAGAGATGATAGCTTCTATTTTGTTATTATATTGTTGAAGGAAGGTTCAGGAACCGCCGGACTGTCGCGCACGTACTCAGCAGTACAGCCTTCTGCACCGTCGTGATAATGCCCCTCCAAAAATGCCCAGCTCCTTTAAGTTCTTAGGGAGCGTCTTCGGGACGACACCAGTCGCAGACATGACAAAGGGCACCATTAGCACTCTATCCTGTCTCCACATTTTCCTAATTTCTTCTGCGAGCTCAAGATATTTATTTAATTTTTCGCCATAGGCTTGTTGGAGATTATGTGTATTTGGTATGGTGATGTCAATAAGGTATATCATTTTGCTATTCTTTATGGTGAGTATTATATCAGGTCTATTCGCAAGTATAGTCCTGTCTGTCAGCACGGACCTGTCCCAATATAGTTTACAACCACTACTTTCAAGTACACTTTCCGGAGTATACTCATAGTAGGGAACTCTGGTGTTTATTAGTTCATAGTGAAGAGCAAGTTCTTGATGGATGACTTTTGCCATCTGATTATGTCTATGTGTATAATCCGTACTGGCGAAGACTCGGCAGGCCGAAATGACATGTTGAATAGTTTCGGACATACCACCACACATTCTGCATCTGTCATCGGTCGCATTAGGATCCTTGATTATGTATTTAAGATAATTTTTTGTGGCTATGACCTGGTCTTATTATTATTTTTTATATAATTTCATTAAAATTGAGTAGGTAAAGAATTGTTTTTATAGAGAAATGTTTGCGGAATTTAACAGAACGAAATTCACATTAATAGATACATCTAGGTTCTAGGTGAAGCTAATAGAAAGCATGTAAAAATAAAAAGAACATAGAAGTAGCTAATAGGGGGGAACTGCCCTTCCTAGAAAAATCGACAGTATTGGAGAAATATACTGTTTTCATTCTTTTAATCTTGAGAAAAAGATTCAATACCATTCCTCGAAAAATTATTTTATCGTCCCCGGAAACCAGATTTGCGAAAAAATGATTCATGTTTCTTTTTGAACACCTGACAGAAGCGAAGCTTCTTACGCAGTGTATATATTGAATGTATCATGTATCAAAGCTATAAAAAATAAAAATATATTATAAAAATTGTATTACTCCTTTCCTTCTAGTAAGCAAGAGTAAATGTTAATTAATTTAAATTAAATGTTGTCTTTATAAAATAATTTCAATTTTATTTTTGTCCATTTGAAAGTATGTGGTTCATGAAATTTTATTTAACCAGACCAAAAAAGGAACAAATTCTAAAAACTCAAGCTGTCTGATTATATTGCATAAAAAGAATTGACTCGTCCAATTTTTATAATTTAATTGTAATTTAATCTGTTTTGATTAAATTTTTACTTTCACTTACTAAGCAAGATTATGTAAAATTAATCTTTTAATTGAATCGGTCATTTCAGAAACCACCTAAGTCAAACAATCATAACTTTTCAGGAATCAATCTTAAGTCACTGACTTTTGTCGTTTAAGGGGGTTCGGGACTGTTTATCATTTTTATAAGAAAAGTCTCAATTTTTTACCATCGAATCATTGATGGATTAAATATTTATTCCCGAAATTTGAAATTGATCGTCTGTCCCATTAGCGAGAAATAAATTATTGAAAATTGTCCTTTTAACATGGACCGAGCTTTTAAAAGGGCTATAACTTCTATACAAATTATACCATTTTCAACAAATTTATACAGATCAATAATTAAACTTTTATGAATCGAATGATACATTTTTCAATAGATTTGACAATCTAGTTAATTAGTTATTCATAAATGTAAAAAATAAAAAGTTATTTGCAGCCAACAGAATATAACAAAAGCACTAGTGTAGAATTCTAACTCTATTTCTTGAAATCGTTTTTGTGTTAAATAAATAATAATTGTGTTTTTATAATGAGAAAAAATTTATCTCAATATTCTCTTTATTAATAATATCAAAACAAAGATTTGTATTCGAAATTAACCTCATTATTAACAATTGTTTTATTAACAAATTTAGTAGGCAGAAGTTGTCGCTCTGCAGAAATACAACAGATTTTTTTGTAGTTCAACCAGATTGAGCTGCTGTAAGCTAAGATAGTTCTTTCACAAATGCAAAAATTCAAGAAGTCTTTGAAACTTTGAATATAAGTGATTAAAAGATTAATACAAATACACATACTGTTAAAATTTGAAGACGATTTAACACACCAAACATGAAATGATTGCAATTAAAGATGACATTTTTAACATAGGGTAGGTAGGGAAAGGGTGGGAATATGATCATTATTTTATTTTTTTTCATTGAAGGACTTTCACCATCTTGATGAAAAACTATAATATTTGTTAGAATAATATATTCGGAGTAACTTAAAAAAAATTGAAATTGTTTAACACGTAGTTTTGATAAAAAACAAAAAAAAACATATTTGGGGGATTATTTTTTGTGGAGGGGATATAAGCACAATGGCTTGGAAACGATCCAGCTAGTATGTGTGTATCCATATAGAGATTTTGTAGTGTGAGTGGACAGTCACGTTAAAAAAATATAACCTAAAATTTAAGTTCCGTTCATCTTTATAGAGTGGTTACGAGGCTAAAACTTTTTGTGTGGATTGTCGCGAAAGAAATTCCTTAAGCAATGAACGACCGACGACTTCGGGGTGGTGTTTGAAGAGGAAGAAATATATGGTATTGACGTGCATGATTTTTACTCAGATTATGGTTTTACCTTTAAGAAAGAGTTCGCGACAAAAAAAAACATGCTTGGAAAATCTTGACTTATGTGGTTTTTGAAATGACCGATTCAATTTATATCAAGGTTCTTTAATATCTGTGTATTTTTTATTTTTTCTATTTTATTCTTCAAATTTACCTAAAAATGTGAAAAATAGATATTTTTTAAAGTAATGTATAATAGTAATAGAAAAATAGGGAGAAGAGAAAATAATACATATTTAAAAAACCAATATATTTTAATGCAAAAGGTGATTATACAATTTCAACAAGTTATAAAGAAATTTTTAAACATGTAACAACCAATAAAAATAGATATATATATATTGTAGATTTATATATAACATACAGTAATGTATATTAATACGAATATGTATAAATTGTTTATTAAAAAAAAAATTTGATTATAATGTAGATTAAAAAATTTTTAAGTCTAATTAAAAAAGTTTTAAGTAAATTAAGAAAATGAGAGGGAAGATGAAACGGATTTTGAAATATTTAGAAATGTTGTAAAAAATGTAAAAAAAAAAATAATAATAATAATAGAAAAATCAATACCTTTGTGAAATTAATCTATAATATAGAAATAACCTTTCCGTTTTAGCTAGCTTTAAAAGAGATTCCTGGATCTATTTTAAATAAAAAAAAAACTAAATATATAATGTATTTTTATAATTTAATTAATTTCAACTAAATGATATTTAAAATGAATGGATTGTTTCCACAAGTGTTTTGACACTTTCAGGATCCATATCTGGATAGATTCCATGACCCAAATTGGCAATATATTTTGTTTTTCCAAATTCATTACACATTTCTTTAACAGTTTTTTCCAAATCTTCTTTGTTACTATACAAAGCACAGGGATCAAGATTCCCTTGTAAGGTCACATCAGACCCAACAGCATTTCTCGCCACTTTAGGATTAATTGTCCAATCGATCCCCACTACTTCATATCCTGCTGATGCTAAATCATTTAATGCATAATGTGCCCCTTTCGCGAATATTATTAAAGGTACAGACGATTGTACAATGTTGTTCTGTTTTAACCGAGAGGCAATTTCTCGTATATAAGGCAATGCAAAGGTACGAAACAATTCGGGCCCTAAATATTCAGCACTACTCTCAAAGACCTGTAGTAGTTGAGCTCCAGCTTTTACTTGCATTAACAGATAATCAACAATAGAATCAGTTAAGATTTGTAAAAGTTTTTTACTTTCTTCCGGATATTTATATAACCATGATTTAGCCTTGGATAAGGTTTTCGAACCACCACCTTCAATCATGTAAGCCATTAAAGTCCAAGGAGCCCCAGAAAAGCCAATCAAAGGAACCTGAAAAAATGGAAAAAAAAAATAAATATGTTAATTGAGTGGATATTGATGAGACAGTCCAAAAAAGAAGATAATTTATACTATCTTTTTATTCATAAACCGATGTTTCGGAGACTATTCCCTCCTTCAGCGTTTTGAAAAGTCAGTGAAGGAAATCCAATTCCGACATTCCCCTGTCTCCTCTTTCAGTGGCAGTAATATATTATATATTGTATTTCATTCTCAGCAGAATTTTAGTGTAGTAATCTACAATAATATATTGTATTTCATTCTCAGCAGAATTTTAGTGTGGAGATACTAACAATTATATATTGTATTTCATTCTCAGCAGAATTTTGAGTGTAGTAATCTACAATAATATATTGTATTTCATTCTCAGCAGAATTTTAATGTAGATACTAACAATTATATATTGTATTTCATTCTCAGCAGAATTTTAGTGTAGTAATCTACAATAATATATTGTATTTCATTCTCAGCAGAAATTGTAATGTGGAGATACTAACAATTATATATTGTATTTCATTCTCAGCAGAATTTTAGTGTAGTAATCTACAATAATATACTGTATTTCATTCTCAGCAGAATTTTAATGTAGATACTAACAATTATATATTGTATTTCATTCTCAGCAGAATTTTAGTGTAGTAATCTACAATAATATATTGTATTTCATTCTCAGCAGAATTGTAATGTGGAGATACTAACAATTATATATTGTATTTCATTCTCAGCAGAATTTTAGTGTAGTAATCTACAATAATATATTGTATTTCATTCTCAGCAGAATTTTAGTGTAGATACTAACAATTATATATTGTATTTCATTCTCAGCAGAATTTTAGTGTAGTAATCTACATCATATATTATTGAAATACAATATATTATTGTTACTGCCACTGAAAGAGGAGACAGAGGGAAATGTGGCATTGGATTTCCTTCAATGACTTTTCAAAACCCTGAAGGAGGGAATAGCCTCGTCAGTTTATGAATAAAAATAATTTTTATAAAAAAAAAATAAACCGACTTTAAAAACTTAAATGCAACAAATAAAAAGAATAATAACTTAAAAATAAAATAAAATCCACTAAAAAGGTATAAAATAATTATCTTATTTAGTTAAAACTAAACGACGAAATATTAACATAAAATTACTTTTTGAAGTCGGTGCCAAACAAACTATACCTATAAGCGAGCGTACCCGCCAAACGTACAAAGTAAGCCAACTCTTTTATTCCTATGACCTCCAGAGACTGGAACTCGCTCCCTGCCACCATCCATCCACCGCGACTTATAACCTTAAGCTATTTAAGACCCGTATCCACAGATACCTTCGACCTCCGCCCAACCCATAAAATTCTTTCTTCTTCTTTTCACGATGGAGGGGCCAACCGAGGCCTTTAAGGTTGCACCTTTTTTGCGTAACCCCTTCTCTCATCATTATCATTAAAAAAAGTAAGATTCGTCAAGTGCGATTCATAAAATCTATATGTTTGGCACCGACTTCAAAAAGTAATTTCATGTTAATATTTCGTCGTTTAGTTGTAACTAAATAAGATAATTACTTTATACCTTTTAGTGGATTTTATTTTATTTTTAAGTTATTATTATTTTATTTGTTGCATTTAATTTTTTTGAAGTCGGTTTTATTTTTTTTTATAAAAATTATTTTTATTTTTCTCTTTTTAGTGATGTTATTAATAGTGACTTAATACGTATGATGCATCTCGTAAGAGAAAGCGTCAAGCGAATTTATCATAATTTCGATTATTTGCTCATAAGAATTGGAGATTTACGTTATTTCGTCGTTGATCATATCATCAGAACTTGACCAAATTAATATGGCACCATCCCTAAGATACCCCGTTTCCAATAAAAAAAGAATCATCGAAATCGGTTCATAAACAAAGAAGTTAGGCCTGAACAAACCTAACAAAAAAGGTCTAATACCAATGAAAAAAAAACGGGACCAATCGGAAGCTAGACTGAAACCAATTCAAAAAAAAAATTCAGTCGAATAGAGAACCTCCTCCTTTTTTGAAGTCGGTTAAAAAGATAGTATAAATTATCTTCTTCTTTTTTGGACTGTCTCATCAATATCCACTCAATTTCACTTATCAGTCCGTCTCCAAAAATTACTTCAATCTTATTAAATAGGTTAATATTAAAACATAGGTATGAAATATCTTTTAGAGATTTATTAAAAGAAGTTAGATAATTTAAATGTAGAAAGAAATTTAAAAAAATAAATGAAAATGAAATAAAAAAAGTATATAAATACAACTGGTCAACAGTGGTTTTGTTGCCCTAGATATAAAAATAATTTCGAGTAATTTTATGCCAACAATTTATGAAACTATGAATGATTTCGGAATATTGGCTCGTTTTTTTTTTAATCTTCATTTTCATATTACACTATAAAAAGCAGAAAATATGAGAAAGAAAAAGCATGTATATTCTATAATATCAATTTTTTATTGATAAATATTACTAATTGTTTTGTTTTAGTGTTTCATTAATTTAGAAAGATGTAAAAAGAGAGAAAAATTAGAAAAACAATGTTATACTTTAGAAAAATGCCTTTTATAAGTTAATAAAGTAAAGGGAAGTTTAGTTTCACAGTGAATGAAATAAAACTCAAAGAGGTTTATACAAACTCAATATATTTCGGATTGTTAGTTCATCATCAGGAATTTTCAGATTCAAAACTAAGTTTTAATCTGTAAACTACTGATGATGGACTAATAATCCGAAATATATTGAGTAAGTATAAACCTCTTTGGAGTTTTATTTCATTCACTGTGAAACTACACTCCCTTTACTTTATTAATTAGTATCATGTTTCACCTAAAACCTACACCACTTTGACTTTTATAAGCTTTTCTTCTGTAATTTTAAATATTATAGGTACACCAAAATCAAAAAAAACAGAGTCAATTCAGTACTTTCATGAATCGTAAACTATGTACTTGAAATTATAGAAATCTGCAGAGATATCCAGGGCAACATTTTTTTTTTTTGAGCTGTGAAATTCATTACTTATTAAAAAATTAAATAATTAATTAGAAAAAATGTTTAAAAATATTAAAAATAACTTATCTCATTAGAATGTATTACTTAATTGTATAAAAATGTAAATCAAAGGGTTATCAGCTAAAAATTTTCTGATGAAATCTTCCAGATTAGAATATCTAATCAAAAATGCCTAATCTAGATGGTTTCAACAGAATCTTTTGAATTGATAAATAAACAACAGAACCACTGAAGCTTAAACATCTACAATTAAATCCGACTCTTAAAATAGAAATATTTTTTTGAGGTGATATAATCACCTTTAACATTTAAAATTAGATATTTGAAAAAATATTTAAGATAGCCATTTATGCTAGAAAAAATATATTTAAATTTCAACATATGATTTATGGTAGCATATTCAAGAAAAAGTTTTCAATTTGAGTAAATTAACGCAGGGTATTATGACGTTACAGATAATAAAACATCTAAATCTAAGTATATTACAAGTTTCTTTCAAAGGAAAAAAGCTGACATTTAATTAATTGTGTTATTTTACTCAAATTGAAAATTTTTTATCTTAAAAAACGGTAGAGTAAATTTTGTTAAAATTTTATTTTTCTTGACTCTGGCTCCCTTATATATATATTTTAGAAAACCTCCAAGTTCAAATTTCTACTATTATCAAATGATCATGTTATCTTAAACATAAAAAAAAAATAAAGAGTTTAATGTACACACCCTTGAATTAATATTGCAAACTTGGTGAAATTTACCTCAACTAAACCTTTTGTTTTATATATATAATGATATAAGATTGAAGAAGAAGTTTATAGAGACGGACTGATAAGTGAATTGAGTGGATATTGATGAGGCAGTCCAAAATTCAAAAAAAAGAGATATAAATTATCTTCTTCAGAGAAGGAGGGAATAAGCCTCCGAAAAGTCAGATTTTTAATAAAAAAAAATATTGTTTAAATTATCTTCTTTTTTGAATTTTGGACAGTCTGCAGCGCGCAATATTGGTCTCCTATTTAGGTCTAGACGCTATTATACTCCCAGTCAACTTCTTACACTGTATAAGGCTCAAATTCGTCCCTGTCTCGAATATGGCTCTCATCTGTGGAGGGGTGCCTCCAAGCATTCTCGTGCTACACTGGATGCGATTCAGAAGCGAGCAATTCAACTAATAGGAGACCCGGCTCTAACCAACTCACTCGACACACTGGTTCACCGAAGAACCGTTTCTGCCCTTTCCCTGTACTACAGATACTATCACGGTGTCTGTTCAGTCGAGCTGAAATCAATTATCCCCCCCCTAAAGCCCTCTTTACGAGAAACACGTGGTTTTCGAACGCTCAGCACACCTTCGCTGTCAAATTGGATAAAAATCGAACAAGCGCTTTCGCCTACTCTTTTATCCCTATAACCTCCAGAGACTAGAACTCGCTCCCAGCCACCATCTTTCCTGCGACTTAAAACCTTCAGCTGTTTAAGACCCGTATCCACAGATACCTTCGACCTCTACCCACCCCATAAAAACCCTTCTTCTTCCTCTTTTCACGATGGAGGGGCCAATCCAGGGCTTTAGGGAATGCACCTTTTTGGTGTAACTCCTCTCATCATTTTCATTAAAAAAAAAGTCTCATCAATATCTACTCAATATAATGATTTTAAAGATGCAAGCCTTGTAGTCTGGGATGGAGCGAAGCATTGTAAAAAGAATTCAAGCTACCTGAGTGGATACGCTATGTGGATTCTTTCAATTAGAAAAGGATTTTATTATAAATAGACAGCCTTAATCTACGATTTTCTATCTAAAGAAATCAAGCGAGATTGTCATCTACTCAATCCGAGTTGCCATGGATAATTTAATAATGACCTCTCTGATTGTGTTCACCCCCTCGGGAATAGATAGACCCGAGTGCCAAAATAGGAATTGTGGACCAATCTTTTTTTTGGTTTGTTTTTTAATGAGAATGAATGCAAGGGGCGTACAGCACCAAAAAGATGCAGTGCATGTACCTCGAAAGACCCTTGCATTACTGAAGAGAAGGAGAAATTGATCAAGAGAGATCTGACATATGTATCGCTCTAATATTTAATTGAATCTGAATCAATGTTTATTTGTAAAATTTTGCGGTCTAGTGATTCTAAATCTAAACACAGAGCTTTGCCATATAGTTTAAATAAAGAGATGAGTGTTTCGAACTTTGTATTTATTCAAAAGTCCAAGAGCCATAGAATGACTATTCCTAAATTTCCCAAAATGAATATAAAAATCAAAAATTCCTATAGTAACAATCAATAACTTTCTAAAGAAAGAGTCATCAACTAAATACAGGTTAAATTGAAAGTTTCTTTTTGCCGAGAGTAGCAGAATTTTTATAAATTGAAGGAGACAATAACAGGTTGTTATTAATAAATTTTATTACAAGTCAGAAGGTTTCTTTTCAGTCCATTGGAATGTCGCGATACATGTCCGATTAGTCCGCCTCAAAAGGTAGCCAAGTGTACCGTATTGCTGCTATTTTTGGCACTTGTAATCAGCCCTGTCGAGAAGGGGGGAATCCCCCGAGGCCCCGGGTTTTCTGAAGGGCTCCCTTTAAAATAAAAAATGTGCTGAAATCTAAAAAATCATATATGTTCATTGTTCATATACATATCGTCGGCTAGAGTGTAAAGCTGCTAACTCCATTTTTTATCATATATGACATATTAATGCCGTTCGAAAGACAAAGAGATGCAGCATCGTCTAAGTAAAACTGCTACTTAAAATTACGATCGTAAGTTGTAGAAAAAAAAATGTGAAATATGGTTTTTTTCCATTATAACAATATTAATATTTGTTTGTTTATTCTCTGTCCTGTAAGAATTTCTTTGTTGTGAATTAGCAGGTTTACTTTCTAAGGGCCGGTTGTATGTCGCAAAGTAAATGCTTTTTACCACTAACAAACGGTAGATGGTAAATGGAGCCACTGGGATGGCCAATCAGATGACAGGCACTTTCAGTAACGCCACTGTAGGCGATGATATGTATTCATGTAAAACAACATGTATACTATATATTAATACATATCTATATATTAAATATCTAAATAAAATTAAAAAATTTTGTAATCTCGAAATAATAGAGATTGTATGATAGCAGTTAATTCTAATACCTATAAAATAATAACATTCTTACGGATATAATTATTATTTTGGCTTTGATTTTATATATTTGTTTAGCTTGGGGGCCCCTAGACCTCCCCCCCAGCCCCGGGTTCTGACATGGAATAATAATTACCCATGATTTAATATGATTAATAGAAGACAATCTTTCGTGATTTCTTGATTAATTTAAAATCTGCTTCTATCAGCAATTTGAACTTTTATATTTTTCTACCTGAAACTTTTAGAATTAGTACAGGCAATGTAAGTTTGGTTGACTATATCTTAGGGGCTTATCAGAGGGCATGTGGATAGATTGGTATGAAGGTTATTATCCTTCATACCAAATAAATGATTGTTAATTTTTGAAGAATAATCACATATACTACTAAAGGGCATTTGTGCCTGTGTCTGTATATATGTCCGTCCCCCTAGAAATTATCAATCAGATAACTCCTAAACTGTTGACTCTACGACAAATTCCATTAGAAGCAAAATTGTAGGGGATGTAATTTTTGACATTATTGTTTAAAATAAATTTGAAAATAACCACCCAAAATGGGGGAGTCGAAAATTCTAGACCTTTAGACAAAACTCAACCAAATTTTGTATACATATTTTGTGGACCCTCAGAAGGCTAGAAGTACAAAAACTAACCACCCAAAATTGGGGGGGGGTAAAAAATGAAAATTCTAGCTCTTTGGACCAAACTCATTCAAATTTTTTTTTTTTAGAGAGTGTTTGGAGGTGGAGGAGGGTAGAGGTTTAGGGGTCTAGGGTCCAAAGGAGGGGGTCCAGGGGGCGAAGCTCCTTAGCTAACAAGAGGCCCGCTGAAGGCGGGCGTCGTGGTTAGTTATATCCTATACTACTAAAGCGCATTTGTGCCTGCCTCTGTATGTACCTACCCATCTATGTATGTATCTATGTCCGTCCCCCAACAAAAACAGTCGTCATGGTGTGGTCGTGGTGTGGATGGGGTGCTGGGTGGGTTTCGGGGGGGTTCGAGAGGTGGGGGTCAGGGGTCGTCATGGTTACTAATTTAAATTAAATTATCTATATATATAAAATTAAGGTTGTGTCTGTACATTGGGGCGGGTGGTGTGGGTGGGGGGGCTTGGGTGGGTTTTCGTGGGGGGGGGGGGGTGAGGTTCGAGAGGTGGGGGTCAGGGGTCGCCATGGTTACTAATTTAAATGAAATTATCTATATATATATAAAATTAAGGTTGTGTCTGTACATTGGGGTGGTGGTGTGGGTGGGGGGTGCTGCGGTGGGTTTGGGGGGGGAGGTTCGAGAGGTGGGGGTCCAGGGGTCGTCATGGTTACTAATTTAAACGAAATTATCTATATATATATATAAAATTAAGGTTTTGTCTGTACATTAGGGTGGTGGGGTGGGTGGGTGTGCTGAATAGATTTCAGGGTGGGGGTTCAGAGGGCGAGCCCCTGGCTAGCAAGAGGCTAGTATATATATTAAAATAATCACCTTTCCGCCTAATTCGTATCTTGTTAATGTGATTGCTTTGCCAACATAATTTAATTTTTCCGCAATTTTTGTAGGATCCAATCGTTTCATATCGTCTGGGTTTTTAAGTGGATCTGGCAAGACTGGTCCGACCTTTTCTACCATTTTTACTTCTAAACCAAGCGCTTGAGGAATCACAAGGATATCGGAGAAAATGATAGCAGCATCGAGATTGAATCGCTTAATTGGCAAGAGGGTGACCTCGCAGGCAAGTTCCGGCGTTTTGCATATTGTAAAAAAATCATGTTTCGATCGAATCTCACGGAATTCAGGCAAAAATCTTCCAGCTTGTCGCATTACCCAGACGGGAATCTTATCCGGATTCTCTCCTCGGGCAGCCTTAAGGATTCGATCATTTTGAAGTGGTGGAAAATCCATTGGAAAATCGAAAATTGCTGATGATTCGCAATGGCAATAACCTAAAATAATCAATGAAATATTTTAAAAATACATAATTTAAATGGGAAATCTATAAATTTAAAAATGATTATTCAAACCACTAGTAAGACTTAACTAAGATTATGAGAAATAAATACTCAAAAATACTAAGCTTAAAGAAATTAAAGAAAAAAAATAAAATTATATTTTAATAAATGCAAAATATTACCAGGCGGAATTTATTTTCATTAACAAATATAAAAGTGCTTTATCATAGATAAATTAAATGTCTAAATTTGAAAGTCCTACCACTACCGCCCCTGGCGGACTTGTTTCCAAAACTATCCAAACAAGAACTTTTAATAAGGTCAAATTTTTAGACATTTACTTGGTTGATAATAATTTATAATAAATAAATTAAATATTTTATCAAACGTAATCGATTGTTAATATTAATTGCAATATTTTTAAGTAAAAAATATTTTTAATTAGTTTTATAAATTAATATTTATTCACTTGTAAACCTATGAGAAAGTGCGATTGACATGTTAGATGTGAGTTTATATATAAGGATTTTAAAAGTTTATATTAATTGTACTCGCTTCGGCGGTACATATACTAAAATTGGAACGATACAGAGAAGATTAGCATGGCCCCTGCGCAAGGATGACACGCAAAATCGTGAAGCGTTCCACATTTTTTTTACTTTTAATTTTAAGATTATTTATTTTTTATTTGTAAACATAAAAATAATTTTTTAAGAAAAAAATAAAAACCGACTTCAAAAAATTAAATGCAACAAATAAAATACACTAAAAGGTATAAAATAATTATTATCTTATTTAGTTACAAATTAATTTAGAATTCCGCGGAGTAAACTCGCGAGCAAATCCACTCAACGGAATTTTTAACAAATTATAAGTAAATTTGTTTTTCTAGTATATTTATACAAATATAGAAAATTATCAAATTAATTAAATTAATCTTAAGAAATTCAAAGAGAAATTCAAAGATGTTTTTATAAAGCGAAATTTAGAGAATACTTAGCGGAGACTACCGTTTTATAAGGACCATTGAGGTCCAGCTGATTCTCTATCCTGAACCAAGTGAGCGAAAAAAGATATGGTCCATCTAGATGTTACCCGGTATCAATCCGCGTAAAAAAAAAAATTCAGGCGAATAGAGAACCTCCTCCTTTTTTGAAGTCGGTTAAAAATATATCTATATGAATCTATTTTTTGATAAAAAAATAAGTTGATTTTTCAGATTTTTAGGGTTCTGTTTCAAAAGTAAAACGGAACCCTATTAGTATCGCTACAATGTCTGTCTATAGTAGACCGAAAACTAAATAGGATACAAATTTCAATTTTGTTAAGGGAGAATGGTGTAAGGTTCTTGGTGAAACATTAAATAAAGTTAAGAAAATTTTTGAAAAACTTTTTAAAATTTTAAATATAAAATATTAGGTAGGTTTCACATAAATAAAAGATCAAATGCTTGTTTGGCACGACTCTATATATTGACTAAATTATTAATTATTATTAATTTATTTATTTAATAATTAAATATTTGATAATTAAGTTGAATAATTGTTAAGAATAGTTATTATTTGGATTTTTTTAAATATATAATGGATTTGATATTTTTTTATTTCATGTCGTATAAAAAATAGTTCTTATGAAAGTTGTTCAATTTTTTGAGTAGATTTAGGAAATGTAAAGAAAAGTTGAGGTCTAAACAGGTACCAAGTTCCATAGCAGTTGCTTAAATCATAGCTATATGAATGTACAACGTTGTTCAATTGATTTTTTTGGCTTTTCAGCTTTTCTAGCCATAAGCCAATTTACGATACTACTTATTATTATTTTTAAAATTTGTCTCTGCCCCTGGGGTCAGATTTTTATTCGGATGCCTCGAGTCGGTATCGAACCCCACTTGGTTAGCAGGCTGGCACGCCAACTCTAGCCCTAGCTGCCGACCCCTTTAATTTTTTTAAAAATAATTTATTTTTTTACTTTTTACTCTTAATTATTTTTATAGAGAAAAGTTTGTGGAATTTAACAGAATGAAATGTATTTATTTTTATATAATTTCATTTAAAATTGAATAGGTAAACAATTATTTTTATAGAGAAATGTTTGCGGAATTTAACAGAACAAAAGTCACATGATACATAGATAAATCATCATCATCATTGAGTATACAGTCCTAAGACTGGTTTGATGCAATAATCCGTCTCCACTCGACTCTGTCCCCCGCCAGGTGTTTCACCTCTCTAAATGTCTGGCATCCCATATCCCCAATTATTTGGTTGAAATATTCTAATCTGGGTCTTCCCCTTCCCCTTTTCTTTCCCACCTCCCCCTCCAAGATATCCCTAAGCAGTCCCCCATGTCCCAGTGTGTGCCCCATCATCTGACCTCTTCTCTTCTTCAGACTCTTCCACAAGGTTCTTCTTTCTCCGATTCTTCCAAGAACTTCTTCATTTGTAATTTTATCCATCCATTTGATATTCATCATTCTTCTGTAGCACCACATTTCGAAAGCCTCCAATCTCTTTCTCTCCGCTTTTCCAATTGTCCAGGTTTCACACCCGTACATGGCTATGCTCCAATATGTCTTCAATAGCAACTTCCTGTTTGCTAAGCTGATTGAGGAGGAGCATAGTAGTTTTTGTTTTGAATTAAACCCCATTTTTGCTTGGAAAATTCTTGATTTAATTTCGTTTTCGCTCCTCCCATCCCATGTTATTTTACTTCCTAGGTAGCGGAATTCCTTAACTCCTTCTAGGTTTTCTTGGTTAATTTTGATGCATTCCTGTCTCGTTTGTTCTTTTTTTGTACATACTAGGACCTTGGTTTTTTCTTGTTTATTTTCATTTTGATTTCTTCTATTAGGATTTGGTTAATTCCATTCAGAGCGTCCTCTAATTCTTTTTTATTGCTTCCTAGAAGGGCAATGTCAGCTAAGTCTGACATTGCTTCCACTTACTTGTGTCAGGCTTCTCTTTTCTCTTTCCTATACGGCCTCCCTTGGCCAACTCTTGTTTTTTTTACCGACCCCGACGCTATTAGGTTTTCGAGGGCTAGAGGAGTTGATTTCCTTTTTCATTTTTCTTCTCTTCAATATGTGGAAGGCAACGGGAAACCACCACATTACAAATCCCGAGAATATGCATCATGACGATTTCTCTTCGAGTAAAAAATTTCGGAGGTAAACTAGCCCCTCGTTCGGATCTCCGGGAAGGGGCTACCCGAGGAGAGACCATCATAAAGGGAAAAAATAAATAATGACGTTCTACGAGTCGGAGCGTGGAATGTTAGGACGCTAACGGGAGTAGATAAACTAGTGAATTTAAAGCGGGAAATGGATAGACACAAATTGGACATTATTGGGATTAGTGAAATGAGATATCCAGAAGAGGGAGATTTTTGGTTTGAAAACAGCCATAGAATCATTCACACGGGGGGGGGGGGGGGGCAGAATGGGATGGCAGGAGTGGGCATTATTATGAATAAAAAAATAGGGCAAAGGGTAAAGAATTATCTACAGGTAAGCGAAAGGATTGTTATGATCACAGTGGATTCGAAACCGAAAGATACTGTGATAATCCAGGTATACATGCCTACTACATCATATGAGGACCAAGATATAGAAGAAATGCACGAACAAATTGAAAACCTGATGAAGCGCGTTAAAGGGGATGAAAATTTAATAATTATGGGGGATTGGAATGCAAGAGTAGGAAAAGGCAAAGAAGGAAAAGTGGTGGGCGAACACGGTCTAGGAAATAGGAATGAAAGGGGCGAAAGATTAATTGAATTTTGCAGTAAGCACAGTCTAGTAGTAGCAAACACACTCTTCCAACACCATCCAAGAAGGATCTACACGTGGAAAATGCCGTTAGACAAGGCGAGATTTCAAATAGATTACATATTAGTCAAATAAAGATTCAGAAATCAAGTAAAGGACTGCAAGAGCTATCCTGGGGCTGATATATCTAGTGATCACAATCTAATTGCGATGAAATGCCAACTAAAATTTAAAAAACTAATAAAAAAGGGGGTCACGAAAAAACTGGGACATATATCTAAATTAAAAAATAAGGAAACCCAAAAACTCTTCGAAAACGTAATGAATAAGAAACTGGAAGAAAAAGCACCCACAAATAATAAAGAAGAAGAAATCGAACAAGAATGGAATGATATGAAATCAAGCCTGGCCGATACAGACTACGAAGTCCTTCAATCAAAGAAAAACGAAATTAAAAAGACATGGGTAACAGACGAAATACTGCAACTGATTGACGAACGAAGAAAATTTAAGAACAGAAAAGACGAAGAAGGGAAAGAAACATATAAAAAATTAAGATGGAAAGTTATAACAGAATGTAGAAAAGCAAAAGAAAAAATGATTCAAGAAAAATGTAAAGAAGTCAACGAAAATCTAGTATTGGGAAAAGTTGATGTAGCCTATAGGGCAATAAAAAGAAATTTTCAAGAAGACAAGCCAAAAAGCAAGAACATAAGAGATGAAGGAGGCCACATATTATTCTAAACGAAAACGAACAGGCAAATAGATGGAAGGAATACCTAGAAAAACTCTATGGAGAAGAAAAAACAATGAACCCAATAGAAGAAGAAGAATCTGTGGACGAAAACGAATTAGGAGACCCCATACTCAGGTCAGAATTCGAGACAGCTCTGAAGGAACTAAAAAATAATAGAGCACCCGGAATAGACAATATACAAGCTGAAATCCTAAAGACTCTGGAGAAAAGGCACGTGACAAACTTTTTGAGCTAATTAGCAAAATCAATAAATTGGGAATCATCCCAAAAGATTTCCAAAAAAACAAAATAGTCACACTTCCCAAAAAGACAGGCGCGGATAAATGTGAAAATTTCAGGACCATTAGCCTAACCTCACATTCCTCCAAAATCCTAACCAAAATAATCCAAAAGAATAGAACAAAGAGTTGAAGAAAATCTGGGGGAAGACCAGTTCGGCTTTAGAAGAAACAGAAGGCACCCGAGAAGCAATTCTCTCTCTTAGACTAATAATAGAAAGGGTTTTTATCAGGGAAGAATCTGTCTACATCGGATTCATAGACCTAGAAAAAGCATTCGATAACGTCAATTGGGAAATTATGTTTAAAATATTAAAACAGGCGGGAATAAAATTCAGGGAGAGAAGACTAATCTACAATCTATATCAAAACCAGACGGCAATTATAAATATTGGAGATGAGCAAAGAGAAGCCAAAATAAAAAAAGGTGTAAGACAAGGATGTGTGCTGTCACCCATGATTTTCAACTTATACATAGAAGAAGCGATTAAAGAATTCAAAGACAAAATTGATACAGGTATCGAAATCCAAGGTCAAAAGATCGCTATGTTAAGATAGATAAATACATACATACATACATACATACATACATACATACATACATACATACATACATATACAGGATACAGGTGAAGCTAATATAAATAAGCGTGTAAAAAGCGAAAAAAATATTTTTCCTTTTATTTTTCTTTACCGCTGGGATTTGGCACCTGGAGCGGCCGCTCCGTTCGCCATATGGTTGGGCCGGCTCTTGATTACAATACTTGACCACTATACCTCAATGGTATAGTAAACAAATTGTAATGACCATATTTCCTCTGGTATGGCAAGTACTCATATTTTCATATTTTTCATATAACTGGTGGGAATGAGGGTTTTTTATTTTATTTACGGAATTTTAAAATTTGCCATTGGTATCTCTGATAGCATGTCAAACTTTGAGCTTTTTACACAGACATTTAAAAATAATTCAACTTGAAATTATATTTATTTTAAATGTTATTGGTGGATTTATCAATACCATAATTAATAATGTCACATCTAATTCGTTATTGCAAATTAAAACAAGTAAATAAATATTAATATCATTAATTTCGTTTATTAAAAATTTAAATTTGATTACTAATTATGATTATTAACTTTTTTTATTTTAGAATTTATCATTTAGAAAATTTGATATAAATGTTAAATATTCCACTAAAGCAAGAGCTAGAAGTAGAATAATAGTTGAAGATAATTCAATTAGTCCTGGTGCTTGGTTTTTATTAGTAAGTTTTATCAAATTATATTCCTAAACATCTCTCATTTATGTCTATATTTCCCTTTATTTCCTCTAACTTGTTTATATCAGACTTTATTTTGTAATTTATTATTATAGATCGTTCCTGCTACAACATTTGGATTAGGATGCTGGCAAGTTCAACGTAGACAATGGAAAATTAATTTACTGAATGAATTACAATCAAAAACAAAACAAAAACCAGTAGAATTTCCAAACGAGTAATAATGCTAATAAATGCAAATTAAAGGAGAAGGTAGTAATAAGCCCCCCTATCTGCTTTTACTTGATAAATAAACTGACGTGTTCTGATGTGGCCATCCACTTGACTTTACCATACATCCTGGCCCCTCACTTATATTTAATATTTAATAAAATTATTTATAATCATGTAGGGGGGGGGGGGGGGTTAGTTTTTGCATTTTTAGACTCCTGGGACCCACTGATTATGTATACAAAATTTGGTTGAGTTTGGTAAATGGCAAAGATTTTAATTTTTTGACCCTCCGCCCCCCCCCCCCCGCCCATTCCGGGCGGTTAGTTTTTGCATTTTAGACTTCTTGGGACCCACTGATTATGTATACAAAATTTGGTTTAGTTTGGTAAATGGCCAAGATTTTCATTTTTTGACCCTCCGCCCCCCCCCCCCATTTCGGGGGAGTTAGTTTTTGCATTTTTAGACTTCTGGGGGTCCACTGATTATGTATACAAAATTTGGTTGAGTTTGCTCAAACGACCTAGATTTTTAATTTTTAACCCCCTCATTTTGGGTCGATATGCACCAAAATCTAATCAGCTCTTAACCTCAATGGACCAAAACTACGTGTGAAATTTGGTTTCGATATTCACACTAGTTTTTGAGCTAGCTCGATCACAAATTTGGTAACGCGCAGACTAACTAACTAACAGACATTTTGACAAAACAATTATTATCTCGAAAAATATAATTTTTTCGATGTTCACTTATTAGAGCTTTTTTGTAGAGCGAAATGCCATGGTTTCGCTCAATTTTTTTAATCAAAATAGTTTCAGCCGTTTTTTAGATATTTTGAAAAAAAGAAGGAAAAAAAACACTTTTTTCATGCACGATTACAATAATTGACCATACCCACTATGGTAAAGTAAAAATAATCTATAATATTAAGAAAGATTCTAAATTTAAGGTCAAAATTTCCAAGATTTTAGTAGAAATAATTTAATATTGCTTATCAATGTGGTTTTCGCAAAAACAGATCCACGACAAACCAAATATTTACATTGCGTCATCTAATGGAAAAATGCTGGTAGTTTAATGAAGATCTTCATCATGTATTCTTCATAGACTTTAAACAAGCCTATGATAGCATTAAGCCTAGTTTACACGGACTTGGTACTTGCCATTAGTACTATTCCATTTACTAAGCACTTAACAAACTAACTGATTAGTAGTGGTTCACACGTCTTTTCTAACCACTCTAATTAGTGTATAGTGAAAGCTGCAAGATGGCAATTCGAGTTCTCAATATACAGGGTGGGGCATAAAGATCTACCACATTTTGAAGAAGTATAAAAAGTGAAAAAATTTAACTAGAAACAAACTGAATATATTTTTGAAAAGAACATAAATTAAATATTTTTTTAAATGTGTTTTAAACATTATATCGAAGGGGGGGGGGGGTTAAAAATGAAAATTCTAGCCATTTCGACCAAACTATGTATACAAAATTTGGTTAGTTTTTGCATTTCTAGCCTTCTGGAGGTCCACAGAATATGTATACAAAATTTGATTGAGTTTTGTCAAAAGGGCTAGAATTTTCATTTTTGACCCTCTCCCCATTTTGGGTGGTTAGTTTTTGCATTTCTAGCCTTTTTGGGCCCACAGAATATGTATACAAAACTTGGTTGAGTTTGGTCGAAAGGGCTAGACCCCCCCTTCTTTTTCTCTGATAATGTTTAAAACGCATTTAAAAAAAATATATATTTTATGTTCTTTTCAAAAATATATTCAGTTTTTTTCTAGTTAAATTTTTTCATTTTTTATACCGCTTCATAATGTGGGAGATCTTTATGCCCCACACTGTATGTGCTACTTGCTAATGGCAAATTAGTAAATAGAAACCATTTCTATTCACTCGCAGATGCAACTCTACTAATACTAACCACTTATATTGTGTGCTTACACGACACAGAATTAGTACGAGTGGTTAGCACTAATGCTTAGTACTAAGCTCGTGTAAACGAGCCTTTAAAAGGTCCCAGCTATGGGAAATAATGGCCGAATTCGAAATCCCCATTAAACTAATTTCTCTGGTAAAAATCTGCACAATTGGCTCAAGAAGTAGGATAAAGAATGACGTCACTTTAAGCGAATGTTTTGACCGGTCTTAAACAGGTCTATTGCCTTTATTATTCAACATCGCGCTGGAGAAGATCATTCGAGATGCTAAACCTAGGCAACAAATCTTAACCAAGAGGAACATCATTGGTAATAGCCTATGCCGATGATATAGATATAATTGAACATGATTTTTCCAGCGTGGAAGATTTATTTAGGATCCTGGAATAACCCCAGGGGCCTTAAAACCTGCAAAAAACAAGAGGGGCAACAGGCACTAATAAGCCTGCCATATGCATGTTGGACTTAGATATCGAGGTTTCGCTTACGCGAAACCTAGCTAGTAGTTTAATCGTACCGGTACTTTGGCAGCCCCGAGGCCAGCAGGCACCAGAAAAATGATTATATCTTCCAAAATACTTGAGATTTCAAATTCGTTCTTATTTTTAGTTCATGGAGAAAATGAACTAATTTTAAGATTTTTTCAGAATTTTACTCTAAGTACTTGATTGAAATTATGCTGGTAGAAAAATCACCTAAAAATGGCCACTATGGGGCTCACTCAATTTTAAGGAAATTAAGTTAAGATGTTCAGGTAGTAGAAAAAAGGTTAAATAATTAAGATAAATATTCTTTCATGCCTCGAAACAAACCTGAGGTGTCTCTTTGAATGGCCCTTCTTCTAAATATAGTACATAGAATTATAGATTAAGACGAGGGGTGAACCGCAACCTAATATCGTGTACACCTAATTCCACTTTCATTTCTAAGTAGAAGACAATAGATTAAGGGGCATTTTCTAATGAATTCCAAAATAATTCCACATAATTCCAAAGACGGTGTACACCTAATTCCAATCATGGTTCACCCCTCAGATTAAGATATTGCTAATTCTTCTGAATCTTTTTCAACTCTTATTTCTTTACCTTACTTTGAGACGCATCGCCATTGCCTAAATAAGGCAGGTCTGACTATTATAATTTCTCCAAGTGTTTTTTTAAAAAATTAATCAAAAATATTACTACACAAAATTCTTTAAATTGCAAGTGTTTAAACTTAATATGATATTTAAATCAGCGATGGACCGTGCTCAATCCGAAATAAAGAAAGGGGGCTACATTAAGAGCAAGGCCATATTACCACCGTCTCCTTTATATAAAACAATTTTTTTGCAATTTATACACATATTTAATTTATTCTAATATCTGTTTTCTTTTAGCTTGGATGAGTTAAACTCTCTGGAATATTCTCCTGTAAAGGTACGAGGTGTTTTTGATCATAGTAAAGAAATTCTTATGGGTCCAAGAAATTTGCTTATAGATGGAGCTGCTTCATCCCAAGGATCAATTTTATCCAATAAAGCCAGTAGCCAATCAGGCTATGTTGTAATAACACCTTTCACGCTGACTGACCGAAAGTAAGATACATTTTATTATTAATTATCCATTGAGAATTAATTCATTGTTATATTAGATGTATTATTATATTTTTTTTTTTTTGAGACGGTCTGTATTCTTAAAGTGATGGAAAGCCAACTCAAGGATAATAAAAACCTCAAATTCTGAATAAAATAATTTATTAGAACGTCATTTTTATCCTCTTAAAAAACCGACGTTTTGGAGGATCAGTCTTTCTTCTTCGGGATTTAAAAAAGTCAACGAAGGAACCTCCACTTTGTCTTCTCTAACAGTGATTTTGCTTAACTAGTTTTATATTTTGCCTTTAACATCATTGAAATATTCTGTTAGGGTACGGCCACACCGGAGGCGACTAAGAGACTAGTGACAAGGCGACTCGCTTGGTGAGTCACCTAGTTACTTGGAGCCTATAGTACCTAGTTACCTAGTGCTTGGACCTAAGACTAGATGTACAGTTTTTCAACACAAACCCTTACATGTATAAAAGACAATATTTTTATTTATTTAATGGTTCAGATTTTACAGTACATACTCTAATGGGGCTTCTGTACTTTCTTTTTGCTTTAATACATTAAAAGGTAATTTTTTGATTACATTATATGATTCTATACATAATTATGATTAATTTCAACTATGTATATTTTCCTCTTCATCTTCTTAATTGGTCGGTGTAGCACTTGATCCCCTGATCTCCCCCCCCCCTTTCTCAGAACTACAGATACTAAGGAGAGGAGAGCCCAGGAAGTATGTAAAGGCTTTTCCATCGCGGGCCAACGAAATATGTTTTTTCTAAAATCTGCCTATCCTATCAGAGTGCCGCCCGGGGCAAGTGCCCCCCCGCAGTTGTCACCTTGTCACTAGATGAAAGATCAGGCGAGTTCGTTTCGTAGGTGACTACACTGTTGAGTCACTATGTAACCAGATGCTAGTGCGGCCGTTCTCATGTTTTAGACCAGTGGTTCCCAATCTGGGGGCGATCGCTCCCAAGTGGGCGATTTGTGTTATCAGGGGGACAATAAATAAGTGGGGGCGATTTGGGGTCGATGAGTATTCAAAGGGGGAAATTAAAATAGTTTTGTACAATAGATTACAAAACGCCGCGATACGCCGCGATTGATAAAGCAGTTTTCAAACTTCATTTATTTTTTCAAATTTTATCTGTCAACTTTCTTAATTTTTCCAGATTCCAATTTAAAAATGAAAACATGTACTCCTGTTTTTTTAAATGTACGTCAATGATCTTAGTTAATTATTTCACTTCTTTGTTCTTAAAAAAATCTGTAAAAAAAGGAAATTTTAATCGTTTTTCTATTTTATTTAAGAGTGACCGGATAAAACTGCTTTAGTTGTTTTTATATACGGTAATAAAATTGTTTAAAATAATAAAACTGCTTTATTATTTACACTTTACTTCAAATTAAAATTAGGCATAAAATGAAAAATTAAAAGGGAGTGATAGGTGTTAGTCAACCTCCAGAAAGGGGCGATGGGTCACAAAAGGTTGGGAACCACTGTTCTAGACTGTTCGTTTTCTTGGGTGACTCACCAAGTGAGTCGCTTTGTCACTAGTCTCCTAGCTAGTCGCCTCCGGTGTGGCCGTAGCCTCTGTTCTTTCATCTAGTGACAACTGTATTGTACACTACGGAGAAACTGTAGTCACTAGGCGATACATGAGGGCTATGTGGCCACTTGTTTCTAGGCTCCAAGTAACTAGGTGACTCACCAAGCGAGTCGCCTTGTCACTAGTCTCGTAGTCGACTCCGGTGTGGCCATAGCCTTAATGTTAATGGCAAACCCTAACATTAGTCAAGCAAAATCACTGTTAAGGAGACAAGAACGAAGTTCCTTCATAGACCTTTTTATAACCTGAAGAAGGGGGGGGGGAGATCCTCCGAAAAGTCGGTATTTTAAGAGGGTAAAAATGACGTTCTATTAAATTATTTTATTCAGAATTTTAGTTTTCTCTCACTCATAAATTTTGGGTTTGCCATTTTAATTCATTTTATTAAATGAAAATAAAATATAAGGGCTAGAACTTCTGCAGTTAACTTTCACACACAAATTTTGGAACTTATATTTTTTGGGGTATTTAACGTTGCTGAAGATAAGATAAGATAATTATTTATTGTTTAAAGCCAGTTTGGCTAATACAATTTTGAAAAAAATAGAACAAAAACAAAAATATAACAATAAAACATTATAAAAAATAAAAAAATAAAAACAAAAAACAAAAATAAAGTAAACAAACCGAAAAACAAAAAATTTTTTTTTTCTCTCTTAAATAAAAAAAAATCCTATTTGAAATTTTTATTTTATCTATTCATTAACTATGAATGCCCGGATGCGGAGAGCCTCAACCACAAAGTGAAACAAGTCTTTTGCTTGTTCCTCATTACAAATGTTCAATATAATTTCCACGAAGTTATCTTCATCTACCACCTCAGAGGCAAGAAAATATTTATGCAAATAGTGACTTCGCGAACCAGTAAATATCGGACAATCTACCAGAATATGTTTTAAATCTTCCTTTGCCTGCATATTGCATAGCGTGCAGTTCACATTTGGGTCCAATTTATAACTGTTGGAGTTGACATAAAAATGTAGAACTCGAGCATTTGTGGTTCTTAGTTGGTGGATAAGTCGCGTTTTGGAGATGGGCAAACGCGTGTTGAGGAGAAAATTATTATTAGGGTCCAGACGCCCATATAAGGGTGCATAAGTCGAACCATTTATAGCCGATTGGTCCTCAAGGCAGTAAATATTCCGCAATCCACCCACCAGAACGTCCCTAGCTGCCCTGATTGCATCCACATTTTGGGGATCCCATAGTCTCAACCCATCAATTCTTATAAAAAAACTGTGCACCTGGGACACCCAGTTATATTTAACCTTATTAGATTCGGTGTTATGAAGACAAACCAATCGGTTGTAGCAAATTCGGGGGAGTCTACTGGATGGCATAGCGAGAATCCTACACATCCAGTTAAGTGATCGCTCGAAAGCAACCACCGCAAGTCTGACCGGTTTGAATTCATCCCTAACGATGTAGCCGGGAGTTGATCTGTTCAGAAAGTATAAGCTTTTAAAAAACCCGACTTGGGCTTTTTCGATAATATCGGGGTAACGAAGGGCCCAAATTTCTGAATTGTACAAAAGCACGCTCAAAACAGCAGCCTCATATAGGCGCATGATCGAGCCATGATAACCCACTCTTGATCCAAAAATAACAGGCTTTACCCCAGCAAAGGCAGCATTGGCTCTTTTAACCATTCTGTTAGCAGCATTGAGGAAGAGACCAGATGAAGAGAAGTTAACGCCCAGGTAACAAAAGTCATTAACAACCTCCATTGGCTCACCCTTATAGGCAAAAGAGAGTGCTCCCGGCAGTCTACCCGCCCGCCTAAAAATTAAAATTTTCGACTTCCGCGTGTTGACCTCCAAAATGTTGTCATTACAGTACTCCTCGAGGGCGCCCAAAGCCGTCTGCAAACCAAAGGGGGTGTCCGCGAACATGACTAAGTCGTCAGCATAAAAAATCGCGTTTACATCAGTATAGCCATCAATACTGACTCCCCTGACGCCTTTAGATGTTAAAAATGCATCAAAGTCTGCAAGAAAGAGGGAGAATAGCAAGGGACTAAGTGTGTCACCCTGAAGGACCCCTGTTGAGACATCTATCTGCTCAGATAAATCTCCATTTATATTTAAAGTGATATTAGCATTATTATAGAATGCTCTTATAGTTAGAATCAGTTTAGAAGATACCCCCATGAAATCAAGCTTTTTCCAAAGGAGTGAATGATCAATCCTGTCAAATGCGCTTTTAAAGTCTACAAACACACAGTATAGTTTCCCGTTTTTTAACCGTAATTTAGAGTTAATGAGAGTGATAAGGATAAATAAATTATCAGTACAACCACGGCCCCTTCGAAAACCAGATTGAGATTCTGGAATCTTATTATAATTTTCAGCCCAAGTACTGATTCTACAGGCGAGTATATTGGTAAAAATTTTAGCAATATTATTAATTAATGCTATACCTCTATAGTTTGACGGTATAAAAGGATCACCTTTTTTAAATAATAAAAATATTTTAATCTCAGACCATGAGTTCGGAACCGACTCCTCATGCAAAATACGATTAAAATACGATTAAACAGATCAAGCAGGAATCCTCTCCCCCGTTATTCAAAAACTTATAGAATTCGGGCATTCATTGTTAATGAATAGATAAAATAAAAATTTCAAATAGGATTTTTTTTTTATTTAAGAGAGAAAAAAAAAAAAAAATTTGTTTTTCGGTTTTGTTTACTTTATTTTTGTTTTTTGTTTTTATTTTTTTATTTTTTTTAATAATGTTTTATTGTTATATTTTTGTTTTTGTTCTATTTTTTTCAAAATTGTATTGGCCAGGCTGGCTTTAAACAATAAATAATTATCTTATCTTATCTATCTTATCTTAACGTTGCTGAAACGTATATGATAGTCTTTTTTTTAACAAATCACTATAAATTTTTTTTAAGGGATAATTCCGAGATATTATGACGTGTTTGAACGTCATTCATATACAAAACAATTTGTTTTTACTTATTTATTATTAGGAAATTTTACAAAAAATATAAATCTCGACAAAACTCACGACAAATGCATTATTATAATTTTAAAATCTAGACAAATAAAGTCACATTTTAATCTTAGATCTTAGTAGATATATAAAACAAACCTACTCGTACTAAAATCAAAATTCTTTATTTTTCTAGATTTTAAAATCACAATACAATGTAGCTATAAAACGCTTCCCGGATTTTTTTTAAATTTTGAAAAATTCCATCTATTCATAAAATTTTAAAATTGTAAAACAGTCAGAAGTTAGTATTAATTATAATTTCATTTCATAATTAATTTCTGTTCGGTTCATTTTCGAAATTGTTGAGATTAAAAAGTTTGATACGTTTTGGTTGGCTTCTATTCGATTCATTTTGGTGTGATTCGGTGCTTCAATAGAATAAGGAAATCTTTTCAATCCTAATATCTTGTATAGTAATAGAAAATTTTACCATTTAATTAGCATCTAGAAATCTAGAGTACCTATAATCTTATGAAATAATACATTTACAGAATCACCATACTAGTCAATCGAGGTTGGATTCCAATTGATAAAAAGAATCCACAAACAAGAGCAAATGGACAGGTTGAAAATGAAGTTGAATTAATTGGAATAGTACAATTAAATCAACAAAGAAGTCAATTTATGCCTGAAAATAAAGAAGGAGCTTGGTATTATAGGTAAATTTGTGCTATTTTTTGCAGAAAGTAGCAGAGTTATTAATTTTTAAAAGGAAATCAATAATCGTGTCCTCTGTTGCAAAAAATATACACCTATGTACAAATGAATATATATATATAATTTTATTTGATAGAGACTATAGTTTCGAAGGCTTACTTGTTTTACAGTCCTTTTTTATTAAATAAAATTCAAATTAGATTACTAGGTAGGTTTCACAAATAAAGAAATATTACTTATGAGCAAGAGTAATATTTATTTCAGGCGACGAGCCCATCTTCAGTTTACAGTGATTGACTAAATATAAAATATAAAAATATTTATTCTCTGAACATAATATTTACCTTTAAAAATTACCGGAAAAAATGGAATCACACTCACCCTCTATCATAAAAACAATTTAACTTCTAAATTAGTCAACAGCAAATTATATAAAATTGATAAACTGGACAGTTCGAGCTTCTATAAGTTGATCTGTGAGGATTGTGATGCATTCTTTAACGGTTCAACTGGCCGCTCCTTTAAATCACCATACAAATTACATATTTGACGGATTATAGTGGTGTTTCACAAAGAGGAAAAAAAATTAAAAAAATTTTTTTTTAATTATATTTTGGAGATTTTTTATTTATTTGCATCAAGCAAAGACAACCTCTTTAATTTCTCTTTCTGAATCAACAACTCTGCTACTCTCAGCAAATCTTTTAACTAATTAGTAGAGATTGTGGTGTTGGTGCAAGGTGAAACATCTTTAATAAAGATAAGAGTAAATAAATATTACATGGAATATTCATTTACTATGAGTTAAGGATTCTTGGTCACTTGTTTCACATTAAAATTAAAAGCTGTAAATTTTTTCAATATATATATTTCGGGCTATCAACCCATCTTCAGGAAGTACAGAAAATAACAGTTATAACAAGTTATTTTCTGTACTTCCTGAAGGTGGGTTGATAGCCTGAAATATATATATTGAAAAATTTACATCTTTTAATTTTTTTAATTTTAATGTGAAACAAGTGACCAAGAATCCCTAACTCATAGTAAATGAATATTACATGTAATATTTATTTACTCTTATCTTTAATCTTTTAACTATTTATTTTATTTGTAATTTAATTTTAATAAATATGTAACAGGAATAGTCGGGAATTAGAAAGAGTCTTTATTAAATGGGCCAGTCATTTCGTCAATTTATTTTGACTTTCTCAGTGGCCCATTTTATCACTCTTTGCCAAAAAACAATTTCACTATAAGACATATTAATACATGCTATCTCTGTAATAAAACGACAAAAAAGATTTTTTTTTTTAATTGTTAAAGAAAAGTTACTTTCAAGATTGTTGATTAATTTGAGCCAAGAATATGTTAAAATAAGCTGACGTGTTCTGATGTGGCCATCCACTTGACTTTGCCATACAACCTGGCCCCTCACTTATATTTAATATTTAATAAAATTATTTATAATCATGTAGGGGAGGGGGTTAGTTTTTTCATTTTTAGACTCCTGGGGGCCCACTGATTATGTATACAAAATTTGGTTGAATTTGATAAAAGGGCCTAGATTTTCATTTTTTGACCCCCCCCCCACCATTTTGGGCGGTTAGTTTTTGCATTTTTAGACTTCTGGGGTCCCACTGATTATGTATACAAAATTTTGTTGAGTTTGCTCAAATGGCCTAGATTTTTAATTTTTAACCCCCCTCCACCCCCTTAATTTTGGGTCGATATGCACCAAAATCTAATCAGCTCTTAATCTCAATGGACCAAAACTACGTGTGAAATTTGGTTTCGATATTCACACTAGTTTTTGAGCTAGCTCGTCCACAAAAATTTGGTAACGCAAAGACTAACTAACTTACAGACATTTTGATAAAACAATTATTATCTCGAAAAAATAATTTTTTTATGAATCCTTATTGTCTGTTCTATATATTCTAGCATTAACTTTTTGCTAGTATTGTCGCGAAACAACTACCTTAAAGAACATGGTGGCTTTTCTAGATGAAATAATTTAAATTAAATTTCTATGAATGAGAGAATTTTGTACCATTAAATAAATTAATAAAACACATTTTTTTCAGAGATTTAAATAAAATGGCCGAACTAACTAATTCTGAGCCAATATATTTAGAGGCCACATACGATTCATCTGTATCTGGTGGACCTATTGGAGGACAGACAAGAATTACACTTAGAAATGAACATCTGTCCTATATAATTACATGGTAATATTTCAAATAGCATTACAGCTGACGAATAATATTTTATTTAAGAAAAAAATTAATATATATAAAAATTTCAATTCTAGGTTCAGTTTATCTGCAGCAACAGCATTTATGTGGTTCAATTATTTTATAAGGAAAAAAAGATGAAGAATATTTATAATAAAAGAAATTTTTATTACTTAATATTATTTATTTCTTACACATATATACAAAGATTTAATGTAAATGTATATTTGAAGAATAATACGTTTATTTTATATATAGGATCTTTTTATCCTAACTAATTAGTAAAATATTATATATGTATATTTTATCTAAATAAACGCGTGTATAATAAATGCATTTGATTTGAAGATAAAAATGCTTGTTTTTATTTTTTTTATGTGAGGATTTATTAGTCTAAAATAATTTTTTTTTTATTTACTAATTAATAATATTCATCTAAATACAGCGATCTGGACTGATTTGAACGAGCAAAGATCTTCAACCTCATTTGCAGAATAACTTATTCTTTTATTTAATATATCTATGTATATTTGTTAAATTCTCATCATCAGGTCATTAATATTTACTAAATTAAAGCTCGCGATCAATGTAAATTAATCTAAATAGTGAGATTTGATTCGATTGACTGTTAAAGCATGACAGGGTTTTAGTAAAATTTGTTATCATAAAGCATTTGACTCGATTTTTAATTGTTTGTTATGTTAACTATTGTCTAACGTGAATCAGACATTTTAAAGCTTTCTAATCACAAAAAAACTCACAGTTTTTCTAATTCGAATCATAGAAAAAAGATATATACAAAAGAAAGATTGCCAGAATGTGTACTTGAATAATCCCCAAATGTAATAATATCTATTAGTAGATACTATTTATTTATTTTTTTACTTTTACATTATAATGTGAAAAAGAAATTATTCTCTTCAATATTTGTTTGAAATATCTCAAAAACGGGTAAAAAAAATTAAATGAAATTACGATCTCAAAGTCACTAAAAAGCCATATATAGTGAACAACTCCAAAGAAATATACTTTAAGAGATATTCTTTTTTTCAAATTATCTTCAAGTTTTTAAATTAAGTGTGTTCGCCCTTTCTCAAAAACTAATAAGAATATCAAAAAGAAATTTCATATTAATTGCAGATCTGTTTCTTTAGTTAGTGAGTTATTTTATTTCTGGAGTCTTTTTCGAGAGCTGTGGTCTCACACAAAAAGTTTTAGCCTCGTAACCACTCAATAAATATGAACGGAACTAAAATTTTAGGTTATGTTTTTTTAACTTGACTGTCCACTCACACTACGAAATCTCTATATGGATACACACATAGTGTTTGGATCGTTTCCAAGCCATTGTGCTTATATCCCCTCCACTAAAAATAATCGCCCAAATATGTTGTTTTTTTTTCGTTTTTTATCAAAACTACGTGGTAAATAATTTCAATTTTTTTTTAAGTTACTCCGAATATATTATTCTAACAAATAATAGTTTTTCATCAAGATGGTGAAAGTCCTTCAATGAAAAAAAAATAAAATAATGATCATATTCCCACCCTTTCCCTATCTACCCTATGTAAAAAATGTCATTTTTAATTGCAATTATTTCATGTTTGGTGTGGTAAATCATTTTCAAATTTCAACAGTGTGTGTATTATGCTTTTAATGACTTATATTCTAAGTTTCAAAAACTTCTTGAATTTTTGCATTTGTGAAAGAACTATCTTAACGCACAGTCCTGGAAAACGACTCTAAAAATAGGTGTAATAACTGTGTCACGTACATTCTGATGAAATTTTCTCATTCAAAATGTTCAATCGAGGTGGTTTTAACCGAAACTTTAAATATTTAGTTGTTTTTTATTGAAATTAAGAGCTAATAACATATTTATTGAAATCGGAACTCTCATGCACTTGACGTTTTACACTTGATATTTTCCCAAAATAAATACAAATCTCAAAATATTATTTTTACGATGTTTACGATATAAGGTTCTTCTGAGAAATTTTTTATCAAAATAGTTTTAGCTGTTTTTAAGATATTTCGAAAAATTTAAGCAAAAACACCAATTATTTTCATCAAGTAGAGGACAAACTCAATAGATTTCTTCTGAACAATTATTTTGACATTGTACACAGCAATCGAATTTTTTTATAGGATTAAAGCCTTGGTTTTAATTAGTTTTTTTAGCCATTTTTGAGAAGTTTAAAAATATAAGCCAAATAAGAACTTAAAATTGAAATTGCCAGAGATACTACACACATAAATTTGCTTGGGACATGGAAGAAATATTAATATCTGGGAAATTTAAACATCACTTTTTAATATTTCTATTAAATTTACATACAGATATCTATTTGTTGTGTAATGGAAATAAAATTATATAAATATATGAGAGGGACAGGCGTATGAGAAAATCCCACCAGCTTTTTTTTTTTTTATTAGAATGATGAGAGAAGGATTTACACCAAAAAGGTGCAACCCCTAAAGGCCTGGGTTGGCCCCTCCATCGTGAAAAAAAGAAGAAAGAAATTTATGGGCTGGGCGGGGGTCGAAGGTATCTGTGGATACGGGTCTTAAATAGCTGAAGGTTATAAGTCGCGGGAAAGTGGTGGCAGGGAGCGAGTTCCAGTCTCTGGAAGTCATAGGGATAAGAGAGTTTGCGAAAGCGCTTGTTCGATTTTTATCCAATTTGACAGCGAAGGTGTGCTGACCGTTCGAAAACCGCGTGTTTCTCGTAAAGAGGGCTTTAGGGGGGATAATTGATTTCAGCTCGACTGAACAGACACCGTGATAGTATCTGTAGTACAGGGAAAGGGCAGAAATGGTTATTCGGTGAGCCAGGGAGTCGAATGAGTTGGTTAGAGCCGGGTCTCCTATTAGTTTAATTGCTCGCTTCTGAATCGCATCCAGTGTAGCAAGAGAATGCTTGAAGGCACCACTTATTTGTCTGAATGGTTTAACTAAAAATTGTTGAAGTATTTATTAAAATGTGATGTTTATTAAATACTTGAATTAAAGCTTGTAAAGGCATAATATCACTAGTTTGGTCTTGACTGATAATTCTATAAACACACATTAAATTAAAAAGGTCACTAGGGCGAATGACGCTCAGACATTTCGGTGGTCGATCCGGCCAGCTTATATTTTAAAAATAGCAGTGTAAAGAGCGAAAACCCCTCGCAATAGCTCTCGTTTTTTCTTTCAAGTTATTTTAAGATTTATTAAAGAAATATACCATTAACTGTACTTTTTACATTATAATACGAAAAAATATTATATATGGTTTAACTCCTACACATAAAGTTTAATAAATTCGAGAAACAATCTTAGTTAAATCTTTTGTTTTAAGATTACGAATGTTATAAATTAATGATTTACCAAAAACATTTGTTCGAATATATTAAATAAATAGATAAAATAAAGTAAATGGTTGAAGATCTTTGAACATAGATTTACATTCATTATTAGATTAAATTTTGGCACATAGTTACCAATAAACAGAGACATAAATTATAAAAAATAATTATTAGTAAAATAAGATAAAAAATTTACTTTGGTTTTAACCATAGAACTTGCTTATTCATATCATATTGTGTATAACATATAAACATTATTTAAAATCAAGCGTTAATGACTTGATATATAATAAAAAGTATTTTAAATGGAATAAATAAATAAAACTAAGTATATATTGTATTGAGAAAGTGTTAGCAGTTAATAAGAAAAAAAAGATATTGGTAAGAAAATTTAAATGTATTATAATATTAAATAAATATATATTAGTTACATAGAAAAAATAAAATTATATTAAAATAAAGCGATATTGATTAAAACTTATTAATTCATTGATCCATGGAATGATGCAATATTACTTTGGATCAATAAAAAATTCAATCTCCATTGTGTATTCTTATTCATTAAAATAAACAAAAATCATAAAAAGTCTATTTTATCAAATTATATAATTATTTTTGAAAATTATTGGCACTGTTTTTTTTTTTTTAGATATGTCTATTTATTTATATAAATTTGGATTAGGATTTTTCAGGTAATATAAATATTACAATATATATATACCTATATATGCTTAAGAGTTTTTCTCTTCAAAAAATTGGAAGCTTATATATTTCAACACAAGATTTCCATTGCTACATAGAGAAACTACGTTTTCTATTTATGGAAATAAAAACAGAAAAGAAAATTGGCCACATTTTCTTTAATTTCTATTGGATTCTCAATAAAAGAATTTATTGTTTTTTAATACATTAAATTTATACGATTAAAGTAATTAATATTAACAAGTTAATATATTTTCAATAAATTTTATAAAATTTGAGTAACAGTACAAAAATTATCAATTTATTTATTATAATTTTTTTAAAAAACTAGTTTTTATGCATTATATATTATTTGTTTAATCTTTTATTTATTTTTTTAATTTCAAAATATCTTAATTTTAATTTAAATATTATGGTTGCTTTATTACAACATGGAATATACACACACATATAATAATATGTATATAATAAATAATTAAAACCTTATCTTAGGTTTGAGTTTAAAGCGACATTTTTAAAAATAATTTTAAATGAAAACTTAAATTTTATTATTAAAGTCCGACGAGAAGTTTTTTTTTGAAATTTAGTTATTTGGAAAAGAAAGATGGCATAATTCGTTTTAGATTTTTCGGTCAGACCGCTCATAGAAAAAATAATTAAATTTCTATAATTGTCATAACATTTCGGCTTCTACTTCTGTCTCTATCATACAAACGAATTTAATTGTTGAAATGAATAGAATGAGATGTTTTGATCTAAAATCGATTTTCAAAGTTCATATGGATTCTTTAAGGTAGTTGTTCCGCCAAATGTATTTTCTTATGGTTTTTTTGAAATTTATACAGATTATTATTTAAATACTTCTGCATCGATTGGTGGCAAAACGAAATTTATGAACAATACAGTTCTGGAGATATTAAATTTCAAAAATTGAGTTTTTCAGGCTCTTTAACATTGCACTAAACGGGATTTTGGAAAATTTACATACATATTTAATTATAATTAAGAAACCCTTCTTACCATTTTTATAAAAAACTAAACCAACATTAAACAATAACCAATATATATTTTAAGACAATTTTGATTCATAGTTACAACACAGTTTCTGAGATAATAATGAATAAATAATGAAAAATGTATAAAAAAAAATTTACACAAAAAACAATTTGGCAACAGCGCATTTATTTAACCAGCGAAAGATGTTTAAAGCGCGCATAATTTTCATAAGGTGTAACGTAGGAGTTGATTACATTAAATTGTTAAAAAATAACAAAACGATTTTTATAGAAATTTAAAATGTATTTTATCTGTCATTTTAATATAAAAATATTCAATCTCTTACAATGGTGCCAAATTTGTCAAACGAGCACGGGATTGGCTAGAATTGATACATAAACAGCAAAAAGTTTTGGGCTTATGAACTATGAATCCTTATTGTCTGTTCTATATACTCTAGCATTAACTTTTTGCTAGTATTGTCGCGAAACAACTACCTTAAGCTTAATTTTCAGGCACATATTTAAGAAGCCCCAAGAAAACAATAAGATTTTACAATCAATGTAACATATTGTACTTCATTTAAAATGTATTAGAATTACGAAAATTTGAATTCATCTCCTAAAACACTGCTAAAAAATAGAATGAATAAATATTTTTTTGGAGAAATACTTTTTTATCTAAATCTAACAACATAATGATGCAAAAAGCATTGGAAACATTAATTTTTCGTACCTAATAAAAATTTATGACAATTAAAAAAATCCCTAATTCTATAAAGCAGAAGTGCGCTAAAAAATTCCTGGATATTGAAAATAAAATTATATATACTGATCATATTTGCCTGAACAAACGAAGCCATCTACCTGATTAAGAAAATGTTACATAATTAATTTATTAAAACGTGTGATTCTGATTTAGAGAGTATTGGAAGGAAATATAACTTTATTTTAAGAAAAAAAAAATACTTTCCGCATGCTTCGCATTGGATAAAGTAAAAAGTATAAATAACTTTAGTTTACATAATTTGTCGCATAAAATGAAAGTGTCTTCTTTAAAATATTATTTTTCTAGAGTGAAAAGACGCAAAATTTAAGCTATATTTCCGATAAAATTAAATGTAAATAAAGTAAAAAGCAAGATGGAGTGATTATGGTATAGATAAGAAGGTAATCTGAGTTGGAAGACAATAAATAGGAATTTTAAAAGAGTTATTGAAATTTAAAATAAAAATTAGCCAATTTCAATATAAGAGAAAAATGCTGGTAGGTATATAAATTTTTGAAAACATAAATATTATGTTTGATAAAAAATATTAGAAGCTTAAATGGATGAGTTTATATTAATTTCTAATGAAAGAAATATGTAGAAAGAAATTTTAGAAAAAAAAATCAGTCAATTTATTTTCACAAGTGGTATAAGTCTATATGAAAAGAAATTGAGATCATTTAAAGAAAATCAAAATCAAAAACATCGGAGGTTTTCTATTAAAATATAATTCTAAAATTTGTATTATCTCGATTTGGTGTAATTTATATTATATATCAATTCTAGATATATATATTATTTTTTAAATTATTAGTTAATTTCTTTGATAAAATTTATAAAAAACTTTAATTCACTTTTAATAATATATCTAAGATATATAATTTAAATAATATATGAAAAATGTGAATTTAATATACATATAATGGTGAGTAATTTTTTAATTTGATTAATTTACTTTTATAAATATAAGTTTTTCATTAAAATTTGAATAATATAAATCAAAAGGTGTTCTATGTATTAACAAGTGCTTATAAGTCTATGTATTAACAAGTGCTTATAAGTCGTGTGATCGTTTAAATTTTAGTCCTGAATCGCTAATAGATTTTAAAATAAAAAATCTATAACTACGATTTAAACAATATTTTCATTCAAATTATATAATATATATATATATATATATATATATATATATATATATATAATATATATATATATATATATATCACTGGTAGTGCTAGTGATATATATGTTAACTAGATGAACGCGAAAGTTAAAACCTTCATCCGGTCACCGCCCTATTTTGGTGCAATTGGGACCAGACTCGTTTTGACACTGAACCAAGAGTTGAAAAAATATACAGGACCCAGCCGGGTATGATCCGACATCTTCTGCGTTAAGCCCGCATATGCCTTTTCATTTTTGGCTGGGTCCTGTATTTTTTTCAACTCCCGGTTCAGTATCAAAACGAGCCCGGTCCCAATTGCACCAAAATAGGGCAGTGACCGGATAAAAGTTTTAACTTTCGCGTTCATCTAGTTAACATGTAAACATTCTAAATAAAATTTATTATTGAATATCTGAACAAATAGGAATCAGACAGTAGTAGTAGTAAATTTATATATATATATATATATATATATATATATATATATATATATATATATCACTGGTAGTGCTAGTGATTCCTTAAATAAATCACATGAAAAAACAAATGTTGAAATTGATATCATGAAAATTTGTTAATGATAATAATGAAAAAGGTCGGACAAGGAACAGTTCAAGAAAAGTATATTCTTGAAATGAAGATTAAATAATAAGATGGATTGGCAATTTGTATTTTTCAAAATACATTTAGAGTTAATGATTATGTTTATGGTATAGTGAAGATATAAATATGTACTTTAAAACTGATAAATAATTAGCGAGAATAGAGTGTAGAATTTATTAGAAAAGTACTAAGAGAATTGCTATATCGAATTAATTATGAGAATACGTTTGGCTTTTTAAAAACTTGGTAATTATTATATCAAAGCAAATTCTTTAATAGGAATTTCATTAAGTATTTTTGATTAAATTAAAACAATTTTTAATTTGGAATTTATTTTTCCAAATTAAAAGAATATATAAAATAAAATATATTAATCAGTATAGAAAAATAAATAATAATTCGTTTTTTCAACTAAGTTATAGAAATATAAATGTTATTATTTAAATGTTTTATTTGGTGAATGAAAGTGACGAATTAATGGTTGGATTCGTTTTTAGTTGTTATTATTTTTTTTATGTAAGCGTATTTCGTGCAAATGATTATCTAATGTTTGGAGGGGATTATTTATATTATTTTTTTGGCAATAATAGTATTTTAGTAGCTATAAAAAAGTATAAGAACTGAAACGTTTTGGTTTAAGGAAATAAACCGAAAACATATATTATTTGATAAATCAAAATACATTAAAAAGAAATAAAATAATCTTCAAAAGAATTATCAAGTTTAAAATATTTTCATTGTAAAATATTATTTTTAACTTGAAAATTCAATTGTGAGTTTTATAAACTTGATTTTTTTATTTTTAATTGCTTTAAAATTTGAATATATAATATTTTAAGAAATTTATAAAGAGAATAATTTTTATTAACTTAGAAAAGTTATTAGGATGGAATGGAATTTAAGAAATGAACAATTTCTTAAATATATAAAAATGATGATATTTGACAAAAATGGGTCTAAAATATGAAAATTCACAGCCGGTTTTAATTTTCCGAAATAAAATTAGGATTTTTTTTTATACTTATCTCCGAACTCACTTTGATGAATAATAAAGATTATAATAGTGCGGAACATTAAATTATTCATTTTGATAAATCTGATTATCAAGGGATTTTTAAACTCTTGAAGAGAAATATTTATAAAATCTTATAAGCTTCTTAGGCCGTCGATGAAGGCATTCTTAAAAGAAAATTTTTTATGTTAGTTTATGGCATTAATCAGTGCCTTCATATGATCTTTTGTTAAATACTGATTTGTGAGTCATAATTAATTGATAGAATTTGTTAAAAGATAATTAGAAAATATTCAATTCAAAATTATTTTAATATAAAGCAATATTAGAAATATACTCTAATAAAAGTATCTATCAATTTGATTTGATTATAAAAATAAAAAATAAAAAAAAGATGATTTATGATATATTTATGAAGTTTCTTTGGTTTTAAAATTTTAATTTATTTAAAAATAAATTAAGGGGGGGTCGGATAGGCTAGGCGGTAGCGTATCATCCTGCTAACCAAGTGGATCCGGGTTGGAATCCGACTCGAGGCATTCGGCTAAAATCTGACCCCCGGGGTAGAGACAAAATTTATAAAATAAATAGTATCGTAAATTGGCTCATGGCTAGAAAGCCCGAAAAGACAAAAAATAAAATAAAATAAAATAAAATAAATTAATTAAACTTAAGAAAATTTAAAATAGATCATTTGATTTAGTAGGGAACAAAAAGATGTTTGTGATTTATAAATTATTTTTAGGTAAAAATAGTAGGAAATTTAGTATAATGAACAGAAACATTGTCAAATAAGAAAATTAAAAAAAGTTTGTAACTATTTTTTTACGAATTCGAGGTTTTTAAATATCAATATTTAGTATAATTTAAAGGACGACAGGACAGAGTAATAAGTATTTAAAAAAGGCCTCAGTCTTTTCACGAATTGAGATTTTCAGTCTTGATCTAATGCAATGGTTCCCAACCTTAAGAAAATCTTGGACTACTCAGAGAACAAAGAGCCCCATTAATTAATAACTTCCCTAATGATTTTAAGCAAATGAGCATAAATATATTATGTTTTTTAAAAACACATTTATTATTATTATTGTTTTACTTAAAATCACAAATTATCACAATATTATTACCATAAAAGTATATGTATTATAAATTACAATTATATTCATCTTTAAAAAATATGTTAATTGAAAAAAAGATAATAATAATAATAACTCAGTGTCTTTCTTATCAAAGATAAAAGTAAATAAATATTATATGCAATATTAAATGAATATTGCATATATTTATTTACTTTTATCTTTTTTAAAGATGTTTCACCTTGCACCAATAACACAATCCCTATCTTTCTTATCAGTTATCACTGATGATGATAAACAATCAAACAGGTGTGTTTTGGATTATTCACCAAAACTGCAAACAGCGTACCGAGTCTTAAAATAATTTCTAATTTCATATAATATATAATAATTATCAAAATTATATAAATTAATTCATTATCTATGCTCATAAATGAATATTTTAAAATTAGTTGTACTTTTCCGCAGACCACGGATTGGGAACCACTAATTTATTGGATAAATAATTTAATTTGTAAATTATTGCAAAATATGAGATCAAAAATTGTTTAATTTGATTTTCTCGATGTTAATAAAATAATATAATAAGAATGTCACATAAAGAAAATAATATACGAGTTCTGAGCTTTCTTGGCTCACGGAACCCGGTGCTTTTACAAGCTTCTGTGAAATTTTTATTTTAATGAACTTTATCCACTAGACTGCGGACCACTCTAGGTTATATATGATAATGTATAATTATAATAGTACTCGCTGCTTTTTATTTTAATAGCAAAGCAGATATTAATAATAAAAAGTGAAATCTCAAAATGAATTGAATATTTTCTAACTTTTCAAGGAAGAAAAAGATTAAGATTAGCATAAGTTTAGTCTATTATATTTAAAATAACTTTAAAAAACTTATCATAAAAACTTAAAAAGTTTATGAACTTAAAAATAATTCAATTTCTTAAAAATAAAGCTTTTTTTATAAAGATTTAAAATCCCTTTTGGTCTCAGATCGATAAAGTCGGCCCCCGTCTTATCCTCGAATTTCAAATTTTATTCAAATTTATTTGAAATCGATGGAAGAGGGAGCAGAAAACGTTAGTCATTTCTTCTTATCCTTACGTGTATTTTTGGGCAAAGCTCCTGTTGACGCGCCTACGACTGGGTTGGAATTCATTCTTGGTATAGATGGCACGCTCGCTCGTTGATCCTCCATACGACCGGATTGAAGACGCAAGATAAGTGAAAAGAAATCTTCATCTGGAACGGTTTGGCCACGAGCATTCGGCCTAGTGAGTTCAGATGATTGTATATCTTCAAGTTCAGGCTCATCAACTGGTAAAGCGCTACGTTGATCCTCAAGTCTTGTTCCTTGACAACGCATCAACATTTCAAGAAAAGTGTCATCAGGAGCGGCTGTTGCAGCTGCATCCGATAATCTTTGAAGTGGTCGTGGTTTTTGAAGTCCTTCTTGTGGTAATTCAACGCGTTGTTCATCCATTCTTTTACTTTGCATTCCAACAATAAGATCCAAAAGATCATCTGGTGTTGTCGAGGATTCTCCTAAAAATAATAGATTTTTTTAGAAATTATTTCTTAAAATATCTTCTAGTTTAAGCGATTTGTTGTTATTTTGGGAATATGTTCATTTTTTTTTATTTTTATAATGATATTGATACAAGAAGTTGCACCAAGAAGGTACAACCTCTGTAGTACACGGTGGACCCTTGTATCGTGAAGATAAGAAGAGATTTAGGGATTGGGTAGGAGTCGAAGGTATCTGTGGATGTTGGTCTTGAAAGATTGAAGGTTATAATTTGCTGGAAAGACGGTCGGGAGAAGAGAGTTCCAATCTCTGGATGACATAGGGATAAATGAATTGGCGAATGCGTTTGTTCGATTAGTATCCAGTTTAAGCGCGTAGGGGTGTTGAATCTTAGAAAATCGCGTGTTTCGCGCAAATGCAGCCTTTGGTGGGATTATCGATTTTGTTTCGTCAGACATTTATTGGTAATATCTATAAAAAAGAGAAAGGGCGGAGACAGATCTACGATGGGCTAGGAAGTCGAGAGTGTCAGTTAATGCAGGATCGCCTATCAGTCTGATAGCCCACCTCTGAATTGCATTTAAGGTATTAAGAGAATGCCTCTCCACAAATGCGAGCAATATTCAAGACAGGGGCGAATTTGAGCCTTGTATAATATAAGGAGTTGAGTGGGGGTGAAAAAGCGTTTGGTTCGGAAAAGAAAGCCAAGCTTGCATGAGCTGCTGAGATAATATGGTCATTCCAAGAAAGGTCAGAACCTAAGGTCACATTTAACATGGATATTTTATCACGGAATTCCAATGAGCTCGAATCAAAGGAAAGTTCCTATCTACTCGCCTAGAAATTAGACAGCGTTGCGTTTTGCCAGTATTAAAGTTTACTAAGTTGTGAGATCCCCATTTTTTAAGCATGCTTAAATCTGAATTTATCGAGGAGGCTATGTTTGTGCGATTGTTTAGTAAGGATTGATTATTAGAAATAAAGAAATAATCATCATCATAGAGTAAGTATCCAGTCCTCAGACTGGTTTGACGCAACCACCCGCCACCATTCAAATCTATACGATCCCACTACTCTAAAAGTCCCATATTCAATATCCACCATTCTGTTTCTTTGCCAAACCTAATTAAATATCATGAAAATGTCTATTAACTACCTCGAAAGTATTTAAGATTTCATGATAAAAATGTTTTCCAATTAATTTTTAATGAAAAACAATAGAAAAACGAAAAAATGGTGAATATAATGAATTTTTTAAATTTATATTAACAATTATAGAGAAATTGTCAAATTCTTAATAGATTTCAAAAAAGTTTTTACAACGAATAAGTCATTTATAATTTGGATATAATATAATTATAATTGAATTTATAAGATGTAATGGGTGAAGTAAAAAGTTCTGAGCCTTTTTCGTTAGATGGCTTTAATGAGCCATATCTCACGAAGTATACGTCGTATCTGGTCTTTCTTTTTAGCGATTTAAAGGTGACATAACGCTTTAAAAAAGTGCTTTGACAGTTGTGTGTTAGAGCGTTCCAAAATGGAGGTAAAAAAAGAGAAAATTCGATACATTCTTCAGTTCCAAGGGGAAAAAGCGGAGCAGGGGGCCAAAAAAATTGTGCTGTTTATGGAACCAATACAGTATCGAATGCAACAGCAAAGCGGTGGTTCCAACGATTCCGTTCTGGTAATATGGACGTCGAAGATGCGTCACGCTCTGGTAGGCCAATCGTCGAAAATGTCGATAAAATCATGGAAATTTTCGAGTCGGACCGCCATGCGAGCACTTATTCCATTGCCCAGGAACTGAAGATTAACCAGAAAACCTTTTGGAAGCATTTGCATAGGGCTGGTCTCAAGAAGAAGCTCGAAGTATGGATGCCATACGAATTGACAAAATAAACTTTTGGACCGAATTGAAGCCTGCGATTTTTTCCTGAAACGATGGCGATGGCGATGGGGATGGTGACTGGCGATGAAAAATGGGTCACAGACGAGAACAACAGGCAAAAAAGATCGTGGTCCAAGCTTGGTGAGCAAGCCCAAACGATCGCCAAGCCTGAATTATTGGCCAAGATGGTTTTACTGTGTGTTTGGTGGGATTAGAAGGGAATCACCCACTATGAGCTGCTCCCATCGGGACAATCACTCAATTCGGACCTATACTGTCAACAACTGACCAGATTGAAGCAGGCGATCGACGAGAAGAGGCCAGAATTGGCCAATAGAAAGTGTGTTATGTTCCATCAAGTGGACGCCAGGCAGCACACATCGTTAACGACACGCTAGAAGCTCCGAGAGCTTGGATGGGAGGTTATATTGCACCCGCCGTATAGCCCAGACCTGACACCAAGCGATTATCACATTTTCAAGCATTTACAAAATTTCCTTGTTGGTACAAAACAGGCCTCAAGAGAGGCTTGTGAAAATGAGCTGGTCAAGTTTTTCACCAATAGGGATGAGGACTTCTTCAATCGTGGAATTATAAGATTGGCTTCAAAAAGGACAAAAGATATCGAACAAAACGGCGCATATTTGATCTAAATCGGAAAATCCTAACTTGGTTAATTTTATCGTCAAAATAAGAGAGAAAAAAGGCTCAGAACTTTTTACTTTACCTTTTATTTATTATATCATACAAAGATTATAAATACATTGCTCAAAATAATCATGGTTAATATCTCTGATTAATGCAGGTCTATTTTAGAAAATGAGCACTCATTATATTTAATATACAAGAATCATGGATAGAAAGAATAAAATATGAATAAGAAAGAAAAACGACAATTTTGTTTTCCTTCATCCATTCAAATCCTATTCAAGAATTGTAAGAGAGCGATTGTCCTGTATAAATATCCAGTTTAGGCTGAAATAGTAAAAGAAGGAATAAACTTGTTCCAAGTTCATCGGTTCTTCCAGAAAAACGAGCAGGATCTTTTATTCTTTAGATTTAATTTGATATATACCGGGTGAGTTTTTTTATCTTGAGACAGTCTTATAACTCAAAAACAGTGCATTATATGAAAAAAAGTTTCAAATGAAAGTTTATTTATATCAGGGGCGAAACTAAACTACGCTATTGTTTGTCGACCTAGAACAAGCTTTCAAGGGTATTTCAAGGTCAACTTCTGTTTTTTAAATAGAAACATATATGTTTCTGTGCATATTCTGAATCTACAAAAAAAACTAAACAACTTTTATTAGAACTATTTTTTTATACGACATGAAATAATAAAAAATATTAAATCAATTAGATCTCAAAAAAATTCTAATAATTATTTTTAAGAATCATTTAACTTAAATATCAAATAAAAATGATCAAATATTTAATTATTAAATAAATAATTTAATAATAATTAATAATTTAATAATTTTACGACACTGTTCCAGAGTGTATCGCAAGTCTTCTGGATGAATTCCAGTTCAAATTTCGTTATTTTGGCTTGTTTCAGTTTCTTCATAGCTTTTATATTTCTTGTTTTGTTTTTTTTAACAGATTTATAACACGATGAAATGAAGCTTGCGAGGGTGTATTCCTATCAGGAAAACGCTCGGCATTCATTTAAATGAATAACACTTCTTCCACATTCAGCGCATAAATTAAGACCATTTTAATTCTGTCTTCAACAAAAAATGCTCCATTTTTATTATGGTAATACAATATTTAACTATCTACTGGATTGAAACGAGAATTAAACATTTTTAAACACAAGAATTTAAAATATTTCTATTAAGTAAAAAATAATCTCTTAAATCTGAGTATAACGAAGTTTTCATATCATTATAAACACTTATTTTCATTGTTGTGACTTTTCGATTTAATAAATATTTATTTAAAAATTAATTATTTAATCATTATTATTTGATAATTAAGTTAAATAATTTTTAAAAATAATTATTAAGATTTTTTTTGAGATCTAATGGATTTAATATTTTTTTATTTGATGTCGTATAAAAAAATAGTTCTAATAAAAGTTGTTCAGTTTTTTTTGTAGATTCAGAATATGTACAGAAACATATATGTTTCTATTTAAAAAACAGAAGTTGACCTCTAAATACCCTTGAAAGCTTGTTCTAGGTCGACAAACAATATCGTAGTTTAGTTTCCCCCCTGATATAAATAAACTTTTATTTGAAACTTTTTTTCATATAATACACTTTTTTGAGTTATAAGACTGTCTCAAGAAAAGAAAACTCACCCGGTATATATATTATTTCTCCTACACATTGTTTCATGAATAAAACGAATGTTCAATTTTTAAAATAGACCTACAATAACCAAAGATATTCACAAAAATAATTTGGTTTCCTATATCATTTTGAGTGCATTAGAAAAACTAAGTATGGAAATTAAACAATTCCTTACCATGAATACGAAGATTACTATTATTATTATTTAAAGGTGCTTTGATAGGTGCACCATTAATAGGATTGTTGGCTCTATTTCCTCTAACTTGAGCATTTTCTTTATTATTATCTGAAACTGTTAATGACGAACGTTGATCATCCATTCGTTTGGATTGGAAGCGAGATAAAAGATCGAAAAAATTTTCTTCATCATCATGATGATCGACGGAGGCTGCTGGGCTTATTTCATTATTTGCTGAAGGAAGAGTTGCTCCTGCACTGCGATCCATATTTGAAGATAATCCAGGTCGTGTTTTACCATCAGGTGTCAACTAGGGAAAAATAATAATAATCGCCGTTGAAAGAATACTTTAAAATAAAAATGAATTTAGACAAGCAAGTTCTATTTAAAATTAAATAAGAAAAGAAAAATTATAGTTTTATTTATTTTTTAAGTGACAACTCGTCAAAAAGGGCCAGAATTGTCTGATTTCTTAAAAATTTATGGGTAACCTTTAGGCATTTATTTATAATTTATATTTATTACGTTATTTATTATAATTATTACTTACAACTTATTAGCTGAGAAAACTAAATATAACCCAAAAATTGGAGGAAAAAGTGAAGTTTATTCAAACCTTGGTACGCTGTTTGCAGTTTGGGCGAATTACTAATGTTTCACATTTCCTTTATAGAAGGATTAGTTATGATCGTTTTTTCAATGGACTAAAGTAATAAAAATGTTGAATTCACAGCGTTACTAATATATTGTAGCGGAGGCTACAGTGATTTTAAAATAAATAATGTAGATTATTTATTTATTAAGGTAGTTCTTTCGCGACAATCCACACAAAAAGTTTTAGCCTCATAACCACTCTATACATATGAACAGTGCTAAAATTTTAGATTATGTTTTTTTAACGTCACTGTACTTCTCACACTACTATCCGCTTTATGAATGGATTGTTTCCAAGCCATTGATCTTATATCCCCTCCACTAAAAATAGTAGCCCAAATATGTTGTTTTTTTATTTTTTATCAAAACTACTAGGTAAATAATTTCAATTTTTTTTAACTCCGAATATATTATTCTAACAAATATTAGTTTTTCATCAAGATGGTGAAAGTCCTTCAATAATAAAAAAAATAATGATCATTTTCCCACCCTTTCCCAATCTAACATATGTAAACAATTTCATTTTTAATTGCAATTATTTCATGTTTGGTGTGGTAAATCGTCTTCAAATTTTAACAGTATCTGTATTATGTTTTTAATGACTTATATTCCAAGTTTCGAAGACTTCTTGAATTTTTGCATTTGAGAAAGAACTATCTTAAGTGGAAATTTTCAACTAAAAAAATGTTTAATTAGCAAAGAAAAAGTATAATCCGATAAAAAATAGCATAAAAATGGGATAATAGAGGAATTCAAAAAAAGAAAATGTTAATATTATTATCGTGTCGATTTTTGCGTCTATGTGTTTTGAACACATCGCACACCGCTATTTGCGCCAGTGTTCCCACTTTCAGTGTCATCAATCTTTCATTTGGCCCAACCATGAAAAATTTCAACGAGCCGCCACTGTATTTGACTAGATTAATATATTTCTCTATATTGAATAATTAGTCTACTTAACAGAATTATACACATGCTAAATAAAAAGCAAAACGTTAATACAAGCTTATTATAATTGAACATAAAACAAAACTTGTGGTGATATTTGTTAGAAACAGATTTCAATACTAAAATTTTCACTTAAATGAAGAGGTACGTAATTGAAAAGAAAAAATACAGTAAAAGAATTAATTATTAATATTCATGCTAAAAATAAAAATAATAAGTGCTAAATAAAACACAAAATATGAATACAAATAAATAAACTAACTAGTAAGAAATTTTACAAAATAAACAATATTAATTACTTCTACTGATTGCACCCCTATTTGTTAAATTTAATGACTAAACAAAAGAAATGAAAATATTTTGTTAATGAATATGAACTCTAGTATTTTATTTACTAATTTTAAATGGTTTGATTTTTCCGGTCATTATTTAATTTTAGAATTTAAAACGGTTCTATAATATTATTTTTATATATAACAATTTTTCTAATTTTTCAATGAATAGTAAGTAATGATAATTAAAATAAAACTTTATAATATTAAATATATATAATTGAATGTAATGGAAGGCAGCCCAGGGGTAGTGAGGAAAGAAAAAATTAACACACATCAAACAAGGTGTAATTTATTGGAATCCTTCCTCCTTTTCCCTCAAACCGACGTTTCGGAGGATTTTTCCCTCCTTCTTCAGGGTTTCAAAGGGTCAATGAATGAAACAAATAAAATGTTTACTTTTTCTCTCCACATAGTGTTCAAAACTTTCTTCTTTTTTAGCAAAGGCATAGAAAAACAATTTTTTTTCCTCCTTTTCTTAATTAGATAGATAAAGGAGATAAGAGAACAAGGAAACATTTTATTTGTTTCATTCATTGACCCTTTGAAACCCCGAAGAAGGAGGAAAAATCCTCCGAAACGTCGGTTTGAAAGGAAAGGAGGAAGGATTCCAATAAATTACACCTTATTTGATATGTGTTAATTTTTCTTTCCTCACTACCCCTGGGCTGCTTTCCATTACATTCAATTAAAATTTATACCAGTCCGTCTCTCTCCAGAGAAATTTCGTTGCAATTAAATATATTATTTGTTCATATAAATTAAACTTGAATTAAAGAACTAAAAATAAATTTATAGAACAAATCATAAGCCGAGTAAAATATTTCTAAAATTAAAATATATCTATATTTCTATATCTATATGACTTTTTAACAAATTTTTCATATCTAATGGATATGGATCGTGATAAAAGGAAGGGAGATATAAAGGAGAGTTTGGGTTACCAATTCTTTAGTTAAAACAGCTATCATTTATATCATTTTAAAGTATATTTAAATATAGATATAATAATTTCAATATATAGAAGTTAAAATTTACTTCAAAAAGAAATTTTATTATACTTTTTCTTTGATAATTATTTTTTTCCATTTTTCTGTTTAACTTGATATTAAATGGTAACCCGGATATGGATAATGGAATTTTAACATCTCTTCTTGTTTGGTTTTAGTTAGACTATTGATGTTATAAAAATTGTAGAGCTTGAGGATAAACTGTTTTTTCTCTTTTATCACGTGATGGTTTCTAGATTGATAGAGTCCCAAAAGGGTGATGTCAAAGTTGTGAATTGAGAAATCTACACTAGGTTGATTGATTTCAAAATTTACCAAGAACAAAAACCTGTCTAATGTGCAAGATTGTTGGTCTGATCGGATATTTAGGCGGAGGACTTTGTGTTTCTCAAGGTGTTATTGTCAAGTTTTAATCTAGACGAAGGTTCTTTTAGCCTGATGGATCTATCAATGTAACAGATTGCTCTTATACGTTTCTATAAAGGGATCATTTCTTTCGTATTCTATTAATTCTATTCTCTCAATAAATAATAAGAAAAAGGGTATAAAAAATTCCAATAGCTGCTTTAGAGAGGGCTCTTGAGAATGGTTTTAATTCAGTTCAGGCAAAACCACTTCATTATATGGTGACTAGATTCCAAATTAACACTAATTTCGAATTATATCTACCTCAGCAAATTGTATTTCATTATGCAGTGAAACCCTCAAATCCGAAATCCTGAGAAATCCGAACGCAAAAAAAGAGAATCTTATTTATTTAGTCATAAAACGATTATGTATATATTCTAGATTATAACCTTATTTTACATGATTAGTTGAAAAATTAACTTATGTCATCCAGGATTGAAAACGGTAAAAGTTGGTTATTGAAATTCTTTAGGTTAATCACTTTGCAAAAACAATGAAATAATAATAGAAACACATAAAATTTCACTTAATCTTTCATTTGATATCAGTTATCTTCAATTGTCGAAGCTGCTTTCGGCTAATCCGAACAGGCTAGAGCCCCAATTAGTTCGGATTTGAGGGGTTTCACTGTAATCTTAAATAGTTGGTCTGAAAGTATATACAGATTTGAAATAGAAATGGCTGAAATTTGAAATGGCCCATTAAGAAATAATATAATATAACAGAAAAAATATGAAAATTGACTCTGATCAATGAATATTAGTAGGTAGATTTTTAAAGAATCGAATAACTAAGCAAAAATCCGCATCCGCTAGAGGCACTGCTATAGGAGGTAAAACTATTATTCTTATGGGAGAATGGATTTTGTTTCCTAGATAACTTTGTGCCAATAGAAGTTAGAAGGGGTGAATTCGCGTGATTTTCCATGTAATTATTTTAATTCTATATATCTCGATATTGATTTCCCCCAATAAAATAAAAAAATTAAATAGAAATTCGAAAAGTATCAATTTATCTAAGTGATTAGCAATGATTGTTTCGGATGAAAGTTAATAATAAAAATAAAAATTAGTATTGACATACCTCAGACGTAATTCCCAGATTAGTAAATGTGCACACATTTTTGTTTGCAGTATGCATGATAAATTGTAGAGATGCAAAAGAGGAAGAGGATTTATGATTAGGGAACAGACCTTTATCAAATCCAGCAGTTCCATGCTCTCTCTCCTCACCCTATATCTGTGAAGATCGTTGGCAGAAGAAGTTCCCTTAGCAGGGCTGGTTGACATTATCGTTGAAGAGTCGCCATTCTCTCCTTCTGGTGAGATTCCCAGCGCTTTGTGCAAATCTTGAAGATTCAGTTTAGCTGTGTCCTCTCCCATCGAATCTCCAAGCTTTAATATAAAAAAAAATATATATATATATATATATACATTTTTTTAATGACGTTTACAACATTTAGTTTGCAATAACAAGAGTATGTATTAGTGGGTTGGGTATGTACATGCATTTTGTGGGATATACAAATAACAGGGTGGGTAGATTCCAAAAAAAAGCATAGATATTCGAATTCTTATTATATAAAATATATTATTTCAAAAAACAGCGTTAGATTCCAAAAATTAACAAAATCGTGTTGTTTTCTTTTATTAGCTACGAAAAATGTGTTTGATAAAACAATCAATAAAGGTATTTTATTTAGCCTTTAACCCGAAATATGAGCCAGTAACACAAAGAAGAAACCATAGAGTTATATAGAGTGGAAGGCTCCATAAGGAGCCAATGTATTTTAGCTTATACGAGTTACAGAGCTCTCTGGCGGTTCGGAATGGGCAATAAAATGGCGGGAACCGCTGTATTCAGCTCTATAATAAAATTATTAAAGAATTAACATATAAAAATCAAAGAAATAAATTACTAGTTAATTTTATATAGGGTACTTACATTTCAGAATTTTTAGGTCGTTTAAAAAAATATGTACTTTATTTGATTTTGTGTCTTGAAAGCAACCTAAGCAACCTTTCATAAAACATTGACGTCGAGAACTAGGCATATTTAATAATATTTTAATCTACAAATTTGTACGTTGGAAAATTTTCTAAATGAACGTTTAGCTTTGAGCCTGTATGAATCTTTTATCTATGACAAAGGGTTTGAATGTCCTATGACTATGATCTTTGAATAGTTCTTAAGGACTAAGAATAATGTTCTCCGGGGCGCTAAAGAGCGCTTTTCGATATTCGGTAGCCTTCCACTCTATATTACTCTATGGAAGAAACATAAGAGTCTTAGGGTCAGTTGTATGTCGGTTGGTAAACTCTTTTTAAACGTTGACAAAGGGTAAAACCTTAAAATTCACCCTGTGCCCGGTGGGATGGCCAATCAGATGAAAGTGCCTGTCATCTGATTGGCCATCCCACCAGGGACAAAGTGAATTCTAAGATATTACCCTTTTTAAACGTTGACAAAGGGTAAATCCTTAGAATTCACCTTGTGCCCGGCGGGATGGCCAATCAGATGACAGGCACTTTCATCTGATTGGTCATCCCGTCGGGACAAGGTGAATTCTAAGGATTTACCCTTTGTCAACGTTTAAAAAGAGTTTAACAACCGACATACAACTGGCCCTTAGAGAGTCAGTCGAAATTTTTTTGAGCTTCCGAGGAATCTTATAATTTTAGGGTCAATTAATACGAATAAGTAATTTAAAAAGTGTGGTGGATGCGAGATAGTATGAGTAGAAGGCTTTCGACCCGGAGAGCAATTTATAATCTAGATATACTAGACTAAGCTATGGCTTCTCATCTCACCTTTCCTACATCTCTACTAAACTATTGTATTTTCTTTCTGGCAAAATATCATCTAACGGCAACCGTTTCCTATAAGTCTTTTTAAATCTCGATTTAGTAAGCATTTGTGAAGTTCTCTGTTAAGGAGGTTCTTTCGCGAAAATCCACACAAAAAGCTTTAGACTCGTAACCACTCTATAAATATGAACGGAACTAAAATTTTAGGTTGATTTTTAAAGTGACTGTCCACTCACACTATGAAATCTCTATATGGATACACAAATACTAGCAGGATCGTTTCCAAGCTATTGTGCTTATATCCCCTCCACTAAAAATAATCGCTCAAATATGTTTTTTTTTTTATCAAAACTACGTGGTAAATAATTTCATTTTTTTTTAGTTACTCCGAATAGATTAATCTAACAAATATTAGTTTTTCATCAAGATGCTGAAAGTCCTTCAATGAAAAAAAAATAAAATAATGATCATATCCCCACCCTTTCCATATCTACCCATGTTAAAAATGTCATTTTTAATTGCAATTATTTCATGTTTGGTGTGGTAAAACGTCTTCAAATTTTAACAGTATGTGTATTATGCTTTTAATTACTTATATTCCAAGTTTCAAAGACTTCTTGAATTTTTGGATTTGTGAAAGAACTACCTTAAATTGGCGCTTCTTTCAATGGAACGAACTGCATTTAGAAAACAGAACTTGGATTACTCTTTAGCCTTTCCACCTGAGTAATCTTTTTGAATTTAATTTGGCTAATCGATTCTACGAAATTTGCTTCTTTAGCCTCTTGTATCAGATATTCGTTAATATCTTCAAGATTAATATGACCAAAAACTTCCACTTGTGGTTACTCTTAAAAATTGATTAACATGTCATTTAAGGGCATTTCCCACAATATCCAAAGCGAGTTAAATCAAGACCGAGTTGAATGGAATGACTTGTTATACGGGATACGGGGGTACCTGTACTGAATTAATAATAAATGTAAAAATGTGTTTAGAATTATTATTATAATTGTTTTCAAGGATATTGTCGGAATCAATAACTTTGAAATTTTGAAATAATGGTGTTTTATTCTATAAAAGAGGCTAATTATTTCTTGATTTAAAACATTTTTGTGCAAAAGTTACGTAAATTAAGTTGTTAGTGATAAGTCGATTAACCTAGGAAAATAATTATTTAGAGAGATGAAGGAGAATATTTATTTTTTATATGAAAATATGCCAGTTGTTTAATGATTTGATCAAAATAAGATATGAAAAATATGAATGTAAATTATCTATAAAATATGAAATGATCATAATAAAAGAATAAATAGTTATAAATAATGATGCGTGATTTTATAAGAATTTAACCTTCATTAAAAGGTATATAAATTTTTAATATTCTGTATAAGTAAAATAAGTGACGATAGATAAAAAGCTCATTTTAAAGAACGGATTTTAGTTCTGATGTTAAATAAATAATTTTTCATGCTCTTTATATAAAAAATATTTGTCTTATCGTAATTGAAATGGGTTCGAATATGCCAAGAGGGCATTGATAATAATGGATTGGCAACAAAGTAATTGCAGATTTTTTTTAGAAAATCAAAGACAATTTTTTCATGGAACTAAATAACTTTATTCTGTAATGTATTGCCCATTTTGATCAATGACCTTTTGCCATCTTTCAGGCAGCATCATAATCCCACGTTCATAAAACTTCTGGGTTTTATTAGCAAAAAACTGAATCAGGTACGATTTGACATCATCATCATTATTTAAATTTTTACCATTCAAGGAGTTTTGTAAAGATCAAAACAAAAAGTAATCAGATGGTGCAAGGTCAGGACTATATGGTGGATGTGGCAAAACATCCCAACCAAGCTCCAATAATTTTTGCCGAATGACCAAAGATGTGTGTGGCCTTGCATTGTCATGATAGAATACAACACCTTTTCGATTTGTCAATTCGGCCCGCTTTTCTTCAACTGCATTGTTTAATTTCGTTAGTTGTTCAATGTAGACAACAGAATTGATCGTTCGGTTGGGTGGTAAGAGTTCAAAGTAGACAATTCCTTTGTAATCCCACCAAACTGATAACAAAACCTTCTTTTGATGAATACCAGCTTTTGATGTTGTTTGAGCTGGTTCACCTGGCCTGCTCCACGATCTTTTCCGCTTGATATTGTTGTAAACAACCCATTTTTCATCGCCAGTTATCAGTCGTTTTAAAAATGGATCATTTTCATTATGTTTCTTTAGCAAATCGCAGATGTTAATGCGTTGCGTTAAATGCGTTTCTTTCAGTTCGTGAGGAACCCATGTATCGAGTTTTTGAACATAGCCAAGTTGTTTTAAGTGATTTTCAATGCATGTATGTGATACATGAAGCTTCTCTGCAATCTCACGTGTTGTACTGTGACGATCCGAATCGATTATTGCTTTGATTAGATCGTCATCAACTTCAACTGGACGACCAGATCGTTTTTCATCTTTGAGTGAAAAATCACCAGAACGAAATTTGGCAAACCAATTTTGACACTGCCGTTCTTTTAAGGCTTCGTCGCCATAAACAGCACATAACTTTTTGTGAGCTTGCGATGCGTTTTTCCCTTTGCGGAAATAAAAAAGCAAAATATGACGAAAATGTCCCTTTTGATTTTCCATTTTCCAACGAACGCCAAACGAAAACTACGCAACCGATCATAAAACGTTTTTTACTGATTGACATCTGAATTGCCAACTATCAAATAACAAAATGTGTTTTACATTTGGACTACGCCAGCAAACCTAAAAATTCAACTGAATCCATCTATGAGTGAAATCCGCACATACTTAGTTGCCAACCTGATATAAGTTAATTATAGTAAATATTATACATTTCTATATTATACAAAAAATGAAGGAGTTATTAAAATATACCTCTTTAGAAATTTCCAAATGTTTTGTAACAAAATATAAAGCTTTTTCATGTTCACCCAATGCAGAATGTGCATTACCTAAACTCCAACAAGCTCGGCCTAAAAATATATAATTAGAGAAATATTAATTATTTATTCTTATTACATAAATAACATTAATATATAATATATAAGTATTGAAAGAACAATTTGTAATTTTTATTTCAATTTAAAAGAAATCAATGAAAGTGTTCTCTGCTTGATGCAAATATATATACAGGGTGAGTCGGGGGGAAAGGGCCAAACTCCAGGAGTGTATTGTACACGTGATAATAAAGTAAAAAATAAACTGCAACGGATTGTTGCTAAATTTTATCCAAATTCATTTGAAATATTAATATGTTTATTCCTTTATTATTAATCAGATATCACCTGCAATTTGCAGTTCATGTTGACTTTAATTCAAAAATAATGATCGATACTCATTTAATACTTGAGGAATAACAATTCTAGATTGGATTTTTGACGTTTGGGTTATTATTGGTAATCATTGCTGAAGACATGGAGGAATTGAGTTAAAATCAAAAATAGCGATCGATTCTCATCTAATACTTGAGGAATAAACATTCTACATTAGATTTTTGACGTTTCGATTATTATTGGTAACCATTGCTGAAGACATGGAGGAATCGACCTAAAATCAAAAATAACGATCGATTCTTATCTAATACTAGAGGAATAACCTTATTGCATTCCATTTTTGATGTTTTGACTATTAATGGCAACCTCTACTGAAAATGTGGAAGAATCGACTTAAAATCAAAAAGACTAAATTCTTTTATGGTAAACAACTCAAGCTAGACCCAATAATAGTCGAAACGTCAAAAATCTAATGTAGAATTGTTATTCCTCAAGTATTAGATAAGAATCGATCGCTATTTTTGATTTTAACTCGATTCCTCCATGTCTCAAGCTTGAGTTGTTTACCAGAAAAGAATTTAGGCTTTTTGATTTTAAGTCGATTCTTCCACGTTTTCAGTAGAGGTTGCCATTAATAGTCAAAACATCAAAAATGGAATGCAATAAGGTTATTCCTCTAGTATTAGATAAGAATCGATGGTTATTTTTGATTTTAAGTCGATTCCTCCATGTCTTCAGCAATGGTTACCAATAATAATCGAAACGTCAAAAATCTAATGTAAAATTGTTATTCCTCAAGTATTAGATGAGAATCAATCGCTATTTTTGATTTTAAGTAGGTTTGTAGTAATTGCATTCAGCTTCAAACAATTATATATACGTATGTCATCAAGGATTAATTTCCTTTTGAAAATCAACACTCGGAAAAAAATCGTACTACTAATACTATACTAATTTTAGAATTTATTATAAAAGGCAAAAAAAAAAAATATGATATAAAAATAACAACAATTTTACTTGCCATACCTTCTCCAACTCGATCCATAAGTTGTTGAGCAATGATCAGATGACGAAGGTGATATTCTATTGCTGTTTGAAAATCTCGTAAAAGAGTAAAAGTGTTGCCAAGGGAATAGCATGCTTGTGCTTCAACAGCTCTATCGCCTAATTCTTGAGCAAGTACCAAAGTACGTCTGAAAATTTAAAATTTTATTTTACCATAAAATATAAATATATTATATATAAAAAAAATAGTTCTTATTGTAAGTAATTAAAATTAATTTAGAATTTTATCCAAACGCCTCCCACTCGATCGCGAACCTAAAGGTCGAAAATAATTTTCTTCTTCACAATGAGGCCGCGTCGAAAGACAATTATAAATTAAATTAAATTAGGGAACGAAGAAAAGATTTTTATATTATAGACAAAAGGATCAGCCGGGATTCGAACCCGGGATCTTCGCATGTGCGCTGCGATGCCTTTATATGAGCATTAGCTCTTATCCTCTCGGCCACCGATCCCTGAACCCAAGCTGATACTTAATGTCTATATGAATTTGGAATTTCATTTTTATTTAATCTTGAAATTCCAAATTCATATAGACATTAAGGTAGCAACTAGGTTCAATGATCAGTGGCCGAGAGAATAGACTAAGGCTCTATAAAACATCGCAGCACTACGATCCGGGTTCAATCCGTCTATAATATAAAAATCTTATCTTCGTTCCCTAATTTAATAAAATGTAACCCTTTTGGTCTATATCCTTATATTTTATATCCACCGTGACAAAGAAGCAATGAAGTCTCTCTTACTTGATTGGAGTGCGTTACTAAAAAGGATAAAGACTTAAAATTTCTAATTTTATTAAGTGATTTTACCAGAAATCAAAAATTCCAAAAATTTAAAGGGGGGAGGACGAAAAACTAAAACATTCATTAACCATGAAAATAGATGATATCATTCATTATTCATCGCAACGTCTAAAGATTTTGTATGGTACTTCTGTATAAAAGGTGTGATTTATTAGGTACGGAACCCTCGTTATGTGTCTTTCTCACACTTGGGTTTATGTTTATAAGATTAATTGTTATTAGCTTATGAATAGCAATGTGAGGGGAGTGTGGACGAGTTAAAGTTGAATTGTATAAGAGAAAAATTACATATTTATTTATATGTCGCACCTCCAATGCAGTAGGGCCACATGTCAAAAAAGGTATCTTTTACACAGAAGTGTTTTGAATATGATTATGACAATGGATTTCTTAAGAAACCTAAGGTCCATAGGGGCTATTTTTAAAAATAGGTATATGGCCTTTCTGCAGTTAACGTAGCTGAATACTCGTAACATTATTCTACACTTAAATCAATTTTCAAAAATTTCGAGATGTGCCCTTATTGCATTGAATGTATATTAGAGTGTTTTGTTTGGAAGCAACTATTTTTTTCTTAGATTTATACAAGATAATCTTGTAGCATATGTATAAAAAAAATTCTCAAGCAAGGGAGCTTTTAATTTTAAAATCAAGAGGTCGTTCAAGAGTTTAAAAGTTTTCCCATTTAAATAACATGGGAATAGTGGTTCTTTATTTATTTTAAATTCCCATTCATTGGTATTTCACTCTATCATAGTGATATTACATTTTATTTTGTAGGAATTAAAGTTCCTTCTAAATCAGGGGTGACCAACCTTTTGGCTTGCACGGGCCGCATTTGAAGTAAAAACAAATGACTCGGGCCTTAGATAAAATATACAAATTCTAATGATATTGTTTAATCAACGAAAGTTAATTATGTAGAATAAAGATATCCACCATGACAAAGAAGCAAAAATATCTTAAAAATATTTATATATAATAAAAAAATGGAGTTAAAATATGAGAAAATTGTGATTATTTTTCTTGAAATCTTGATATATTTTTTCACATTCAAAATTTAAAATCTGCCCTTTTATATTTTGAAAATTTTTGGGGAGATTGTCCAATTTATTCTTATTTTAGAAACAAAAAAAAAAAATATATCAGCTAAAATTGTATCAAATATGTTTTCCAGTGAGTAGGTACATAAAAATCTCAAATGTTTTAAGGAAGTTTATAATTTCATGTTGGGCCGCATCTATTGCAGTGCTGGGCCACATGCGGCCCGCGGGTTGGACGGCCCTGTTCTAAATCAACTGTCCCATGACGGTACTTACAAGGCCTCTTCTTTGAATTCATACTGTCAGTTTTCACTTTTCAAGTCTATGAGTGTTTCAATTAGAATAAAAAATAAAAATATTTTCTTAAAAATCGCTGAGCCAAACAAGTTCTATAATGTCTATTTTTTTCATCTTGTTTGAAAAACTGAAAGGGGTAATTTGAAAGGTAGTATGATTTCAAAGAGGGGTTGTAAGTGAAAGTCATGTGGCTCGCACAGTAGTTGATTTTCAACAAAAATTTAATCTTTTTTACTTATGGAAAGTGGTGTAGGTTTTAGGTGAAACATGATGTTAGTTAATAGAGTAAAGGTGTGTAGTTTCACAGTGAATGAAATAAAACTCAAAGAGGTTTATACAAACTCAATATATTTCGGATTATTAGTCCATCATCAGGAGTTTACAAGGACTTGTAAACTCCTGATGATGAACTAATAACCCGAATATATTGAGTTTGTATAAACCTCTTTGAGTTTTATTTCATTCACTATAATACACCCCTACTATTAACCAAAAGGTTTAATCTATTACAAAATGAGCCTAATGACAATATGATAGAGATGGGAATTAAAAATAATAAAGAACCACTATTCTCATGTTGTATTTGGCTTTCTAGGCGTGTATAAATATAAGGAAAAAAAATAAGCTGACGTGTTCTGATGTGGCCATCCACTTGACTTTACCATACAATCTGGCCTCTCACTTATATTTAATAAAATTATTTATAATCATGTAGGGGGGGGGGTTAGTTTTTGCATTTTTAGATTACTGTGTGCCCACTGATTATGTATACAAAATTTGGTTGAGTTTGGAACAAGAGCCTATATACAAAATTTGGTTGAGTTTGCTCAAATAGCCTAGATTTTTAATTTTTAACCCCTACCCCCCTTAATTTTGGGTCGATATGCACCAAAATCTAATCAGCTCTTAATCTTAATTATTCAATGAACCAAAACTACGTGTGAAATTTGGTTTCGATATTCACACTAGTTTTTGAGCTAGCTCGTCCACAAAAATATGGTAACGCACAGACTAACAGACTATCTAACAGACATTTTGACAAAACAATTATTATCTCGAAAAATATAATTTTTTCGATGTTCACTTATTAGATCATTTTTGTAGAGCGAAATGCCATGGTTTCGCTCAATTTTTTTAATTAAAATAGTTTGAGCCGTTTTTGAGATATTTCGAAAAAAAACACTTTTTTCATGCACGATTACAATACTTGACCATACCCTGTATGGTAAAGTAATTAGTTGCTTGTAAACGAAACACTCTAATATACATTAAAATTATCTAATGCATTAAAAGAATGGGAACAAAAATTGAAGAAACGTTTAGGAGACATTGAATCAAACGCTGGTGTGGATATTGAGGTTGGCGATCGAGGTGAGAAGACGATATACTCTGATTAGAAGCATTTACTGCTCGGATAATTAACACTAATTATAAAGAAAAATAGAACAAACGAATTTACTTGTAATTTTCAGCAGCAGCTTCAAATTCTCCTAAGAAAATATGCGAATTGCCTAAATTGCTATTTGCTCTTCTTTCGGCTGCTTTATCTCCGAATTCCCTGGCAATTTTCAGTCTCTGAAATAATTTATTATTTAGAATTTAAAATGTTAAAAGTAGTTCAAGAATAATTCTTCTTAGAAAATTTAAATTTATTCAAAATTAATTATACAGGGTGATTCACGGTCGGTGGCACGTTAGACGTTTATGGAAAACGGAACGCAGGATTTTTCTGAAAATTTAGCACCTTACATTTTCTTACCTGTTCTATCGATCTAAAATATTTTCAGCATTGCGACGTTTCGGCTTCCATCGAAAAGTCGTAGCAACTTTATTTTTTTAAATGGAACACCCCGTATATTAACATGTTTTTAGAACCGCTCTTTTATTAAAATACTTTTTTGTTAATATTGTCCTATACCTATCTCTATCGGTTTTTGAGATAAAAAATAATTTATGTTAAATTTGGTCCAAAACATGGCCCTAATTAAACTTAAATAAATTAGTGCTCTCAATTCATGAAAAGTTGATATTTTGGTGGTAGTTTAGACAGGCCCGAAGTATTTAATTTAGGCGGAAAAATCGACTCCATATTATACAGGGCGTGCTAAGATTACTATTATTTCGTTATTCATAAAAGGATTCAAAAGTTCATTTTTTCAAATGAGACCCCCTGTATATTAATTAATAAATTGAAAGACGAAGAAAAATGCTTTAAGACGATATATCCTGTCCCTATACTTAAAACATCAATTTTACTTAATAAAGCCGCTTTTTCGTGAAAAATTACTTTTAATGAATTTAATTTTAACTAACGATGGAAATATCAAGCTTTTGACAGTTTGTTGATTATTGGATAAAAAATACTTGGTAGGTTTCACATTAAGATATAAAAAATAAAACGAATTTATTTTTGGAGAATCTTTAATCTCGATATATATATTTCGGGTGACTAACCCATCTTCAGGAGAAACAGAAAGTAACTTTCAGTTCTTTAATCTCGATATATATATTTCGGGTGACTAACCCATCTTCAGGAGAAACAGAAAGTAACTTTCAGTTCTTTCCGTTGCTCCTGAAGATGGGTTAGTCACCCGAAATATATATATCGAGATTAAAGATTCTCCAAAAATAAATTCGTTTTATTTTTTATATCTTAATGTGAAACCTACCAAGTATTTTTATCCAATAATTTTAAAAAATGTTTCACCAAGTACCAACACCAAATTCCTTAAAAACTATAGTTTGTTAATTATTTATAAGTAACTTATAAACAGTTTATTAACGATGTTCAAAAAAATCTTCCAAAATGATCGCGAATATTGATTATTCAAACGAGAGTTCTTATAGTACAAAATAAATAATTTCATAAAAACTTCGTTTAAATAATCAATATTTGAGATCATTTTGGGAGATTTTTTGAACATCGTCAATAAACTGTTTACTTATATGTTACTTATAAATAGTCAACAAACTGTCAAAAGCTTGATATTTCCATGGCCATGTTTTGGACCAAATTTAACATAAATTATTTTTGATCTCAAAAACCGATAGAGATAGGTATAGGACAATATTAACAAAAAAGTATTTTAATAAAAGAGCGGTTCTAAAAACATGTTAATATACGGGGTGTTCCATTTAAAAAAATAAAATTGCTACGACTTTTCGATGGAAGCCGAAACGTCGCAATGCTGAAAATATTTTAGATCGATAGAACAGGTAAGAAAACGTAAGGTGCTAAAATTTTCAGAAAAATCCTGCTTTCCGTCTTCCATAAACGTCCAACGTGCCACCGACCGTGAATCACCCTGTATAATTAAGTACGCTTGCAGGTATTTGGACAGGAAAGTGTAAATCAAAAAATTGTCATTGATTTTTGCGACGTTTCGCAAGCTTTATTCTGGTTTCATCAGGCTTCTCAATGAATAAGATTAATATTAATTTATCAAAATACTATAATTAGTCTTGTCATATGAATCATTCTTTTTTATATAAATTGATCATTGTTCGGAACAATGAAGAGACATAATTACAATTGATTTTATTCCTAAATATGTGCACATCTGTTATATATTAATATTATTCATTGAGAACCCTGATGAAGCCAGAATAAAGCTGGGGAAACGTCGCAAAAATCAATGACAATTTTTTGATTTACACCTTCCTGTCCAAATACCTGCAAACGTACTTAATTAATTAAATAATATGGATGCTATGGACTTTAATAATTAATTATATATTTTTTATTGTTTCAAATGAATTTAAAATAATTAGACTGGAAAACAAAGATAAATCTTCACTTCTAATGAGTGAACTAAATGTTTAAAAGGTGTGAAATATATTAGATTTTTTCTTTACTTCTTCATGATAATGAATCGCTTGTTGAAAATTGCCAAGAAGATAATAAGTATTGCCTAGATTTCCGCAAGCGCGACCCTGGGCTGCTGTTTCATTTAATTCTCTCATTAAATCTAAATTTTCTCTAAAAAAATTAAAAAAAAAAAATTAAAAAATTAATATCATAAAGAAGGAAAACTCAAATGAAGAAAATTGTATTTACTCATAATATTTGATAGCTTGTTGAAGGCAAGTTCGAACATCTTCAGAGAATTCTCCTGGATCTTGTTGACCCACTCGGCCTATATGTTTTCCTTTAGCATGATAAACATTTCCCAAATTATATAAAGCTCTTCCTTCGCTCATCTATTTAGAAAATTCAAGATGTAAATAAATATATTATAAATAGAACCCATCTGGAATATTGATTTGCGACTTTCCTCAATCAAAGGTCTATATTAAGAGATTAAAAAGCTTTGATATGAAAGTATTTAATAAAATCAGTGAGTAGGTTTAAATTGAGTTGAATAGATATAATTTTGAACCGCAATCGGTAATTAATGTTTGACCATCTTCATTAGTAAATATCGTTTTAAGTTTTTAGAGATTATCAATAAAAACATTTTATTTGTTTTTCATTGATTTTAACTTATAAATAGACATTCACTCATTCTCAATCTTAAGAAAAATAAATGTCTATTTATGATTGTGAGGGGTCTGGTAGGCTAGGGGTTAGCGTGTCAGCCTGCTAACCAAGTGGACCCGGGTTTGAATCCGACTCGAGGCATCCGGCTAAAACCTGACCCCGGGGTAGAAACAAATTAAAAAAAAAATAGTATCGTAAATAGGCTTATGGCTAGAAAGGCCAAAAAAAAAAAAAATAATTGTAAATTCTATGAAAACAAATGAAGAATGAGATGTTTGTATTGATAATCTCCAAAGACTAAAACAATATCGTATGAAATTGATTTAATATAAAAATTAAAATGTTAATTTTCATATTAAATCATTTTTATTTAATATGTTTGACCTAAAGAGACACCATACTCCTTAGAAATCATAGAAAGGGTGTATGAATATATTTTATATATTGAGGGAGACAATAAAAGAGTGTTTTATGCTGGAAAAATAAATTTGTAATTTATTTATAACGAGACTATAGTTTCGAGGGCTTTGTCCTCTTCATCAGTCTATTACAATTGATTCGCAAGAATTAATGTTTGAAAATTTAAAAATTAATTTTTCCTGCAGAAAACACTCTCTTTTATCGTCTCCTTAAATTTATAAAAATTCTGCTACTCTCGGCAAAAAGAAACTTTCAATATTATACTGACGAAGTTTTACAAAGAAATATTTGATTCTTTTAATACTAATGAAGATGGTCAATTCACTGGTTGACTGAAACTGTTTAGTGAATAAATATAAATACCTAAATAAAAATAATTTATGTGACAAATAATCCAAAGTTAAATATATTTAATTAATAATTAATTTTATTTCAGTTAAATAAATTGAATTTTAAAAACATTATATTTATGTATATTTAATTATGTCCAATCGTGTTTTTTTTTAAATGGACTAAACGATTCAGCTGTATTGAAATCCTAAGACCCATTATCAGTTATAGTAACATGTTTTTACTATAATTTTTGAGTAGAGATATTTACCTTGTCATTCAACTCCCTGGATATTTCTAAATGTCGTTTACAGCAGATCATTGCTTCATCAAATTTCCCCATTACTTTTAAAGTATTTCCTAAATTTCCACTAGATTTAGCTTCTCCTAATTTGTCACCCATTGTTCTAATAAAAAGAGAGAAAAAGAAAAAAATTAATAACAAAAAAACAAAACAACACCATAATATTAAATTTTCATTTATTTTTGAATTCATTTATAAATTCAATAATCAAGTTCTTCTAGTTATTAAGGTAGTTGTTTCGCGACAATACTAGCAAAAAGTTAATGCTAGAGTATATAGAACAGACAATAAGGATTCATAATTCATGAGCCCAAAACTTTTTGATGTTTATGTACCGATTCTAGCCAATCCCGTGCTCGTTTGACAAATCTGGCACCATTGTAAGAAATTGAATATTTTTATATTAAAATGGCAGATAAAATACATTTTAAAAGTTAAAAAATTTCTATAAAAATCGTTTTGTTATTTTTTAACAAATGTAATCAACGACTAGGTTATACCTTATGAAAATTATAATTTTGAAAAAATCTAGCGCATGCGCGCTCTATACATCTTTCGCTGGTTAAATAAATGCGTTGTTGCCAAATTGTTTTTAGTGTAAATTTTGAGAGTGAGTGATACCGAGGGATTAACAGATTTAATTTTATAAATTTAACACCAAAATATTTAAGAATACTTAGTGGTTGAAATTTAGAATAGAACGATGTGAAATTGAGAACAGTTTTTTCATCTCTCATCCAAATCAATTATTTTAATGTAAAATACTTACACTAAGGAAGCTACAGATATTTAAGTCAAATGTTTAGAGAAGGGAACACTTTGTAAGAATAAGGGATCTAGCGCGAATAGATAGTCAAAATAAAAATTAGAGATAAAATGTTAATAGGATTTAAATGACTTTTTCAAGGCTAGCCCACTGGACGTGTTTTTTCATCCTAATATTTGTGTTTTTAAGAGGCGCGCCTCAAATGATTTTTTACATTGTCTCTATAGTTGAGATATCACAATTATTAAATTCCTGTCTGAAATTTCATAATTGGTGATAATCTACGAGGATGGGGCCGACTAAAAACTAAAAGTTTTTTCCTAGAAGCTATTATTTTCAGTTCCCAAAACATATTAAACATTTAGATCAATCGGTTCCTAAGAAATTTTTTTTTCTGTTTTTTACATATTTTGCCGATTCAGTATGCTTATACCCCTATGGGCTTTCCTAATTTTAACAAATTTTATTTGACATGAGCTATTAGTGGGTTTTAAAATTAAAATTTAACTTCCCCCGTGAGCTTAAGTGGATGAGGCTGACACATTTTTTCATTTATAAGGATTATTCGATATTCACAAATTTTTAAGTCCAAACAATGTATTCAGCCCAAAAAATTCGTTTACTAGTGAATTACACAGTTTTTATATAATAATAATATAATATTAATATTATTATATTAAAATGTTTCACTTGGAACCAACACCTAACTCCTTAAAAGTTACACAGTTTTTATTGATTCCTAAAAAGTTCTGATTATGTGACTTATGTGGTTTTTGAAATGACCGATTCAATTATTATGGTTTTATTTAGCAACTAGCTGCAAGGCACGCCCCCTGGTCCCCCAACCCAAAGAACCCCACCCTCACACCCCACCCCCCGAAACCCACCCAGCACCCTTACCCCCGTACCATGCACCCGTGCCGAACCCCCGCCCCCACACCACCACCCCACTACGCCTCTGGACCCTCAGCTGAACCCCCCACCCAGTTTTGGCATTTCTAGCCTTCTAGTGACCCACAGATTATTTATACAAAATTGGGTTGAGTTTGGTCCAAGAGCAAGAATTTTCATTTTTTGACACCCCCCCCCCATTTTGGGTGGTTAGTTTTTGCATTTCTAGCTCTCTAGAGGCCCGTATATAAAATTTGGTTGAGTTTGCTCCAAGGGCAAGAATTAACATATTTTCACCATCCCCCTCGTTTTGGGTGGTTTTTTGGGGGAATTTTTTTAAACAAAAGTTGTGAGAAATCATATCCCCTACAACTTTGCTTATAATAGAATTTGCCGTAGGGTCAATAGTTTAGGAGTTATTTGATAATTTTCATTCGTGCCCCCCCCCCCCCAACCCCCTTTTGGGGTCAAAATATCAAAACGTTATATAGCTATAAACGTAAGTTAGAAGACATCTGATGCAAATATGAAATTTCATAATAATCCCTTCAGCCGTTTTTACGTGAATCGTGAGCAACTTTTCGGAAACCATTGAAACAGACAGACATACAGACAGACAAAAATTTTGTTGAGGGTGTTTTCGTTCATAACTTTGCTTGAAACGTGTGCAACCAAAATTTGGAGTGATTTGGACCAATGTACAGACAAAACCTTAATTTTATATTTATAGATGACAAATGCTATAATTCGGTTTCGCCTGCCTGCCGGGCGTGCCGAGTAATAAGGAAAAACATTTCCAAATGAATCCTCGGCCAGGCTGTTTAGCGTGAGGTTTACCTTGCTAATGTGAGATCATGTTTGTGGTATTGCATTGCCTTGACATAATCGCCCAGATAGAAATAGGCATTGCCGAGTTGACTGTAGATTGCACTGAGTGTTCTTAAATCGTCAGTGCCGGCTTGGATGGCCGCCTGGAAAAAAGCCACCCCAGCTCGGCAATCGCCCGATTTGCAAAGTCGCTCACCTTCCAGGGCCAGCTCAAGACACATGTTGCTTCCATCGTTTGTAATTTGCTGGAAAAATCACCGAATGAATATCGATTTCATTATCATTTCTATTTATGATTTTTTAATTAATAATTGATTCAATGAATCATACATACTTGAGTGTCACTGGTTAAATTCTCAGCACTAGCACTGACAGACATTTTTTCAGTTTTTTTTTCTTTTTTTTTCTAGTTGTAATCAATAAGAGAATAACGTTAATCCGTATTTTTCAATTGTGAGTAAAATATCATTCTCGAAATATTCACTTTCAAAATTAGTTTAATAATAAAAAAGAGGAGTTAAAGAAACAATAGATTAATTGGTGTTAACTTCTTTAATTGTATGAATCATATTAAAGAAGGTCGCAATTGTCAAGCAAGATGTGTAAAAACGAGAATCAGGAGGTTTCTAGTGGGAGAAAAGCTTAAGATAGAGGGCAGCAGCGCTCCTAGGGCGCACGACAGCGACATAGGCACCAATTCAATTTTAAACACGAACAAAATACCACTACTACCTATAAAATTATAGTAATACGAGCTGCTCCAGGCGTGCCTTCGGCACGCCCTCTACAGCTCGGCCCTCCGGGCAGGTGGCCCTGGCGGGCAGCGTCTCGGCATGTGATTATTAGGTCTCCAAAATTCATTTAAAAAAAAGCTCTTTTGATGATGAGTGCGTGAGTGAGCCAGTGTATCGGGCAAAGAATTTTATATATACTAGTATAGATAGATAGATAGATAAGGAAATTATTTTTTCTTTAAAATATAGAATATATAATTTCAAATAAATTTATGTAATTTGAATAAAAATGATACAAAAGTTTACTCACAGTTTTTAAAAGTAATAACTGTAGTAGGTGTGGATTACAAAAAATCATGAAATTATTTTTTAGATATTTGCAAATAAATAACTCTCAGTTTTCTAAAGAGTAAATATACAAAAAAATATCTATATTTTGCCCCCCCCCCCCTTTCGCCCCATACAGTCAATTTTGATAGTTGATTTTTACAGGAATAGTTTCTTAAAGTAATAAAGAATAACTCTACAAAATTTGACCAAGATCGGAGAGAGTTTTAATTTTTTGCCCCCACTCACATTTTGGATAGTTGAGGGGGGGGAGTCGGATTACAAAAAATCTTGAAATTATTTTTTAGATATTTGCAAATAAATAATCCACAGTTTTCTAAAGAGTAAATGTACTAAAAAGCTAAAAATTTCTATAATTTGTCCCCACCCCCTTCGCCCCCATAGTTGGGAGTCGAATTTCAAAAATCCTGAAATTACTTTTTAGATATTTGTATTTAGAATTTTATTAAGTAAAAATCAAGTAGATATCTTATCGTTCTTAATTAAAAATGCATATTTAGTGTAAAAACATTGCAATGAAATGATATTTTGCCCCTTTTGACCCCTTTAGGAGTCGAATTTCAAAAAATCCTAAAATTAATTTTTAGATATTTTAATTTAGTATTTTTATAAGTAAAAAGCAAGTATGATATTTTATCGTCCTTAAGAGATATCGCATAATCAGTGAAAACACACTTTGCTCCCTTTGACCCCCTTAGGGGTCGAATTTCGAAAAATCCTTTCTTAGTGAGCCCCTATGTCATAGATGTAATATCCTCTCCAAATTTCATGTTTCTATGTCCAGTGGTTCTGACTGTTTTGATGATGAGTGAGTGAGTGAGTGAGTGAGTGAGTGTATCGGGCAAAGAATTTTATATAATAGATTATTATTATTATTATATGTTATATATTCATTGGAGTCATGGCAACCAATGAGTATATTCTTATATTTGTTTATTATATTCTTATGTTTCATTTTAAAATCGCTCGAATTTGAAATTCCTTATCCGCTCCTCCTTTATACCGTATTCGATGTAGCCATCCCATCCTCGTCGCCAATTGTAATAATTAAGTAAGGTCAGGTGGGGTAACTGGGGCTGGGGGCAACTGGGCCAGGGGTCCTGTAACCCCAGAGCTTTTTAATTTTACCGCATTTTTTTAGCGCAATTCACTTTTTCATATTGGTGGGAAATTTTCAGTGTTCCTGAATTAGAGAAATTTCTTTAAGTTTATTTTATACTTAAGTACTTAGTTAAGTTAATTACTTATATACTTATTTACCTAGTTATGTGCTTACTTCTTACCTAGTTGCCTTACCCAGTTCCTTGAAAATATTGAGACTTGAGTAAGTACTTAATTAAGGCTTTCTTAAACATAAGGAACTTATATTTAACTTTATTTCAATGGGAAAATATTTTGTTTAGTTGTTTGATTTATGATACTTTTTTTGTATTTTCTGTAATAAAAATCGATTTGAAAAATTATACTTGGCGTTTAAACTTAGAATAAAAAAAATAGAGGTCTTGGTGCAACTGGGCCAGCCTAGTCAGGGCCCAATTACCCCGAATCGCTTACATCTTTGATTATTTTTAATCCATATACAAATGAGACTAATTCTACCTACGACCAGGGCCTTGAGGGATAGGGGAACATGTCCAACTGCTCAAAAGATGTTAAAAATTAAAAAAACAGCAAATAGGCTGGGCTGGTCCAATTACCCCACAACGCGTTTAACTGGGCCAACCGCAAAACTTTACATTCAAGTTAAGATAATTCCAAAATTTTGAATATTCAAAAGTTGAAAGTATCGTGATTATTTGAAGAAAATTTCATCTTTCAATTAATATAGTCACGAGATCTATAAATTGTGAGGAAGCTTAGTTATAGCCAAAAATATGGAGTACTATCCTTGGGAAAACAAAAGAAGCTGGCCCAGTTACCCCACCTGACTTTACTAAGAGTGAAATAGATTCTAAAACATGTGTTTATTTTTATTAAGATGATTACAACAATAACAAAGATAAGAATATAATAAACAAATATAAGAATATACTCATTGGTGGTGAAAGAGAGGGCAAAATATTACAAATATATATTACAGATCTAATAATCACATGCCGAGACGCCGCCTGACAGGGCCATCTAAGAGCACGCCTGGAGCAGCTCGTGAATATATATATAACATATAACAATTATTATATTATAATTCAGACTATTATTATACAGAGATGTACAAGTTACCTGATAAAAAGTATCTGGAATACAAGTTATAAGATATTTTTAAGTAAAGTTTTGAGATATCAGACATTGACGTAGTTAGGGAATTTTCCTAAGGGGGCAGCCGCAGTGCCAGGGTTGAGCGAGGTGTGGCGACCGCCCAACCCAAATTGTTTTCGCCCAATCATCTAGAACTGCAACTTTTTGCAAAAAATCGCAGTTTTTCCTTCATAAAATGAAAACTACTAATCCTAGAAACTTGATTTCTATCTCATTCTGTAAGAAATCTTATTGACTTGAACGTTTACTTGGACCACTTTTTTGATAAAACTCTTAAATTTATAGATATCCAGCATTTTCCATTACGCTTTTTAGGATTCAGATCATATCCTGTCCGGAAAATGTAGGATATCTATAAATAAAAAAGTTTTAACTAAAAAGTGGTCCAAGTAAACGTTAAAGTCAACAAAATTTTCTAGACAATGTGATAGAAATCGAGTTTCTAGGATGAGTGGTTTTCATTTTATGGTGGAAAAACTGAGATTTTTTGCAAAAAAATGCATTTTTTCAAAATTTCAACCTCATTGCGTCACAAGTTACCATGATCCAATTAATATAAAACTTTGTTTAAATTGTAGAAAATTTAATCTAGTTTAAAAATGTATAAAAACGTCTTTGTTGTAAACGTGCTCCTTCATGGTCAAAATGTGAAAAAATAGAAAAAAGTACTAGTTTTAGGGATATTTAAAAGTGATCCTGGGGTTTTTTGGATATCCATTAAAAATCGAACTACTTGACCTATTTTGGATTTCTTTTTTTAATCGACGCAAAAATTTGTCCTCTGTAATTTACTATAGAACGGTTATTTACAAAATATGAACTGTTTTCGAGTTATAAGCGAAAAACTGGAAAAGGTCCGAAAATGTCAAGGTTTTTGTGTCCCCCAGACTTTCGAGGTCGCAAATTTAGATTTGGCATACCCACATCATACCAAACTATCAAAAAAATCTTTTCCCGCAATTAATGTAAACTGAAACCTACCTTTTTACTGGTCTATATGGGAAGATAAGTAATTTTTTTTGAGATCTCCATTTTTTAATCTGTATTGATTTTTTAAGAATAAAATTAATCTCATAGCATAAATATTATTGAGATAGTGACTCGATTTTTCTAGGGGGGGGTGGCAAGGAGTTTTCTAGGGGGGCAATGCCCCCCTTGCCACCGCCCCTTAACTACGCGCATGATATCAGATACAACAGTGTTTTTCAACCTTTTCCAAGACGCGACCCCCTTATAGTATGAAAAAAAATTTCGCGATCCCCTACCCCCCGCTGTTTGTAACCTGTATTTTATTATGTTACACATATCAAATACGTATGGGTGTTGGGGTAGTGGTGTGGGGGCGGGGGTTGGGTACGGGTACATGGTGCGGGGGGTGAAAGTGCTGGGTGGGTTTCGGGGAGTGTGGTGGGCGGGAGTGTGGGGCCCATGGGGCGTAGCCCCTGGATAGCAAGAGGGCCGCCGAAGGCGGGCCTTGCAGCTAGTTTGAAATAAGACTCAACAAGGACTAAAGCGTCTTTTTAATTTTAAGATAATAACTTGTTTCTTATTTTTTTTAATATAGAGTAGAGTTAGAGTGTAGAACTCTAGAAAACCGTTAATGCAAAAATCAACCACCCGAATAAATAGGGGGTGAGCAGTTCCACTCTTAGGGCCGGTTGTATTTCGCAAATTAAATGCTTTTTACAACTAACAAAGGGTAGATGGTAAATGGAGGGACTGGGATGGCCAAACTGAAAGTGCCTGTCATCTGATTGGCCATCCCATAAAGTGAAATCTTTTTCCAAGACTCGGTACACTAGAGCTGTTCTAGCAAATACCTTAAATACAGTATTTGGTTCTAGTAATAACCACTGTCGTAGTTAGGAAGTTTTCCTATATGTGGAGCCAAGGACGGCGTGAACTTTTGCTGGGCCTGAATACCTACACATTCAAATCCTACACTTAAATTTTACAACGAGGAATTATTTATTTACAAATGCTGTTACATATTATAATATATTTTTAATGAGATGAATATTAAATAATAATCCAATCCAATAATAATGTTAAATAATTTTTCTCTTTTTTTCGACGCCAAATCTTTGATAACATAATCAAAATCGATTGAATTTGCTACTTCAGCATCGAAGACCGTAGCAATGCCTAAATAGCCATTTTCGTTTTTAATTTAAAACATATGAACCGCAAGACGGCAACTGACACAACCACTAAATGTCAAGAGTTGCTATGCCCAGTTCTTATGCAAGTTCGTAGAATAGACTTCCAAAAATTGGGGAGTCTTATCTCAATTTTTTAAGCAGTTTTTTAAGGTAGTTGTTTCGCGACAATACTAGCAAAAAGTTCATGCTAGTGTATATAGAACAGATAAGGATTCATAATTCAAAAGCCCAAAATTTTTTGCTGTTTATGTACGACTACTAGCCAATCCCGTTCTCGTTTGACAAATCTGGCAACACTGTCCGAGCTTGAATATATTTTATCATAGAAATTTCAGTTAAGGACATTATAAAGGGAGATTTATAAAATAAATAGTTCTTAATAAGCGATTGAAAGCTGTTGCGGCAATGGCTGAAGCGAAAAACGTCATAAAATTACTAAAGTTAACCCACTTTTTAGGTTAAATAAATGCGTTGTTGCCAGCTTGTTTTTAGTGGAAATTTTTCATTATACATTTTTCATAATTTTCTCATTTTTTTTTATAATGATATTGATACAAGAAGAAGTTGCACCAAGAAGGTACAACCTCTGAAGTCCGTGGTGGACCCTTGTAACGTGAAGGATAAGGGAGATTTAGGGATTGGGTAGCAGTCGAAGGTATCTGTGGATGCTGGTCTTGAAAGATTGAAGGTTATAAGTAGCTGGAAAGACGGTCGGGGGAAAGAGAGTTCCAGTCTCTAGATGTCATAGGGATAAATGAATTGGCGAATGCGTTTGTTCGATTAGTATCTAGTTTAAGCATGGTAATATCTATAAAAAAGGAAAAGGGCGGAGACAGATCTACGATGGGCTAGGGAGTCGAGAGTGTCAGTTAATGTAGGATCGCCTATCAGTCTGATAGCTCGCCTCTGAAGTGCATCTAAGGTATTAAGAGAATACTTGGAGGCTCCTCTCCACAATGCGAGCAATATTCAAGACAGGGGCGAATTTGAGCCTTGTATAATATAAGGAGTTGAGTGGGGGTGAAAAATCGTTTGGTTCGGAAAAGAAATCCAAGCTTACATGCTGCAGCTTTTGCTACTGAGATAATATGGTCATTCCAAGAGAGGTCAGAACCTAAGGTGACACCTAACATTGATATTTTATTACGGAATTCCAATGAGCTCGAATCAAAGGAAATGTCCGGAAGGTTCCTATCTGGGCGCCTAGAAATTAGGCAGCATTGTGTTTTGCTAGCATTAAAGTTTACCAAATTGTGAGATCCCCATTTTTTAAGCATGCTTAAATCTGAATTTATTGAGGAGGCTATGTTTGCGCGTTCTCATTATTATCTCAGTCTGAAAAACTCTATCTTTGGAAGTTAATATCTCCGGAACTATATTGTTCATAAATTTCGTTTTGCCACGAATCGATGCAGAAGTATTTAACTAATAATCTTTCTACATTTCAAAAAAATCCTAAGAAAACCCATATGGTGAAACAACTACCTTAAACAAATCCAAGTAATATTTTTTCGCATCCATAATTCGCTATCAAGGAACAAAAAATTAAATTAAAGTACAAAATCTGTAATCATATATAGGTATAGTATGACTTTTGCAAAAAACTAATGATGTAGTTTATTGTCTCTAAAATGTAGGAACATTTCTCTGAAAGGGCCTGGATTTTTTTATCTTCGTATAAAAGTGGTTTCCAGGATATGAGGACTTCCGGGTTCCGGCGAACGCGCTGAACCTGCCTTGCGCCGACCCTGTGTGTGGGGCAGCCGACCAGTTGATTAGGCACCACAAGCAGGACCGAGCCGACTATATGGCAAATGTGGGCAAAACAAACGGGGGGCCAAGTCAAAGGGCGGCAAAACAGCTAGACTGACACTTGACTAACCGTCTCTCTAGGCCTAGCGTCTAACCGAGTGATTATCAACCTTTTTAAAGCTGCCGCCCCCCTAAGGAGCCGAAAAATTTTCAGCGACCCCCTTTGTGAAAATCCTCTAATTTAGAGTATGTGGAAGGGTGGGATACCACGACAGTCCCTCCATCCCCTCTCGGTAAGAACACATGCTCAAAGCTCAGATGCGCAATTTTATTTATTATATGTACCTACCTATGTATTTATTTTTAGCTAGAAGGGGTACTTAAGGGGTGATAATTTTTCGATCTGTTAAATATTCGTTACAATTTTAGAAGGGGGCGCTAATTATAGTTAGCATACGGGGGCCGAATGGGTTGGCGAGGCCCTGATGACCACAAGGTTTCAATTTCGGTAATCCGATTTAAAATCAACTATAACTTTTTAGTAGAATTGAAAATTTTTGGAAGTATTTAATGAAATAATTTAATGAGAAATACATATAGTGATACAGTGAAACATAATATTTCTTTAATACTGTCTATTTTTCTAGGGGGCAATGAGTTTTGTAGGAGAGCACTGCCCCTCTTGACCCCCTTAACTACGCCAATGCACGAGGGGTGAACCGTGATTAGAATTAGGTGTACACCGTCTTTGGAATTATGTGGAATTATTTTGGAATTCATTAGATAATGCCCCTTCATCTATTGACTTCTACTTGGAAATGAAAGTGGAAGTGGAAGTAGGTGTACACTATATAGGGTCGCGGTTCACCCTGAAGTAATGCAAATAGCGGTTCCGGGGTAGGGTGAATCGGGGGAAAGTCGGTAGGAGTCCGACACTAAGATGCGCTACTTTTTCTGACATAAAAAAAAGGGTCGCGGTTCACCCCTCGCCCATGCTTATAGGTGTTTTACCCTTAGACCATATAAGATATAGACATATCTTATATGGTCCGCGCAATTTTAAAAAATGTTTTTTCGTGCTCGTCTTTTTCTTTGCTTCGTTTAAAAATTAATAAAAAAAAGGAACATTAAAATCCCTAAAAAATATTATTTACTATAAAAAATAGAATTTTTGAAGCTACCTCAAATAAATTTTTTTTTTAATTATTAATTTAAGATTAAGAAATGCAAGTTTTATTTATTATTATTATTATTATTATTAGTTTAATTTTAGGTTAAAAATAAAATAAAATGAGAGAGTTTAATGTTTTAATGTTGGTTTATGTATTCCAATCACCATTCTGTTTCACAAAAACTTAATACATTTCTTTCAAATTATTATAAATATTTAAATATATATATTCTTTAATCAAATTTGAATAATACTTTTTATTGCATTACTTAATTAAATTAATTGAAAGTTTAAAATGACGGATCAAATTCAAAATAAACTTCAGAGTGAAGTCGATATATATAAGGAAATTCAAAAAGGTAGATAGAAAATATTCATCATTATTTTGATAATAATTTTAAAATCTTATTTAAAACCTGATTTAGATTATCATAAGGCTGTGACACAACGACAGCATCTTGATGGTCAACTCAATGAGAATGCTGCAGTAAAACAGGTTAGAATCAAATCCATTATTATTTACCGACTTAAAAGGAGGTAATTATTAGGTATTAAGTAGATTTATTTATTTTCTTAAATTAAAATCTTGACAATAAATTAAATTTTACAGGAATTGGACCTATTAAAGCCAGAGGCTGAAGTTTATAAGCTTATTGGACCTGTTTTAATTAAACAAGATTTAGAGGAATCTAAACAGAACGTTGTCAAGAGAATGAATTATATTAGGAGTGAATTGTGAGTATCTATTTATAATATTATAATGTAGACATTTCAAAGACCTTCAGTCAGGTCTGGCACAAAAATTTTCTTGCAAAAATGTCTGCCTTTGTTCTCAACCCGAGCCGCTTTCCAAGTGGTTTGAAAACTTTCTCTCAACCCGTAGTATTAATATTTAGGTTGTTGGAATATCATTCCTTCCTTCTAATCTATACTAATGGTAGAGTTCATCAGGGTTCTGGCATTTCCCTTCACGCTCCTCATTATATATATTAATGACCTCTTATCCGAGGCTGATCTTCTTCAAAAAAATCACATAAAACGGATGATTGGCAATTGTTTACAAGCAAAAATCATTTGCAATCAAATCAACCAGTGAGAAAAGAAGAAAAAGCTGAAAATTCAATCAAATATTAAACAGTTATTTTTCATATATTGAAGGAGACAATAAAAGAGTGTGTCTTCTGCTGGAATTATAAATTTTATTTATTTATTGATTTAGATTTATGCGTACTAAAAATTGGAGAATCACATAACTTGGTGAACTTCACTGCTGGCAAAACACATTATCATTGAGTACACAGTTCTAAGACTGGTTTGACACAACCACTCGACTCTATTCCCTGCCAGCTCTTTGACCTCTCTAAATATCTCCCATCCCATATCCTTAATTATTGGTCGATCTGGGCCTTCCACTTCCCCTTTTTTTCCCACCTCCCCCTTCAAGATATTCCTAAGAAATTCCCCGTGTCTCAGTGTGTGTCCCATTATCTGACCTCTTCTCTACCTCAAACTCTTCCACAAAATTCTTCTTTCTCCGATTCTTTCAAAAAATTCTGGAAAAACACAAAGTTGTCTAATTTCTAGGCGTTCCGATATGTATTGAAAGTTAAATTTTTATTTAAATCACACATCATTATTTATTTATAAATATTTATTAAACAACAAAAATAATACTATATATCTACGACGTTTCAATCCCTTAATCTGCGATCATTCTCAAGTATAAGCAGATGATCACCCACTCCGACTTGAGGTTAACTTTCGAAATCTACCTTCCATTACATTTCCTTTGACTCGTTCTCAATGAAATTTTCTGAAAAAATATCAATGTTGATTTCACTCTCGGCTCGGAAATTTCTTGGAATGATTCAAATGCTTTTTATTCCAGGCCAAACGCTTTTTCACGTCCACTAAACTTCTTAGCTAGGGCACTGGTCCGCTTCAACATCGTTGATGACGATGTTCAAGCGAGAGGCCAGGTTCGGGCCCTTGTAGCGTTTAAAATTTCGACCTGAAAGTGCCTGTCATCTGATTGGGCATCCCAGTGGCTCCATTTACCATCTACCGTTTGTTAGTGGTAAAAAGCATTTACTTTGCGACATACAACCGGCCCCTAAAACTCGGCTCTCTCACTAACCTACTAACACTTTACTTACAGTGAGTGGCCATGTTATTATACTCATATGAAGAATTATATCTTTCATTCGTTTTTAAGGGTTTAGCTTACTATTAAACTGATAATATCGTTTCAATTGTTATCTTTTTAGGTTTATTAGCTTAGGACAATACAATTTCAATAATACAAATACAATTTACATATTTAGTGAATCCTCCCTTTCGAGCAATCCCATTTTGTATGCGCTGTGGCATGCTGGCTATGCATTTTTTGACTATTTCTTGAAGTGCAGATGTATTGTGCCATGCTTTAATAATATTTTCTATCAAATCCCTTTTGATAGTAATTATTTTATCTTTGCAAATTTCTTTTATTAGGGCCGCCCATACATTTTCGATAAGGTTGAGGTCTGGCGAGTTGACAGGCCAGTCCAAAAGGATTTTAGACTAGATTACTACTAGATTTTTTGAAAAGTTTGAATAAAATAAATTTACTTGATAAAAATCATTTGAGTATAATAATTTGGCCACCCACTGTATGCTCTGTCTAAATGGGCTGTGTACCCGGTGACAAGAAATAAAATAAAAAAACAAAACTTTTACTTTAAACAATACTCAAATTCGCCCCTGTCTCGTATATGGCTCGCATTAATGGAGAGGGGCCTCCAAGCATTCTCTTGCCATCCTGGATTCAATTCAGAGGTGAGCTACCATGCCAATAGGAGATCCGACATTAACTAATGCTATTGATTTCCTGGCTCATCTTAGAGCCGTCTTCGTTCTTTCCTTTTTTGTATAGACATTACTATGGTCCAAGGCGTTTGTTCTGATGAGATAAAATCAATAATGACCTCAAAACTCTTATTTGCATTTGCGTTTCGATGACTTTTGACACCCACCCTTTATTCCGACGACATAAAACTTTTAAAGTAACACTGATCCTAGAAATTTCTTTCAATTCTCCTTATTCTTTTCACGATGCTAGTTTCCATCCCGAAATACAGATGTTGCACCTTTTTCGTACAAAAATATCATTAAAAGAAAAAAATACAATATCAGAACTCACACAAAAAATAGAATTTACGATAGGCAATATGGATTCAGACAAAATCGTTCCACAGGCGACATCTTAACCTATGTCACCCACACCTTGAACAATACTCTAGAGGCCGGAAAAGAAACCCCTCGCTGTAGCCCTTGATATCTCCAAAGCTTTTGACCAGGTTTGGCACAAAAATCTTCTTGCCAAACTACCAGCCTTTGGATTCACACCAACACTTCGCAAATGGATTGAAAGCTTTCTGACAAACCGAAGTATAAAAGTTGTGGTGGATGGAACATCTTCTGAATCGTTCTCCACAAACTCTGGTGTTCCCCAAGGCTCTGTAATCTCCTCCACACTCTTCCTTATTTATATAAACGACCTTATTGATCAAACGGCAAACCCCACTCATTGTTACGCCGACGATAGCACTCTACACGGCAAACCCTCTCTCCCGAATAATCGAATCAATATTGCCTCCTCAATTACTCTCGACCTAGACAAACTGAATAAATGGGGCTCTCAAAATTTAGTTAACTTTAATTCAAATAAGACTCAATGTTGTCTAATTTCTAGGCGCGAAAATAGAGATTTCCCTGATATTCACTTCGATTCGAATACCCTGAAAATGTGTGACAGCCTATCCATGTTGGGCGTCTCTGTCGCATCTGACCTGTCTTGGAATATAGATAGGTGAAGGTAAAAGGAAATATTTAATTTTTTTTCAAATATTAAATAATAACAATTATAAAAAAAATTCCGCATTTTATCAAGAGTTGTGCGTTAAAATTAAGAATCTGTTAAACATTCTCAATTTTTTTTTAATGCAATCGAATGCAAGCAGGCGCGCACCAGTAAAGATGCAGCCCCTATGGATCTCTAAAGACCCTTGCATTACCGAAGAGAAGGGAAAGTTGATTAAAGGAGAGGGTGGAGACGTAGGTGTTTATGCACTCGGGTTTTGAAGGTTTGAAGATTATAAGTGCTGGGGAAAATGGAGGCTGGGAGAGAGTTCTAGTTCCTTGAAGTCATGGGGATATACGTATTGGCGAATGAAGTGGTCCGGCACTTTTCTAATTTGACCGCGAAAGAGTGTTAGGAGTCGGCAAAACGCGTGCTACGCGCAAAGCATGCTTTGGGGGGAATTATTGATTTTATCTCATCAGAGCACCTGCCGTGATAGTATCTATAGAAAAGGGAAAGGGCAGAGACATTTCTTCGATGAGCCAGCGAGTCGAGGAGTCAGTGAGGGTAGAATCGTCAATTAGCCTGACGGCTCGTTTCTGAATTGCATCCAGGGTAGCAAGAGAATATTTAGAGGCTCCTCTCCATAGATGCGAGCCGTATTCGAGACAGGGGCGGATTTGGGCTTTGTAGATGGTGAGAAGATGTAGGGGCGTGAAAAATCGCTTGGACCTGAATAGGGTGACCCAGCCAGTAGTTGATACCATCCAGTAGTTGATCGAATGTTCAATTTCATTTTCAGTCGGAAACAACTATTTTCTCTGGGCCCATTGAAAAATATATTTAGCTATTTATGATTTAAATGTTGTCAACTCAGGTTGTTTCACATATCGAAGAACCAACTAAAACCAGCAAAACAAGAAATCTTTTTTCGGTTCATGAGTTGCAATACTTTTAAAAAATGTAATTTTTTAATTTCCATTGTGTCTCTTAAAAAATAATAAAAAAATAAATAATAATAAAATAAAATATAAATAAAATTATCAAACTGTGTTATTTTACCTCCTTTGAAATCATTGGATTTGACTTTGATCAAAAATTGGATTCGCCCGATCAACTACTGGAACAATTTTTTTTTAATTCTATTGTTTATGCTCTTTAATAAGGCCTGAATTTTATATTCTCCTATGATTGGACACATATAAGGGATTGTTATTATGGTGTGAGTTTTCTATTAAGATTTAAAATGAAAGCTGGATGATAATAGCGTAGCATAGGCGTTATTTGATCAACTACTGGCTGGGTCACCCTAAGTGGCCAATCTTCCTTGCTGCAGATTTTGCCACAGAGCAGATGTGTTCATTCCAAGACAGGTCAGATGCGACAGAGACGCCCAACATGGATAGGCTGTCACACATTTTCAGGGTATTCGAATCGAAGTGAATATCAGGGAAAGTTTTATTTTCGCGCCTGGAAATTAGACAACATTGAGTCTTGCTTGCATTAAAGTTAACTAAGTTTTGAGAGCCCCATTTATTCAGTTTGTCTAGGTCGAGAGTGATTGAGGAGGCAACATTGTTTCGATTATTCGGGAGTGAGGGCTTGCCGTGCAGAGTGCTATCGTCGGCGTAATAATGAGTGGGATTTGACGTTTGATCGATAAGGTCGTTTATATTAGGAACCAAAAAGCACAAATAAGACATAAAGGTGAACTCAGTGACGAAATTGAAATTCAACGTGGAGTACGGCAGGGGTGCGTTTTATCACCACTTTTGTTTAACATATACTCCGAAGAAATTTTTAACAAAACACTCTATGACTCAACAAAGGGAATCCTGGTAAATGGGATAAGGATAAATAATATTAGGTTCGCGGATGACGCAGTGGTATTTGCGGACAGTCTGGAAGATCTACAGAGCATGATGAACGACCTCTCGATGCACAGTCTGGAATATGGAATAGAGATGAATATAACCAAAACCAAATACATGGTAATAAGCAAAAATCCACCACAACCTGGAATGTTGACCATAAATAATAAAATAATTGAGAAGGTAGAAACAACCACATATTTGGGAAGTACGGTCAGAGAGAATTGGGACCATTCTGTTGAGATCCGCTGCCGAATAGAAAAAGCTCGAAGCACTTTCATCAGAATGTCGGGCCTGTTCAAGTGCCATTTCCTTAATTTGCCAACTAGAGTACGACTCCTCCGATGCTACGTGTTCCCTGTGCTTCTGTACGGAGCTGAGACATGGACGGTTACAGAAGCCGCTAGTAAAAGATTGGACGCATTTGAAATGTGGCTATATCGAAGAATTTTGAGAATCCCTTGGACAGCCCATGTTACAAATAAAAATGTGTTGCAACGCCTAAATAAAGAAATGGAAATCATGACTACAATCAAGGCAAGAAAACTGGAATATTTGGGACACATAATGAGAAATAAAGAACGATATGGGCTCCTTCAGCTTGTACTACAGGGGAAGGTAATGGGAAGGAGAGGACCGGGCAGAAGACGCATCTCTTGGCTTAAAAACCTAAGAACTTGGTTTGCTACTTCCACTACGGGTCTATTTAGAGCCTCTGTAAACAAAATTATAATTGCCAGAATGATCGCCAACGTCCGGTAACGGACGGCACTAGAAGAAGATATTAGGAAGAACTTGGGGAACACCAGAATTTGTGGAAAAGGATTCTGATGACATTCCATCTACCACAATTATATGTGTATTGTTACAGAGCCCTCACTATGCGAGTCGGTCCCGCACTTGTCCTCGTTATTCTATAATTCATTGTAATTTTTTCCATATAACCTACTTGAAAGTTTTATTTGAATAGATGATAACCTGATGACATAAAATCCAAGAATTTAATGAGTCTTTTTATTTAAAATTTGAGTTTGTTTTGAATTTCAATTTGTAATATTGATTCATTTTATTGTCTATTAGAAATTTCACTATTTAAAAGACATTAGAAATGATCATTATTTTAAAAAATGTTAATTTTCTTTTCTTGTTTTTTTTTCAGAAAAAGAGTAGATGATCTTATAGCCTCATTAGATAAGAAACAAGATTCTCAAAGAGACACATTAAATAAACTTCAACAAAAATTCCAAGAAATGCATTTGAAATCGGCACCTAACAAGAGTTGAATTGATCTTACTCCCACTCAAAAATAATAAAATATCTTTACAACATTTTAAAACTTCATTTTTATTAATAATAATGTTACTAAATTAACACTTTTGTATTTGGCTTAATACTTTTCATATTTGTAATTTCTTTTTTTTTTTAATCCATATATTAATCAAATCTATATTATTTTCAATACCATTTGTTTTATGAAATAATAAATTAATATTATTTATTATATTTTTTAAACATTTAACAAAAAAAAGAAAGCTGCTAACCTTATGTTTTAACAAGTTCAATTTATTGTTAGATTAAAAACTGAAGTAAAATTTTACTTGATTAAAGTTTAAATTATAAATCGAATTTACTTTATTGCATTGGAAAATTTTCATAATTTAAATAAAAACAATTCTATAATTTAACTTAAACTATAATTTATTTGAAAATCATAACATAATTGAAAAGTGGAAGTATAAAAGGTGCTTAGTGCCAAAATTATAAAATAGAGATACTGTACTTTGAAAAAACTTTATTGTATCTTTGTTAATAAAAATTCAGAGGAGGATTAACAATATATTGTAATGCTACTCGTTAAATGTGTACCTGGCACTGGGGTCATTTCATCAGATAATGGCGATGGCACATAAATCGTTTTAATGTACAAAATCGAGTTTCAGAAAAAATAGCACTTCGCACCTTTGATACTTGCACTCTTCAATTATTAATATTCAATAAATTTGTTGAATGTATTGTATTGAAACCCTAGAAAATATTTATAGCAATAGAGATATTATTGAATATCATGTCAAAGAAGCATTTGAATATGTATCCAACTTGCTGACTAACAAACTGTAATAAAGTAGTGAACGGAAAAATCTTTATATTGTATATGTAATTCTCTATTTCCGCTATAAATGCAACTATTCATCATGGGTTTAATTTAGGCATTGCCAAATTGAGGCAGAAGCCCAAGTATTGTACAAGTTCAACTTGTTTCTGTTTATTGTATCCTAAGAAGCTTTACTATTTAAAAACAAATGCATATTCTTATTCACTTTTACATTAACATTTGATTTTTTTCCTTTAAAAATAAATTTTCTAAATAAATGTTATTTATCTAAAATACACTACAAAAATATTTATTTTTTTATTTAATTCCCTTTTTGCATTGAAAAACTAGTTATTGTAGCTACATAAAAAAAATAAAATATTTCACCTTATAGATTCAGAAATCAGATAAAAATACAAATCTTATCTAAGGTTAGAGAATAGTGAATAGTCACCATATAATTGTAATGAAAAGCCAATTGAAATTGAAGAAACTATCAAAATGGATCATAACTAAACTATCAAAGTGGATCACTAAATTAAAAAATTGAAATAAAAAAAAGAAAACAAGAATAATAATTAGAAAATCATACTAAGTACAAATAAAAAAAATTTTGGAAAAAAAAATTATGAGAACAAACAAAATTTTTGATCTATTTAATATAAAAATTAAATAAAAAAACCTTAGCTAAAGATAGTAATTTTGAATCTAATTTAAAAACTAAGTAAATTCAAAAACTGGAAAGATAAAGTGAAGACAAAATGTATCTTAGTATAGTGAAGTTAATTTTTCCTTAATATATCAAAGATTAAATTAACACATTAACGAGAATTGTTTTTGATCGCGCTTTTTAAACAAGATATATATCGCGAGACTACTGCTGGTTGAAGCTATTGGAGTCTGCTGAGTCTTAAGTCTGGACCAAGGGAGAATGAAAAAGATATGATCCATTTGGCTATAATCCAGCATCATTTCGCGATTGGCCCGCATGACACTTTTTATATCAAACACTGATATTGATCACCAAATGAATTTGAAATCTGAGATGTTATATATTCAATCTCCCAGTCCAGAACGCCCGATCTGTTAACACGTGTGTTAGGTGTTTGCCATTAATTAATCATAAGTTTCCTGTATTTGATTCGATCGCGAATGATGGTGGATTATAGCCAAATGGATCATATCTTTTTCATTCTCTCTTGGTCCAGACTTAAGACTCAGCAGACTCCAATAGCTTCACGATATATATCTTGTTTAAAAAACGCGATCAAAAACAATTCTAGTTAATGTGTTAATTATTCTTTGATATATTAATGAGAAAATTAACTTCACTATTTCAAGTTAGAAATATATAAATTCGGATATTATTTTCACTTAATATTTGACAAAAATCATCTGCATTCGATTCGCGATCGAATCAAATATATGAAACTTATGATTGTATCTTAGGAGTTAAATAGAAATCTTTAGAGAATTAGAGAATTAAGATAACGCAAAAAAGAAATCATATTATAAAAATAGCAAAGTTTTAGACTGGGGAATTCTTTTAGATTTAATTTCCAATACTGAAATTAAAAAAATGCTTAAATTTGTTAGTATCTAGATGATGATTAAGTTTTTAATTCTGATGCCGTTTTCAAGTGCTAATTGAAAAAGTGAAATAAATTTTAAAAATCGGCAGGCCCTCTTCAAATTTTGGCGATAAGCTGATTTTTGTTTGAGTTAAAAAGTTGAAACAAAGTTTATTAATAGAAACTTTTAGGCCGAATTCACCACATCAGCTACAACCCTTCAAGAGCTCTATATGTATATAACAATTCGATTTTTTCCTGATTTCTTCCAATTTTCATTAGAAAATTCTGAGCCTAGAAATTCCAAAATAGAAAAGAAAGACTAAAAATGATGGTGATATACGAGGATAAGTCAAAAATTACCTACACTTTTCGTTCTATAACTTTATTAAACCTTAGATAGGAGGCGGCCGCATGAGCATGCGTTGAGTTGGCGCGTCTGTGGTCCCGTGTGCGGAATTTAATCACGATCACGTCAGTTGTCGTCTAGCTACAACATACTCTCTGGCTACAACAGCATAAGCATGTCAGCTCCGCTATCAGATTGCACTTAAAGAGGAGCAACGAGGAGTGGTCAGAGGGTGTGAAAGATGCTGAAATTCACCGGAGACTTTTGTCACAATACGGGGAAAGTGCTTTATCTCGTAAAAGCGTTTTTTATGGATCGAAATGTTTAAAAGTGGCCGAACGAGCGTAACACAAAAAAAGGGAGCTGGGCGACCGTCAACTTCGACCACTGACGACAACATTCAGGAAGCTCAAGAGATGATTACAGCAGATAGGCGAGTTACCTTAGATAAGGTATCATCTTCTTTAAACATTAGTCACGGTTCTGCCTATCACATTATCCACGACGAACTCAAATTCAGTAAAGTGTGTCACACCATAGAAACACATATTCACACAATAGAAACAATAAACAGGTTGGGCTTTGAGACCCTGGAACACCCTCCCTACTGCCCAGATCTCGCTCCCTCAGACTTTTATCTCTTTGGACCGCTCAAGGAAGCTTTGAGAGGTCGTCGATTTGCCTTAGACATAAACGTTCGGGATGCGTTGCAAAAGTGGCTTCATGACCAACCGAAAACCTTCTACCAGGAAGGCATCCGGAAGCTTGTGGTTCGCTGGACCAAGTGCATTGCTAAAGGTGGAGACTATCGAAAAATAATGTATCTGTTGTAAACCTATCTTAGTTTAATAAAGTTGTAGAACGAAAAGTGTAAGTAATTTTTGACTTATCCTCGTATAATTATCTCTATTCCTTTAGAGCTAAGCCATTGCAAGGATACCAAAAACAAGTCCAAACCTATTTCAGACTATTAGATAATTTCTTAATTTCTATTATTTTTATAGGCTTTTGACTCTAGGTAAGAAAATGTTAAATCGAAATTAAAATAAGATTTCGATATTTATCATCAAATAATTAATTCAACGAAACTGCAAACAGCGCACCGAATCTTGAAAAATTTGTTTTTTTATTAAAATCCTGCGTGATGCGATCTTAAAAAGAAAAAAAATATTTTTCCATATTTAAATAGTTGAATTTCAAATTTATAAAGGATGGAAAGGTATTTTGGAAAATTTATACCCATTTAATTTTTTTTATAGTTATTTAATATTATTTAATTATTTTCAATACATTAAAATAAATTGCATATTTATGTATCTATATAAGTTTTGGAAGTTTAATATGTGTTTAAAAATAATTATAATCGTGCAGATAATTTTGGATTTGTTTTACAATATATATGTATTATATTTATTCATTATATTGTTTAATGAAATTCATAGTAACTTTTAGTATTATGAAATAAAGGGCACAAATTTTATAATTTTACGTTTTGAGTAATTTATTATTATAACATTATGAAAATGTATTCATATGTTAAAGCTCAGAGGAACATTATATAATAAAATTCATTTATTTTATTTTTCAAACTCAATATTACATTATTTTAGTTAGGAATAAATTTTAATGAAATATTTTTCTCTTATTTTTAACATCTATTTATTAAAATCTAAGTTATTAGTATATTTTCAGTTGAACATGTTTTATCAATAACCCAAAGACGTATAATTAGTTTTTATTCTAGATTAATCTCAAGGCAGTTAATGAAATTTTTGTATTTAAATGTAATTTTGTTTCTTAAAAAGTATTATTAAATACATTTAAAATACAAATGAACCATTTTAAGGCAGGCATACAACACATCCTTGTATTTATAAGGTCAACCTTTATAGGATTTCTTGTAAAATAAGCTTTTAGATTTTTGGCCGAAACATGCATACAATTAAGTACTAAAAGACAATTAAGCTCAACTTGATTATGTATAATCGAAGATCAATTATTATGTTAAATTATCATTATTATTATTCAGTTCCTTTATTTAGATTTGACAAATCAGAGGAAAATAGGAACAATTAAACAGCGTTAAAACATTCGATCCATTGCGACGTTTCGCCATTTTATTATGGCTTCATCAGGCTCTTTATCAATTTCACAAAATTAATTAAATGACAAAGTGTTTTGTGAAATTGATCAAGAGCCTGATGAAGCCATAATAAATTGGCGAAACGTCGCAATTGATCGAATGTTTTAACACTGTTTAATTGATCCTATTTTCCTCTGATTTGTCAAATCTAATATTATCTTAAATATTTACGCCATCACAATTCTTCAGACTTTAGATCTTGTTTCAAATGACTATACATGGATACACACATTTTAAAGAAACTTTGTCATGACGATGACGACTTTTTTCCTTGGTATTTTTCTGAGATTATCTTGGTACTTTTGATTGCCAGTCGCCGATTGGTGCGCAACAAGACCCAAAGCATGAAAATTACATATATACACTTCAAACAATTTCATTTCTCAATTTATAAAAATAATATTTCATTATTCGTGTCCATGATTAATAATTAAAGGAATCGTAGGAGTTGGACATACTTTAAATTAAATACAAAGTTTTTTATTTAAATACGCCAAACGTTTCGTTGCTGGTTTGCAACTTCCTCGGTGGCTCATTTATTAAACTTATTTGTCTGGAGTTTTAACTAAGAGAAAAACTTCAGACAAATAAGTTTAATAAATGATCCACTGAAGAAGTTGCAAACCAGCAACGAAACGTTTGGCGTATTTAAATAAAAAACTTTGTATTTAATTTAAAGTCATGTCCAACTCCCTACGATTCCTTTAATATAAAAATAATATTTATATTAAGAAATGAAATTGTTTTCGGTTTCACCAGACATCTTGTATAAGAAAATTAATTAAATTAAAAAAATATATATTTCGGAATTTCGAAATAAGAATATTTTCATTGAATATAGTGAATACAGGTTTTTAAAAATAATAATTAAACGTTTATAATTGCTCATAAAGAACTGTATTCAATTCTTATATATATATTTCAGAATAAGTAGGTACTAGATAAAAGAATTTAATATTTTGTATTAAAATATATTTTTAGATAAAATCAAATGACTGGGATGATGAATCGCAAGACTTACAGAAATGATGTCTCATTTGTAAATCTCAGATCTAAATTATACGTTGATTCTGCACGGAAGTTTTTTAATAATAGTAATTTTAAATTTAATTATTTTTGTTTTATTATATCGTCTTCTTAGTATTTGTTCCACTTAAAATAATGTGATAATTGAAGAAATTGTTATTTAGGGTTTAAAAACAAATATCTAAGTTGGGCAATTGTGTCTATTTAAATTTCAACAAGATTGAGCATACAGTTTTCGAGATAGAAAATTTTCAACATAATTAAATTAACCAAGGCATAGTGAGTTTACAGCTTATCCAACAAATAATAAAAAATATATATTATTCAAGTTTCTTAGAAGATGCCACACATGACTCGTGTTTATTAACTTAACTTGAAAATTTTATTTAATAAAGTAAAGGGAGTGTAGTTTCACAGTGAATGAAATTAAACTCAAAGAGGTTTATACAAACTCAATATATTTCGAATTAATAATCCGAAATATATTGAGTTTGTATAAACCTTTTTGAATTTTTTATTTCATTCACTGTGAAACTACACTCCCTTTACTTTATTAATTAATATCATGTTTCACCTAAAACCTGCACCATTTTCCCTAAGAAAAATTGAAAATTTTATATCTCGAGTACGGTTAAAATTTAAATAAATTTTCTATGACCCAATTGGCTATTGTATATACCTATATATTTTTCGAAAAAATAAGAAACAATCTCTACCTTGATCATATTATCTGAAATGGAACAAATTCTAATATGTCAATTTAATAAAACAAAAAAAAATATAAATATAAAATTAATTATTGATTGTTTTATTGTATAGATAAATGATATAATCAGAAAAGACGTTTATTAATTTTCACAGGTTTAAGGAGGAAAAAATGGCAAATTATCTAGTTGTTTTATGAATTATTGGATAAAAATACTTGGTAGGTTTCACATTAAGATATTAAAATAAAACGAATTTATTTTTGGAGCGACTTTAATCTTCGATATATATATTTCGGGTGGCTAACCCATCGTCAGGAGCAACAGAAAGTTCCTGACGATAGGTTAGCCACCCGAAATATATATATCGAGATTAAAGTCTCTCCAAAAATAAATTTGTTTTATTTTAATATCTTAATGTGAAACCTACCAAGTATTTTTTTATCCAATAATTTAAAAAATGTTTCACCAAGTACCAACACCAAATTCCTTAAAAACTAGTTGTTTTATGAATTACTTAGACTTTGCTTCTTTTTCTTATTAATTTTTTGATAAAGGGAGAATTTCTCCTGACAGATTTGATACATTAATAAACGTTTTTTCTGATTCTATTTAACGAATTGTATCATTTATATATATAGGGTGGGCCATTTAATGTTTGGAATTTGAATCGGCTATAAAAAACAACTGATGGATATTTAGTTTATTAGAAAGATTGGACATTTTCAATTAAGAATGAAACACAACATCATTCAAATGACTGCCACGGCTGGCTTGACAGTACCCCATCCGATCAACCCAATTTTTCAGTACATTTTCAATTGGGTTGATTGGATGGGGTACTGTCAAGCATGCCGTGGCAGTCATTTGATATGATGTTGTGTTTCATTCTTAAATGAAAATGTCAATTCTTTCTAATAAACTCATAATTTTGAAAAAAATATCCATTAGTTTTTTTTCTATAGCCGATTCAAATTCCAAACGTTAGATGACCCACCCTATACATATAAGATTATAATTATTAAAAACTTTGATAGACTTGGTAATATTATGATTAGTAGGTATTCTTAAATATGAAAGTAAATGATTGGCAAAAACCCAAAAACATTTTGAATAGCAAAAGTTAATTGCGAAATATTTATAAAAAAACATTATATACATTTTCATTGCATATTTATGCATTTAATTATTAATTCAATTAAAGTCTATAAAGTTTCAAGTTAATTAATTTCATTAAATAAAAAAAAAATTTCAAAAAATAAAAAAAAAGGTAAAAACAAATCTAAAAATTTTAATCGATTAAGTTATCTTTTTTCAAAGATAATTTCTGTTTCTCTATACAAAGTATACAGTTGTTCTAATAATTGAGACTCTGTGAGTCGATACACCTTGGATATTTTATTTTATTAAATATTGAACGTTTTCTGTTAAAATAGCCAATAATGCATGATATCGAAAGTTTCGCCTGTAACCACCTAGATTGATCATTTCTAATGGGGAAAATCTCAAGACATTTCGACACCTATTTCTGGAGTCTTATTAAGACTTCTCACTCAGCATTTGAAAAGGACACCAGAAGTAGGTGTCGAAACGTCGAGCATTCTGATGTATTTCCTCATTAGAAATGAGCAAACTAGATGGTTTCAGCAGAAAGATTTCTTTATATAAACAACTCAACAACAGAAGCATCAAATCTAATATGCATGATAAGATGGCCACTTTTTTTCAATAGAAATGAATAGTTTAGTTTATTCGTATGCTTTTACAACGTCAAAAAGTAGGCAGTGACTTCAAAAATTAACATGCAACTCTAAAGGCTGAGATAAATTAATAAAAATTAGTAAAGCTTATATTATAATTCAAGTTGGCATGGTTTAGTTCCATGTTAATAGCATTGCTAGCATTGACTCTTAAAGTGGCCTTAACTTAAGTCAGAATAAATCGCCGGTAGCAATGTCATTTACAAACAAATTGCCGGTAATTTTGTCAACTCAGTACTTTTTGCTTCTTTTCTGAGCTGTCCATATACATATACATCTTAACAATAAAAGGCTAAAGAATTTCTGTTAGATACAAAATATTTTAATTGAAATTCTTCAGTTTCACAAATACAAAACCACCATTTATAATATTTTAGTGGAACAACTTATATATAAAACATAAACTAATTTACAAATATTACAATAAGTGTTAATATGGAATTAGAAAAACATGGCTTAGTCTGCAAGTAAATCCATAGAATTGCCGCTAAGAAAACAGACCTGGGATAAGTTTGCAAGCAAAACTAAGAGTATCATCCCTACTATATGTAAAACTTAATGTATATATATATATATATGAGCATAGATTCATTATATTTAGGTTTAAACCTTTACAATTAATAATTTTTATCCTGATAAATTAAGCTATTTTTCAAAAGTAGGCATGTAAAAATAGCATAATTTATATTTTCTTTATTTTTCGTGTGTAGACAATTTTACGATTTACCAGGATATAAATAAACAATATTAATTGCAATTTTCTAAAAATATGACCACATTTTAGCCACTAGCCTTTTGATAATTTCAATGCCTTGGAAAAACCAGTAGCTCATTTAGCATGTATTACAACTTTGGGACCAAATAATAATCTTGATTAGATTTCAAAATATTGAAAAAAAATTATATATACAGATTTAATAATATTTTGATTAATTCTCTAAATTCTTATATTAGTTAAGAAAATAATAATTGTATTCACTTAAAAACACACATCATTTTTTAAGTTGAAACAATAATATATTAATATAATATATATATATACATATTAAAAAAAAAACTATGAATATTTTAGAAACAAACATATTATTTCAAGTTTTAATATAATATGTCAGATTTATGAAAATATAGAAAACATGGGATATAAAATAAAAAAAAAATTTTTTTTATTGTTCAATATTAGTCAAAAAGAATAAAATATTTAAGTTAAGCAAGCCAGTAAAATGTTTTTGTGTTGTTTATCGAAAGAACATTTCGGCTTAAGACAGATTGCACATTGAGAAGTTATCATCATAATGTACGAGGCTTCGAGAGCTATTTATGGAGTCGTTTTCAAGGGCTGTGGGGAAGTCTTATGATAGACTGACTCAGTGTCGAAACGTCGTGCATTCTAATGAGACTTTCTCATTAAAAATGTGCAATCTAAGTGGTTTAAGCCGAAACTTATCTTTCAATAAAGAACTCAAAATCAAAGCATCAAATCTGCAATATCTTTGTTGTTGTTTTTTTTAAGTAGCAACAGAGGCTTTCTAGCAATGGCTAAGGTATTAGTCATTACGCTATAACCGATTTTACTTTTTTGAGAGGTCCAAGAAATAATTTGAATCCGCACGCTTAACAGGTGCCTCAGAATAAATTACACGGGCTATCTACATTGAAGGTGATCTAAAAAATCAGAATGAGACGTAACTTTTCCTATAATTTAATACATATATACAACCTGGGCCCTATTCAACAATAAGTTTGAATGAACAGATAAAACACTATGTGAATTTATTAGTTCTTACTTTTTGTGGAATATGACCCTTTAAGAGACTTGTTAATCTCAATATATATATTTGTAGATTATTTAAATTTTACAATAGCCATAATCATAGGCATATATATATTTTTAATGAATTTTTTTCTAAATATTTCCATAAAATGACATAAACATGTTTATACATTGGACTTGTTAAAAATGAATCTACATTTTTATTTTTCCGTGTATATATACCTATCTATTTAGATATTAAAAAAAAAAATTGTCACTTTCCACCACGAAATTTGTATAATGAGAAAAGTAATTTGAGATATATAAACAGGGAAATATTAGTAAAGAAAAAAATGTTCATAAGCTACTTAATTAAAATTAAACATAAATACACACACTGTACAATTCACATATAAAATATATTTACAACTCTACACTTTGTAGCATTAAGGATCTCATCAAAAACTGCATTCTCTGTAAACTTTCATATGCGTGCCTTAAAAATGTATTTTTCACTATTGTATTCGTTTACATTATCTTATAAGTACTGACTATATAATGGAGATAATTTTTTTTAATATTCAAGGGAATTTATCTATGTTTATATTAAAAAACTGACTATACATTTATCAGATGATTTTTTATAATTGTAATTTTAACTTGCTATATAGGTTTCCTTCGCCAACCGAATTAAACATAAGCTTTTGGACAACATTAAAGAATTTTTCGTTATTGGCTGTTGTCGATATATAGCAATGCAAACACGGTAAAAGAGCTCAGTGGAAGTGATGATATCAAAGCACTTTCTAGGAGTGGCCAGTTAACATCTTCTAGGTTTTCCGGGGGCTCCCGTTTTTGCAACCTTATTTTAAATGATAATTTGAAAATATACATTTTTCATTTCTGATGAATTGTCAGATATAAATAATAGAGCGGAAAGCTTAAATTTAAGAAAGTGCGATATTTATGAGACTATAATCATAATTTTAAAATACAAATTTTTTAATCTAGTATTGATTCACTTTGAAAATTTTCAAATTCTTATTTGATCCAAATGAATTATTTAAAATTATGTATGAAAATGCAAATAAATACTTAACTATAATGTCAAAAGATAATTTAATTATTAATATTTTTTTTTCAATTTAGTTTATAAATGTTGTTGTGGGTTTTGAAATTATTAAATAATCAAATCTATTCTTTTTTCTTCTCAAATCTTTTTAATGAAGAAAGAAAGTTACTATAGTTTTTAAGAGATTTGGTGTTGGTACTTGGTGAAACATTTTTTAAAATTATTGGATAAAAATACTTGGTAGGTTTCACATTAAGATATAAAAAATAAAACGAATTTATTTTTGAGAATTTTAATCTCGATATATATATTTCAGGTGGCTAACCCATCTTCAGGAGCAACAGAAAGTAACAGAAATAACTCACTTTCTGTTGCTCCTGAAGATGGGTTAGCCACCCGAAATATATATATCAAGATTAAAGTCTCTCCAAAAATAAATTCGTTTTATTTTTTATTTCTTAATGTGAAACCTACAGAGTATTTTTTATCTAATAATTTGAAAGTCTACCAGGCTAGCCGGGATTAGAACCGTTATTTCTTTAAACTCTTCTGCGTTACCACTCGGTAATCAGAGTCCCCCTAAGGAAAAAAAGCAGTTTAATGTTAATCTTTATAAAAATAGCTCGCAAAGCCTGAATATATTTACAATTTCAATTAATATTTATCACTATTTTACATGTCCGAGTAATATGTTTTATTAGAAAAATGTAGTTTTTGTTACTGATAAAAATACACTAATTAAATCAGATATAAATCCATATATATTTTTTTATTTTGATATGTCCTTTTACTTTACCATACAGGCTATGTAATCGTGAATGAAAAAAATGTTGTTTTTTTTCCGAAATAATATGAAAACACACTCAATTCTGTTAAACGGATTTGTTTTAACACGAATTAAAATAAAAATTCATTCTCATTTTATACGAACGACTCAAATTTAAAAAAAAAAAAAAAAAAAAATTGTACAAAGCCGAGTATGGACCAGTTATGGAATTTAGCCGTGTATAGTTTTGAAGAAGACAATAAAAGAGTGTGTCTTCTGGTGGATAAATAAATTTTTAATCTATTTTATAACGAGTCTATAGTTTTGAGGGCTTTGCCCCTGCATCAGTCTATTACAATTGATTCACACGAATTGATGTTTTTGACATGTTTAAGCCTTCGAAACTATAGACTCGTTATAAATAAATTACACATTTATTTATCCACCAGAAGACACACTCTTTTATTGTCTCCTTCAATATATAAAAATTCTGTTACTCTTTGCAAAAAGAAACTTTCAATTTAAGTGTATAGTTTTATCCGGAGTTAAGGGGTTAAAGTTATTTGGATTTTAGACAATGCACCCGGCCATCCATTATTTTTACTTGATTTTTTATAATTTTTTATTACATGTACAGTCTTTATAAAATAAAATGAGCAAGCAAAGGCATAATTTTTATATGGTCTTATGTATTATTTTTTAGAACCTGAATCAATCCATATTTTTCCATAGATTCAATATATTTTTTTACCCGTACCCTTCGGGACGAATCTACCGTGTAAAAACATATGGGTGTAAATACAGGCTTGCCTAATGTGCAATATACATAAAAGAAATGTATTCTCTAAGCAATCTAGATTTACAAGTATTTTTAACAATTTACAAATGAAATTTAAACTTATAAATTATTACATATGTATGAAATTTTTTTACATTTCAAATCAGTCAGTTACAATGTGTAATTTTAAATGAGTAACTAATGAACGTTTTGCTGAATATCTATTTGGACAATGCGGACAAGGATATGATTTCTTACCGCTATGAGTTTGTAAATGTTGTGTTAAATATTGTTTATGGGAGAATTTCGAACCACATATTGTGCAAGAAAAAGGCTTTTCTCCAGAATGAGCACGTAAATGTTTGAGTAATGATTGTCGGGAAGTAAATCTTGCTTCACAAATATTACAGGAATGCGGTTTTATGGTATTATGAGTTATTAAATGATAATCAAGACTTTGTTTTCTTGTATATACTTTAGAACATATATCACATATATAGTTTCTATCTCGTTTATGCGCATTTTGTACATGATTTGATAAATGATCCTTTCTTTTAAAACTTTTGTCACAATCTTTACATTTATAAGGACGTATATCACTATGAGAGATCATATGTTTATTGAATTTAGTTACATTTAAAAATCCTCGAAAACACACATTACAATAGAAATCGTCGTTTCGCTCAATTAAGTCCGTCTGTAATGGAAGTTCACGTGCTCGTAGAGGGTCTGAAAATAATTTTCAATAACTTTTATTAATTACAATGTTAATTAAGGCGAATTTTTTTATTACTTAGACCGAAAATCTGTTTAACAAATATGAAATTGGGCAGAAAATAAATACTGGGCAATATAAATTAATTTAGTGTTTATTACTTTCACATGTATATTATATAGAATACTAGCTGCAAGGCCCGCCTTCGGCGGCCCTCTTACGATCCAGGGGACACGCCCCTGGACCCCCAACCCAGCATCGCTCACCCCCTGCACCCGTGCCCCCACCCCACTACGCCTCTCGATCCTCACCTCAACCCTCACTCCACCCGCCCCACCCCACTACCCAGCACCACCCCACTACGCCCCTGGACCCTCCCCTAAACCCTCCACTACACCCTGCACCCCACCCCCGCATCATCACTCCACCCTCGCACCCAGTTTTTTTCATTTCTAGCCTTCTAGTGACCCACAGATTATGTATACAAAATTTGGTTAAGTTGCCTGGTAAGAATATTCATTTTTTGACCCCCCCCCTCTATTTTGGGTGGTTAGTTTTTGCATTTCTATCCTTCTAGTGATCCACAGATTATGTATACAAAATTTGGTTGAGTTTGGTCAAAGAGCAAAAATTTTCATATTTTGACCCTCCCCCTTTTTGGGGGGAATTTTTTTAAACAAAAGTTGTCAGAAATCACATCCCCTACAACTTTGTTTATAATAAAATCTGCCATAGAGTTAATAGTTTAGGATTTATTTGATAATTTTCATTCGTGCCCCCCCCCCCCCCAAACCCCTTTCTGGGGTCAAAATATCAAAACGTTATATAACTAAAAAAGTAAGTTAGAAGACATCTGATGTAAATATGAAATTTCATAATAATCCCTTCAGCCGTTTTTACGTGAATCGTGAGCAACTTTTCGCGGAACCCACGGAATGAGGCATTGTAGTAAATTTATAAGAACCATACTATTAGAAAATAGGAAGAAAAGGCGAGTGAACTCAAGAGTTGAATATATATATAATTTGATTATATGACCTAGTTGGGGGACCCATCGCTTAAATGGAAAAGCCATTTGCGGGCTTAACGCAGAAGATGTCGGATCGTACCCGACTGGGTCCATATCTTTTTCAACTCTTGGTTCAGTACCAAAACGAGTCTGGTCCCAATTGCACCAAAATAGGGCAGTGACCAGATAAAAAGTTTTAACTTTCGCGTTCATCTAACGTTATATATATATACCTATAGAATCGGTTTCTCGAAAACGGCTCTAACGATTTCGCTAAAAATTGGTGAACTTATCAAGTCTCATGAGGCTCATATTAGTCGTGTATAAATTTTAATCCGATTGAAATAAAGGAAGGGGGTGTAAATTACTCATGTCGCAAAATAAATATTTTAATCGTTCTTATCTCGTCTTCGGTAAGTCGCAGTCTTGAAATTTGAAAGTTAAGCTATTCAGAGGAAAAAATTACCGAGCATCGCTCGGTACTCCAGGCACTATTACATATAAGAGGGGTCAGGTGTATGGTAAAGACATGTGGATAGCCACATCAGCTTATTTATAAAATATAAAATAAAGTAAGTAATCATTTTTAAAATGAAAAGTTAATAATTTAATATTACAGGATTTGGATGATAGGTAGTTCAGATTCTAATAAGAGAAATTGTATTCAACAAGATGTCATTTATTAGAAAAAGCTTTTTTCTCTCTTTATTGTTTTCAAAAGTCAACGTTCCGGAAGTTTTTTCCATCCTTCAGGGTTTTAAGGTAGTTGTTCCGCCAAATAGGTTTGCTTAAGATTTTTTGAAATTTACATAGATTATTATTTAAATACTTCTGCATCGATTGGTGACAAAACGAAATTTATGAACAATATAGTTCCGGAGATATTAAATTTCAAAAATTGAGTTTTTCATACTCTTATACATTGCACTATACGGGATATCCGAAAATTTACATACATATTTAATTATAATTAAGAAACCCTTCTTACCATTTTTATAAAAAACTAAACCAACATTAAACAATAACCAATACATATTTTAAGACAATTTTGATTCATAGTTACAACACAGTTTCTGAGATAATAACGAATAAATAATGAAAAAGGTATAAAAAATTTACACTAAAAACAATTTGGTAACAGCGCGTTTATTTAACTAATCTAATTATGTATATTTTATTTTTTAAAAAGAAAAATTCGATTTTTTTTTCTAAATTATTCTTACCAATTTCTTCTAATCTTTCCGATCTTATTCTTAGTTTTGATCTCAAAAGAGAAAATATTTTCCTATGAATGCACTTGATGCTGTGTTTGTGAAGAAAGTTCATACTTATGAACATCGTCCCACAAAAGCAACAATTAAATAGAGGACCTAAAAAAAAAGACAAAAGAATTAATTGATGATATATTATAAATATATATTTTTATTTGACAAACAAATAACGATTTTTTGTAAAATAATGATATTTTAAAAATTTCTAGGCTTTTATTAAAATACTTCTTCACTGATTACTCAGCAGGCAAAAGTGTGATAGAGCCTCTTTCTCCTTCTGAATATGCTGAAGAATTGTAATCGTGAATGAAACAGTGTTTTTTACTTAAGCATACAGGGTATGGTCAAGTATTGTATTCGTGCATGAAAAAAGTGGTTTTTTTTTGCTTCTTTTTTTAAGAAATATCTCAAAAACGGCTGAAACTATTTTGATTAAAAAAATTGGGTGAAACCATGGCATTTCGGTCTACAAAAAAGCCCTAATAAGTGAACATCGAAAAAATTATATTTTTCGAGAATAATAACTGTTTTGTCAAAATGTCTGTTAGTTAGTCTGGTTGTCCGTTACCAAATTTTTGTGGACGAGCTAGTTTAAAAACTAATGTGAATATCGAAACCAAATTTCACACGTAGTTTTGGTGCATTGAGATTAAGAGCTAATTAGATTTTTGGTGCATATTGACCCAAAATTAAGGGGGTGAGAGGGGGGAGGTGTTAAAATTTAAAATTATATTTTCAAACTAAAAAAACAAGAAATAAGCTGACGTTTTCTGATGTGGCCATCCATTTGACTTTACCATACAACCTGGCCCCTCACTTATATTTAATATTTAATAAAATTATTTATAATCATAGCGGAGGGGGGTTAGTTTTTTCCATTTTTAGACTCCTGGGGGCCCACTGATTATTTATACAAAATTTGGTTGAGTTTGGTACAAGATCTCATATTTTCATTTTTTGACCATACACCCCCTCCCCCTCCATTCTAGGCAGTGAGTTTTTGCATTTTTAGACTTCTGGGGTCCCACTGATTATGTGTACAAAATTTGGTTGAGTTTGGTAAATGGCCAAGATTTTCATTTTTTGACCCTACACCTCCCCCCCCCCATTTTGGGCGGTTAGTTTTTGCATTTTTAGACTTCCGGGGACCCCACTGATTATGTATACAGAAATTTCGTTGAATTTGCTCAAATGGCCTAGATTTTTAATTTTTAACCCCCCTCCACCCCCTTTAATTTTTGGTCGATATGCACCAAAATCTAATCAGCTCTTAATCTCAATGGACCAAAACTACGTGTGAAATTTGGTTTCGATATTCACACTAGTTTTTGAGCTAGCTCGTCCACAAAAATTTGGTAACGCACAGACTAACTAACTAATTAACTAACAGACATTTTGACAAAACAATTATTATCTCGAAAAATATAATTTTTTCGATGTTCATTATTATTATTATTATTAGAGCTTTTTTGTAGACCGAAATGCTATGGTTTCGCTTAATTTTTTGAATCAAAATACTTTCAGCCGTTTTTAGATGTTTCGAAAAAAAGAAGGAAAAAAACACTTTTTTCATGCACGATTACAATACATGACCATACCCTGTATGGTAAAGTAAAAATTATTCACTACCTGAAATTCTATTTTTACATGTCTATAACCTCCACCTTTTTTTGATGTCGGTTGAAAAGATAAAAAGTAGGCGTTATTTAGTCAAAATTTAAAAAAAAAAAAGTAATTTTTTTCTAATGAAAATACCCTTATAATTTAGTTTAAATGCTTGTAGCTAATGAGGTGAAATTTAGTAGAAAAGTTTGTATTAATAAGCTGCAAGTTTGGGGAAACTAATCATCAACACCTTGTTATTTTTAGTTGGTGGGTATTTTTAAGTTTATATTAATCTTTTTGTCACAAATTCACGAAAATAATAACACTTTGTGATAAAATTCTGCTTTAAACTTTAAAATGCATCACAAAATCCTTAATTTTTAGACCTCGTTCGACATTCATATAAATTATTTATAAGTAAAATGTTATATAATATAAATACCTATACTGGTAAGTTATACAATTTTTAAAACATAATATATCTTCATATTTTTGTTAAGGGAGAATGGTGTGGGTTCTTGGTGCAACATATTTAATTAAAAAAAAAATAAAATTTAAGAAATATAAAATTTTATGTAGGTTTCACAAAAAAATAAAAGACAAGATGCTTGTTAGCATGAGTCTATATAATGTTGCAGTAAATACCCGTTTTTAATAAGAACGCGTTCTTACTAGTTAAAACGCGTTTTACTGAATACCTTTGTGGCAACTACTGATGTTGGTTGAGCTTGGTTCAAAGGTCTAGAAATTTCATTTTTGATCTTCCGCCTCATTTTGAAAATAAACACCCAAAATGAGGCTTAAAGGTCAAAAATGTAGATTCTAGACCAGTGGTTCCCAACCTGGGGGCGATCGTCCCCAAGTGGGCGATTTGGGTTATCTGGGGGCGATGAGTTTTCAAATTATTTGACACGGTTACTGAGTTTCTCGACACGTCTGATCCTGTTTTAAGTGAGAATTTGAAGCAACGCAAGTTGAAACTTGCGTACCTTACAGATATTTTTGATAAAATGAACGAAGTCAATATAAAGCTTCAAGGAAACAAGATGAAACCTTATCAAATTATTTGGCCAAAGGAATTATTTCATCATTCATCGCCAAGTTTGATATTCACAAGATAAATATTGGCCGTAAAGAGCTGATTCAGTTTCCGACCCTTAAAATGTGTTCAGTGTCAGATAACGAGACTCCTGAACTCCCAGAAGACAAAATCCTAATTTTTACTGATCACCTTGACCAGTTAAAAACTGACATGGAATCAAGATTTGAAGATTTGACCAAGTTACAAATTCCGGATTGGATTCTAGATCCATTCTCGTTTGAAGCTGTGGATAAGTTTGATAACTCTTTGCAGACGGAGTTTCTAGATCTGAAGTATGATTCCAGATTCCAATTTAAAAATGAAAACATGTACTCCTGTTTTTTAAATGTACGTCAATGATCTTAGTTAATTATTTCACTTCTTTGTTCTTAAAAAAAATCTGTAAAAAATGTACATTTTAATTATTTTTCTATTTTATTTAAGAGTGACCGGATAAAACTGCTTTGGTTGTTTTTATATACGGTAATAAAATTGTTTAAAATAATACAACTGCTTTATTATTTACATTTTACTTTACAATGAAAATGAAAAGGGGGCGATAGGTGCTAGTCAACCTCCAGAAGGGGGTGATGGGCCACAAAAGGTTGGGAACCACTGTTCTAGACCTTTGAACCAAACTCAACAAACATCAGTAAACTCTAGGTGCTACAAAGGTATTCAGTGAAACGCGTTTTAACTAGTAAGAACGCTTTCTTACTAAAAAACGGGGGTTTACTGCAACATATATATTTCGGGGTATGAGCCCATCTTCAGGAATTCACAGAGAAAAAATATATATAGACTCATGCTAGCAAGCATCTTGTCTTTTATTTTTTTGTGATTTTTTAAATTTTCTTCACTTTATTCAACTATTTAATTATATTGCGAATAATTATAATCCATTTGATACAATTTTGATGGCTGTATATGTATATAATTAAGTAATGGAGAGGATTCAGCCAATGGGTAGCCTCTGCTGAATAAAAAACTCCCAATTATGGAAAACGTTTCGGCTTTAATTAAATAATACCATCATCAGTTCCTAAGAGAGTATTAACGACACAATTAATTTTATAAATAAATTGTCCGCAGGCAGAGTTGTTATGGATTTTATCATAATATACAAAATTATATGAAATATAAAATGGTACATAAATCTTGGTGTGCTCTCACTAGATATGCGCAACGTCTCAAGTACAATGTACACACCAAGATTTATGTACCATTTGATATTTCATATAATTTTGTATATTATGATAAAATCCATAACAACTCTGCCTGCGGACAATTTATTTATAAAATTAATTGTGTCGCTAATACTCTCTTAAGAACTGATGATGGCATTATTTAATTAAAGCCGAAACGTTTTCCATAATTGGGAGTTTTTTATTCAGCAGAGGCTACCCATTGGCTGAATCCCTCTCCATTACTTAATTATTATAATCCATTTGACTACAGTTCGCCGCCCAGGTATCCTAGACTTGAAAATGATGACAGATATAGTGATCAAAACGTCGTGTAATTAATTGTATAGTCTTTTAATAAATATATTAAAACGTGTAACTTGTTGTATTTGTTTTTTAAGTTGAAAGATAGAATGTGGTTTATTTCTATTCAATTATTTTTTTCAATATATTTAGAAAAATTATATTTCTAATGATCGGATAGTTATAATTTATTAGGATACTAAACACATGTTTCCGATTCTGTAAATAGTTTTTTCTTTTTCTTTCATTTATTAATTTAAAAGTTAAATTATTCTATTTATTTTTTAAATTGAAAGATAGTAAAAATTCGAATCTATTTAGTTTCTTTAAACAAATGCACTTATTTTCTATCTTTTAACCTAGAAAGAAAATGAGCTAGTTGTTTCTATTTAAGAATACCTGTATGGATTGGATATTCGGTCGGTTTCTTTTCTGCCTTAGAATCCATCATAACCATAGGCATGGAATTTCCAAGAATATAAAGTAATTAAATAATAAAATCGAGATGAATATTTCTATTTTCTTGTAAGAAATTTAAAAATATGTAATTTGACAAACTGTTCAGTGCTTATAAATTCCCCATTTGTTTCTCCCACAGAGGGAGAGATAGAATTCAGGCGGGAGCTTTGAGTGTTGGTTTCAATTGATCAAAAGTTTCCTGTATTTGATTCGATTGCGAATCGAATGCAGATGATTTTTGTCAAATATTAAGTGAAAAAATTATCCGAATTTATATATTTCTAATATATAAGTTAATTTTCTCATTGATATATCAAAGAATAATTAACACATTAACGATACTAGAAAATCATAAGATGGTGTCATCTATTAAATCCGATGGAATGGAATATTTAATTATATGTCAGAGGGGTTGTTTTTCACCCCCTCGGGAATCGAACCCGAGTGCCAGTAACAGCAATCCGGGCCACCTGGCTCACCTGCGGGATACGAACCTCTCTGACATATGTAAACGCGTAAAATATTTTACTCAAAGATTGTTTTCTTAATTTGTAAAATTTCGCGATATAGTGATTCTAAATTTAAACATATAGCCATGCCATATAATTTAAATAAAGGTGGTTGAGTGTTTCGAATTTTGAAGAAATTCAAAATTCGAAGGGCAATGGAATGACTTTTCCTAATTTAATATGAAAGATATTAATTTGCCGATGGTAATAGATTCAAATTTACTAGAAAATCATAAGATGGTGTCATCTATTAAATCCGATGGAATGGAATATTTAATTATATGTCAGATGGGTTGTTTTTCACCCCCTCGGGAATCGAACCCGAGTGCCAGAAACAACAATCCGGGCCACCTGGCTCACCTGCGGGATACGAACCTCTCTGACATATGTAAACGCGTAAAATATTTTACTCAAAGATTGTTATCTTAATTTGTAAAATTTCGCGTTTACATATGTCAGAGAGGTTCGTATCCCGAGGTGAGCCAGGTGGCCCGATTGCTGTTTCTGGCACTCGGGTTCGATTCCCGAGGGGTGAAACAACCCTCTGACATATAATTAAATATTCCATTCCATCGGATTTAATGATGACACCATCTTATGATTTTCTAGAAAATTTGAATCTATTACCATCGGCAAATTAATATCTTTCACATTAACGATAATTGTTTTGATCGAGCTCAGGGCCGGATAAAGGGCGATTGGGCCCAATCGGGCCCCGCATATGAAAGGGCCCCGCGTTACCATCAAAATTAACAAAAAAAAAAAAAAAAAAAGGCTTCGGAAAAGAAAAGAAATATTTCAATTATGAAGGCGATGATGAACCTATTGAAGACCCGATAAATCCATACAAGATATCTTTGTTTAATGTTGTTTTAGATAAAGCTACAAAATTACTAAAAGATCGTTTTGAAAAATTAAAAAATCATAATGAATTATTTGGATTTCTTGAAAAATTTCAAAATATGGAAAAAGAAGTACTTCAAAAACGTGCAGCTGAATTAGAAATTTCTCTAACAGATTCTAAGTTAACAGAAAATGATGTACCAAAGGTGATAGAAGCTGATATAAAGACGGAAAAATGTTAGTTGAAGAAATTGAAGCTTTGAAATCTATTTTTCCTTCAGAATTTTTTGAAAATCCGTTTAAAATGTTCAAATTTTTATCGGGTAATGATAGAGCAACCGCATTTCCAAACTTGTTTATTGCTCTCCGAATATTCTTAACAATTCCAGTAAACGTTGCTTCTGGAGAGAGATCATTTTCCAGGCTAAAACTAATAAAAAACTATCTGAGATCGTCAATGAATCAGGATAGATGATTAAATAGTTTAGCAATTATGTCGATTGAAAGTGAAGACGCAAGGAAATTAGATTTTCAAACAATTTTAGAAGAATTTACAGAACAAAAACTTAGAAATATGTAAATTCATGTATTCATATTCGGTGATGTAAATTTATATTCAACTAGCTTCAAGGCCCGCCTTCGGCGGGCCTTTGCTAACCAGGGGCTTCGCCCCTGGACCCCTACGTGGCTGTTTTATTGATGTTTTATACACGTGTAAAGAGCACTTTCATATATCAACTCTTGTGAATTAATTGTAATAGATTGATGAAGAGGACAAAGTATATCTCTTTATGAATGAATTAAAAAAAATTATTTTTCCAGCAGAAGACAATATTTTATTGTCCCCTTCTGCTACTCAATTATTCGGCATTAAGAACCTTTCAACTTAAATTAAAATAAAGTTTTTGTCTTGTAAAAATTCAATAAATAAAGTAAAAATCGTCATTTGGGGAGAATTATCCTATTAAAAAATTAAAAATAATAAACTTTTAAAGTTTATTATTAGATTATAGAAAATTCAGGTTTAATTAGGCTCAAAATAGGTTTTTAATAATTTCAATAGGCTGAAATTTGCTTGATTTCAAAACAATATAAAAATATTAATAACATCACTAAAAAGAGGAAAATAAAAATAATTTTTAAGAAAAAAATAAAACCAACTTCAAAAAATTAAATGCAACAAATAAAATACACTAAAAAGGTATAAAATAATTATTATCTTATTTAGTTACAACTAAACGACGAAATATTAACATGAAATTACTTTTTGAAGTCGGTGACAAACATATACCTTTCATGAATCGCACTCGACGGATCTTACTTAGGGCCGGTTGTATGTCGCAAAGTAAATGCTTTTTACCACTAACCAAAGGTAGATGGTAAATGGAGGGACTGGGATAGCCAATCAGACGACAGGCACTGAAGGTACGTTTGGAGGATATGCTTGCTTATAGGTACAGTTTGTTTGGTAGTGACTTCAAAAAGTAATTTCATGTTAATATTTCGTCGTTTAGTTGTAACCAAATAAGATAATAATTATTTTATACCTTTTAGTGTATTTTATTTGTTGCATTTAATTTTTTGAAGTCGGTTTTCATTTTTTCTTAAAAATTATTTTTATTTTTCTCTTTTTAGTGATGTTATTAATAGTGATCATATCATCAGAACCTGACCAAATTAATATGGCACCATCCCTAAAATACACCCTTTCCAATAAAAAAGAATCATCGAAATCGGTTCATAAACAAAGAAGTTAGGCCTGAACAAACCTAACAAAAAAGGTCTAATACCTATGAAAAAGTATTAGATGAGAATCAATCGCTATTTTTGGTTTAAAGTCGATTTCTCTATGTCTTAAGTAATGGTTACCAATAAAAACCGAAACATCAAAAATCCAATATAGAATGGTTATTCCTCAAGTATTAGATGAGAATCAATCGCTATTTTTGGTTTAAAGTCGATTCCTCCATGTCTTCAGCAATGGTTACCAATAAAATCCGAAATGTCAAAAATCCAATATAGAATGGTTTTTCCTCAAGTATTTGATGAGAATCAATCGCTATTTTTGGTTTAAAGTCGATTTCTCTATGTCTTCAGCAATGGTTACCAATAAAAACCGAAACGTCAAAAATCCAATATAGAATGGTTATTCCTCAAGTATTAGATGAGAATCAATCGCTATTTTTGGTTTAAAGTCGATTCCTCCATGTCTTCAGCAATGACATAAAATCCGAAATGACAAAAATCCAATATAGAATGGTTTTTCCTCAAGTATTTGATGAGAATCAATCGCTATTTTTGGTTTAAAGTCGATTTCTCTATGTCTTCAGCAATGGTTACCAATAAAAACCGAAACGTCAAAAATCCAATATAGAATGGTTATTCCTCAAGTATTAGATGAGAATCAATCACTATTTTTGGTTTAAAGTTGATTTCTCTATGTCTTAAGCAAAGGTAATGGATAAGAAAACAACGCAGTTGCTATGGTTACTTATAAAATTTCCTCCCAAATTTTTAGCATTTCACAGCGAGAAGCCTAACCATTCTTACTTAAGTCAGGTTGAATGAGCTATATTAAAACGATCAAATGAATAAATTTTAAGGAATTTAAAATAAAAAATTAAAAAAGTACTATATTATCCTAGAGTAAAGTACTTTAAAATATAAATTTACTAAAAACTTTATTTAACCTTTTTTGTGGTCCCCAAGGTACTTGATTAGGATATTAAATTTCATCAAAATTGGTTAAGTCATTTTCAAGATATTTAGAAAAAACTAAAAAAGTACTGAAATAAAGTACTAATGTTTGTGGACCGATATGTACCAAAAACTAATCAGCGCTTCATTTTGTTAAAATACTGGTAGGTTTTCAATTTCAATTCAATCGGTGCAACGGTGTGGAAAAATTCGTGGACGAAAAAAACGATAACACACATCCATCCATCCATCCATCCATCCATCCCCACGCACTTCCAAAAAAAATGGCACTTTTTGGCCTCTCGGCGAGATTCCAGATAATTTTTGGCAAAACCGTCACGTGCTAAAATTCAATCTCATTGAATTCTTCAATTTGTGACCTTAATTGAGTCCATGGGTTCCGTAGTCTTTATCTGAGGACCCTTTGAAGTCGCGCTTGCCGCGCGACCGATTGCAATACTTTCTCCCATGCTTCGCATTGGATAAAGTAATAATGTATGAAATTACTTAGTATTTTGTCGGAACCGCATTATTATTTCGTGTTAACCGATTTTTCATGTTAAGCTTTTTCGCGTTAAACAATTTCCACTGTATATGAGGGGTACCTAAATTAAGTGAGGAATTTAGTGAGGGAGGAGTCGAGCCGAATCCCACCCAATCTCACGTGGGGGAGAGAGAAGGTCTTGGAAAATATCACGTATTTTTTCCCTGCAAGAAACAGTGTAAAATTCCGAGAAAACTGGGTTCAAATTAAATAATAATAATAAAATAATAATACTAGTCTTAAATAAAAATAATTAAGAAAATTGTTTTTTAAATAAATCCAACGCAATCAAGCACCGATTAACGTATTTACACTAAAAATACGCATTTTGAAAAATCTTACTTGAGATTAGGGGAGGGGGAGGTAGTTGAGCCAAATCTCACGACATCTCACCAAGGGGACAGAGGGGTCGAAAAATCACCAAAATCGCCTCACGTAGGTAGGTACTAAATGAAAACAAACATATATAAGTAGTCTGTACTAGATATTATATCCACCCCCCCCCACCCACGAATTTTTTTAGTAAAACAAGTAGTGTATTGCGTTTTTTTACATAAAGTACTTGTAATCGGTCTCCCGCCAAGCGCGACATCAAAGGGTCTTCAGATAAAAACTTCGGAACCCATAGTCTCAATCAAAATCACAAATTACAGTATTCAAATTTTACTTTTTTCAGAAAGAAAATATTTAATTTTTAACCTCTCTAAATATTTAAATAGTCATCGGAGCTAATTATACATAATGAACATTCTTTTAGAAAATTAAATTATCAACATGTTTCTTCACCACAAGGCTTCAATTTCGGTAATCCGATTAGAGATCAACTTATTATTTATTTTGGTAGTAACGAAATAATATAATGAGAAATACATAAAAAGTGATGCCTCGTAATAATGCTGTTTCAATTTTTCTATGGAAAACAATGAGTTTATATAGGGAGTATTTATCTAACTTTCCACTTCAATTTCACCATTACTGCCTAAATTTTAGAGGTAAACAAATTCATATAAGGACTTTTTTAAAGTACATTTAATTACAATCATAAAAGTTTATTCGGGAGAAATATCTAAAATCAATAGTTTACGATTTATGTAAATGTAAATATTTTTCAATATAAAAATTCAAGCCCAATGAATTGGCCAGGTAATTTTTTGAATCAAAAAATTTAGAATTTGGTTGATGACACGGATTTCAATAAAGATTTTGACATTCTATCTAAAAGGTGCACCCTTTATCTAAATCCGCTTTTATTTTCTTCTTCTTCGAGTGCCATACCCGAAACGGGTGTCGGCTCCTCTCCACATATACCTGTGCTGAGTGTGTTTAGTTATTTTACACAGATATACGGGACCTACTTTTTAACGCCGGTTACGAACGGCTAATTTGGAGAGGTTACTAGGCATTTATGGTAGGTTGCCATTACTTTCCAAGAGGAGGCGACTGCAAATATCTATCTGCCGAGACTCGGTCTCGAACCAGCGATCTTCGAGTCAGCGAGCCAGCACTCTACCCACTGACCCACAGTCGCCTCTTTTATTTTAGTAAAATAAATTTTATTTTATAAAAAAAAAAAAATATTTAATTTTTACTATCTCTAAATATTTAAATAGTCATCGGATCTAATTATACATAATGAACATTCTTTTAGTAAATTAAATTATCAACATGTTTCTTCATTAGAAATTTTTTATATATAGAATACCTATCTAGGACGTTAGAGCAATATTTATCCAACTTTTCACATAAATTTCACCATTACTGCCTAACCCTTTAAGGTAAACAAATTCATATGAGGAATTTTATTAAAGAAGATTTACTTTCCAACAGAAAAGTTAATTTGAGAAAAATGTCTTAAATCAATAGTTTATGAGTTAATAGATATTCCAATTATGTAGAGTGAATGGATTTATGAATCAATAACAAATAATGTGTCTCTGATCTCGACACAACCTTTCGAAAGAACAGACCAAAATTATTATAAATGAGATAAAAATCGATCTTATTTTATTGATTTAATCTATCTTGAGGCTCATAGTAACTTTTTAATAAAAGAATAATAACATTTGGATTAGGAATTTTGTAGTTTAAATGAAATTGTATGAAAAGATTCAATTTCTTCTCTCCGGGAGCGAATCAACTAGAAATGGCAAAAAGTTTTATTTTTCTTCTTTTTATATATTTATTCAAATCCAATAAAATTTCATATCTGTGTGTTGTTTTCATTTATCTTTTATAGCAAATCATTTTTATTAGGAAAATTGCATTTTAAAAGGTAGTTTATTTGAAGACCAATTTGAAAAAACGTTAATAACTCCGTTGAATTTTTTTTTAAAAATATGAAATTAATAAAATATTATAAAAAAATCATTATTAATAATTTAATTCAATTTTGAACGAAATCGATTCAGTACTTATTGAGAAAAATCATCAAAAACTTCGAAAACCGTCTATGAAAGGCCGTTTTAGAAACATTTTAAAATTCACCTCCATGTCACAAGTCAATGTTTCGTTTCATATGACTTTTTAAACTTTTTTCTCGTGCTTTCAAAAAACATCGTTTTTGACGGTTCAGATGGTTTTTGACCATTTTCTCAAAAAGTACTGAATCGATTTCGTTCAAAATTAAATTAAATTATTGACAATTAATTGTTTTATAATATCTATTAATTTCATATTTTTAAAAAAAACTTTGACCGAGTTATTAGCGTTTTTTTCAAATCGGACTTCAGATAAACTACCTTTTAAAATGCAAATTTCGTAATAATAATTATTTGATATAAAATATAAATAAAAATAAATAACCGATATGAAATTTCAATAGATTTGAAAAAACATATAATGAGAAAAAATATATAACTCTTTGTCATTTCTAGTTGATTCGCTCCCGGAGTGAAGAAATTGAATCTTTTCATACAATTTCATTTAAACTAAAAATTCTTAATCAAAGTGCTATTTTCTTATATTAAAAAGTTGCTATGAAGCTCAAGATAAATTAATTCGATAAAATATGATTGTTTTCTTTTTAATTTATAAATCTTGTGGTCTGATTTGTGACTGAGACACAAGCCTCTCGGGATATAGGGAACACGTCATATCATCAAGCCCATTCAATATACCCTAGTGAAATGGCTTTTAATATATTTAAATTTTAGAATATTTAATATAATAAATAAAAAAAAATTAATATTCAATTATACGGATTATAAATAGACATCCGTAGGTTTGGCAACCAGCGGCTCAAGACTTATGAAGGATAGAGGAAAGCTATTTTCATATTATTCGTATTTAATTGAAATTATTTATTATTTTATTATGTTATTATAAAAGCACAAGGTGTTGTGAATTTACTATTAATTGAAATTGATTAAATAAGATCGTTTGATTTCTTAGGTATCGAGAGAAGCTTCTCTCAAGACATTCGGTAGGGAAATCTCATATATTGAATTTTAAGGATTATTTTTCTGATTATTATAAGTTCACTAAAATTTACTGGCACCCTCTACAGTTTTGAAATAAATTTATCTTTTAAGATATTCAAATTTAATATACCTATATAAATATACGACTACAGCACAAGGGCTCGCTCCAGGGGCTCAAGACTCCGAAAACAATTATTATATTAGTAGTATCAAATAAATATTTATATTATTAAATAACATAATGCCTTAGGAGAATGTCATTGAAAAAGAAAACTAAGGATTTTAAAGCATTAATTTATATCATACTATTGAGTGTTTTATTACGAGAGGAGAATGGTCATCGCAAAAGATATTTTGACCAAACCCAAACTTTTTGACTTTAATATTTTTCTAGACTATAACTTTGATTTGTATTTGGCATCCTAGCAATGCCTTAGTTCTTAAGGATGTAGATCTATCCGCGTTTTTATTTTTTATTTTTTTATTATTTTTTTTTTATTTTCTTTGATAAGATTCTGATGAAAGAAAGGCTCATCCGCACATTTAGATATTAAATAATTTAAAAAAATTAGAATTTATTTACCCTAGCGGCTAGGCCTATTCTAGAAAAGGCACTTTATTATTTTTCTAGACTATAACTGTATGTTCTTTGTCAGTGAATTTTTATTCTAATTTAAATAAGGACACTTTTAGTATAATTAAAAAATTATAAATCCGAAAAATTTGCGTCGTGCAATATTGTAGTTCCGCCACTGGTTAGACTGTAGGTATGTATCATTTATATATTTAATATCCCCCCCATTTCATTAAAATTACCCCCTCCCTCCATTTTATTCACTTTTATAAAAGTAGGAGTTTTTTATTAAAGTTGTCTTTTTGCTTCGTTTTTTTGAAATATCCCAAAAAACTGCTGAAACTATAATATTTTGATAAAATAAATTGAGCAAAACCATGGCGTTACAAAAAAGCTTTAATGAATGAACTTCAAAAAATTGTATTTTTCGAGAAATTAATTGTTTTGACAGTTAGTAAAATGAATGTTACTAAATTTTGTGTGGCTACACTCTAACTCAAAAACTAGTGTGAATATCAAAATGAAATTTCACATGTGGTTTTTGTACATTGAGATTAAGAACTGATTATATTTTGGTTGAAATCGAAGAAAAAATTAAGGGAGGGGGGGGGGGCGTTTAACAAATATAAAATATAAAATTTTTAAATTAAAAAAAAAACAAACAAAAAAACAACAACAAAATTAGAAATTACTATAAAACAGTCTTAAAATACAAAAAGAGAATAATTATTTATAAGGGGACTAAAATTGGGGGGACGGAGTGCTCAAAAAGAGAACTATCAATATAAGAATTTTTATTTAGACGGGAAATTTTATTTCTCTCGCTATTTGCACGCGCACTTGTGTACATGTGCTCATGGACCACCCATGTTGTTCTAAATTAAAATTCTATGATTCTATTTATCATAACTTATTGTGTATTCCCTAATGTAGATATAGCTCTAAGAATTTTTAAGACCATGTCAATTACTAATGCGTCTTACGAAAGATCCTTTTCATGTCTCAAAAAAATAAAAAAATATTTAAAATCAACAATGTTGAAAAAGAGATTAAATGATTTGTCAATTTTGTCAATAGAATCGGATACAATGGAAGCAATTTCATTTGACACTGTCATTAAAGATTTGGTAGAAAAAAATGTAGACGGCAATATTTTTAAGTACCTCTGGACGATGTATGAAAAAATCTATTTCATTTACTTAAAATGTGTTATTTTCATTTATTGCTATCTTTGATTTAATTAGATTTCATTGATATTTGTATTCTCAAACATATAAATCCTATTAAATAATTTTAATAAAGTTTAATTTTTTTCTTTCTATTGACGTGACAACGTCTTATAATTCGATGGAGCCGGCTGCACGCACGAAAAAACATGCTCATGCGGCGTTACCTCGCTCTGAGGCGTTCCATTTAAGGCTTGAAGTGCAAGCGAGAGCGCGGAACGAGCGATAAAGATTGAGGCGGGCTTTTTAAAAGCTACAGTTACAAAATTATTACTTTTTTACAACAAATTACAATTAAATTTGCAAAAATAATTAAGTAACTAATTGAACCACAACTTTTATTCAGTTTACTTGCTGAAAGAAATAATGTCAATACAAAATTTATTATTATAAAATAATAAAATCAAAAATTAAATTTTAACAGTCGAGTAGAAATTTAAACTAAAAATTTTATTCAAGTATTTTGTAAATTTAAAATGATTTTCTGAACGAAGAATTTTATGAAAAAAATCGGTTGTCTGTAAAGTCGGTTTACTGAACGTGACAACGTCATAAGAAAATACCATTCCATCAGTATTTTCTTATGACGTTGTCACGTTGAACTATCGTCAGTAAACCGACTTTACGGACAACCGATTTTTTGTTGTGTTTTGTATCCAATTTTAGATTTATTTCAGATGCTTAGTAATACCTTAGTAAATATTCGAGAGGCTCAAAAATGTGCCAAAATCTTACCCTTCTGACAAAAATAAACAGGGGTGGACTTTATTTGGCCTAGGCTAAAAGGCAATTGATTCGAACTATTTATATACATGTATTAAATATATTTTATGTTTTACCTAGGGGCCCGAAATAAAGATTTTGCCTAGGGCCCAAAAGAGTTTTAATCCGCCCCTGAGAATAGGCGGCAAAATATTTCAGCCTAAAGGCGGCAAAATTGTAGATCCGCCACTGGCCAGGTGTATGGCAAAGGCATGTGGATGGCCACATCAGCTTATTTTGAATTTATTTTTGGTCGCTCCCCAATATAATTTCTTCAATGTCATTGTTGTTTTATGTTTTTCGACCCCAAAATTTAGTTACGTGACTCAAAATGTGGTGGTATTGACCATTGGCGTAGTTATGGAGTTTTCCTAGGGGCGGCAGCCGGCCAGCTGATTATCACCACAAGGTTTCAATTTCTGTAATCCGATTAGAGATCAACTTATTTTTTAGTAGAATTGACAAATGGTGGTTGGTAGGAACGAAATAATTTAATTAGAAATACATAAGAGATGCCTCGTAATAATGGAGCTTCGATTTTTCTAGGGGTCAGCCTTTCTAAGGAGAAAGGGAAACATATTGTTATATTTGAATGTGAACCGAAGATTCCCTTCGGTCCTGTCTTTGTTAATTCCTAGCAGTGACGAAGAAACACCAAGTTTTCAATATCCATATGATATTGACTCCATGAAAAACATTTATAATTGAAGAAAGACTGATGATGAAGACCAAGTCTTCGAAACTATAGTCTCAACCAAATAAACAATATATATACAGATATATATCGATATATATGTGTGTATGTTTATTTGCACCAAGCAGAGGACAACCTCTTTGTTTCTCTTTGTGAATCAACAACTCTGCTACTCTCGGCAAAACAAAAACTTTTCAATTAAAGGAAACAATGAGATTTGTAGGGAGTATTTATCTCAATTTCCACTTAAATTTCACCATTCCTGCCTAACACTTTGAGGTAAACAAGGTCATATAAGGACATTTATTAAAGTACATTTAACTTCCATCAGAAAAGTTAATATGAGAGAAATGTCTAAAATCAATAATTTAAGAGTTATGTAGGTAAATTTTTAAACCTCTCTAGATATTTAAATATAGTCATCGGAGCTAATTATAGATAAGAACTTTCTTTTAGTAGATTAAATTATCAACATCTTTCTTCATTATAATTTTTTTATATGTAGAATATCTAGGTGGTTAGAGCAATATATATCCAACTTACCATATAAATTTCACCTTTACAGCCTAACCCTCTTAGAGTGACACAAATTTATATAATGACATTTATTAAGGAAGATTTAATTTCCAACAGAAAAGTTCATATAAGTGAATTGTCTAAAATCAATAGTTTATGAGTTAAAACATATTCCAATAATGTAGAGTGAATGGACTCGATGAATCAATATGAAATAATGCGTCTCTGATCGAGACACTTTCTATCAATATAATAGACCAAAAGAATGATAAATGAGAGAAAAATCGATCTTATTTTATAGATTTAATTTATCTTGAGGTTCATAGCAACTTTTTAATATAAGAAAATAGCACTTTGATTAAGAATTTTTTAGTTTAAATGAAATTGTATGAAAAGATTCAATTTCTTCACTCCGGGAGCGAATCAACTAGAAATGGCAAAGAGTTATATATTTTTTCTCATTATATGTTTTTTCAAATCTATTGAAATTTCATATCTGTTGTGTTATTGTCATTTATCTTTTATAGCAAATAATTATTATTAGGAAATTTGCATTTTAAAGGGTAGTTTATTTGAAGTCCAATTTGAAAAAACGCTAATAACTCCGTTGACATAATTTTTAAAAATATGAAATCAATTAGATATTATAAAACAATTAATTATTAATAATTTAATTTAATTTTGAACGAAATCGGTTCAGTACTTTTTGAGAAAATCGTCAAAAACTCCGAAAACCGTCTATGAATAGGCCGTTTTAGAAACATTTTAAAATTCACCTCCATGTCACAAGTCAATGTTTCGTTTCATATGACTTTTTTAGCTTTTTTCAAACCCATCTCGTGCTTTCAAAAAACATCGTTTTTTGACGGTTCAGATGGTTTTTGACAATTTTCTCAAAAAGTACTGAATCGATTTCGTTCAAAATGATATTAAATGATTCATAATTAATTGTTTTATAATATCTATTAATTTCATATTTTTTATAAAATTTTCAACGGAGTTATTAGATTTTTTTCAAATTGGACTTCAAATAAACTACCCTTTAAAATGCAAATTTCCTAATAATAATTATTTGATATAAAAATAAATGAAAATAACACACAGATATGAAATTTCAATAGATTTGAATAAATATCTAATGAGAAAAAAATAAAACTGTTGGCCATTTCTAGTTGATTCGCTTTCGGAGAGAAGAAATTGAATCTTTTCATACAATTTCTTTTAAACTACAAAATTCTTAATCAAAGTGCTATTTTCTTATATAATAGACATACGGTGAACCTTCAGATAGATTAAATCGATAAAATAAGATCGTTTTCTTTCTCATTTATAATTTCTTTGGTCTATTTTATCAAGAGAAGGGTCGCACAAGTCACCCGGCATCAGCGAGTCTTTTGTTACGGTTTTCCGGGTTTTAACATTTTCTCAAAAACTAATCAAACAATTTCGTTCAAAATTGAATATAATTATTAATAATTGATTGTTTTGTAATATTTATTAATTTCATTTTTTTAATTATTTTAAAGTAGTAGAGTTTTTTCAAATTTGACTTCAAATAAACTACCCTTTAAAATTCAAATATTCTAATAAAAACTAATTTATATAAAAGGTAAAAGTAAATATTGGAGCCGTTTATTTTGAAAGTGTATTTTGAAAAAAATGAGTTAATGTTACTTTCAGTTAGACATAGATGTCTTCTTTTGATATTTATATAATATCCCAATCAATGGAGTACAATATCCTCATGAATTCCTTAAAATAAAAATATCGAAATATATATAAATATGTGTATTTATAAAAATATAAATACAAATATCTCGAAATAACAAACAATTTCCACTTTCAAAATAAACGGCTCATTCCATAGATATGAAATTTCAATAGATTTGATTTAATATGTGATGAGGAAAAAAATAAACCCTTTATTGGAATTTCTAGTCGACTCACTGAGAAACTGAATATTTTCATACAATTTCTTTTAAACTACAAAAATTCTTAATCAAAATGCTATTTTCTTATAATATATTAAAAAGTTACTGAACCTTAAGATCGATTTTTTTGTCATTTATAATTCTTTTGTTATATCGAGAGGATGTGTCGCCCGTTCAGACATTTGTTATCTTTCCACGAAAAGATTAATTTATTTCAAATGATATTCAAATTTAATATGCCTATATAAATATACGACTACATCACTTGAAGTTCACTGGGACTGGCGAAAGGGCTCGCTCCTGGGGCTCATGACTCCGAAAACAATTATTATATTAGTAGTATCAAATAAATAAATCTATTATTAAATAACATAATGCCTTAGGAGAATGTCATTCAAAAAATTAAGGATTTTTAAGTATAAATTTATATTATGATATTATTGATTGTTTTATTATAAGATGAAATTTATGTGAAATGCTAGATATTCAACCTATAAAAAACTCTCAGGAAGTTTTATTTTGATAATTTAATATTCTAAAATAATGGACTTTGATAATTTAATATCCTAAAATAATGGACATTATAAATATAAAATTTACCTGTACCGTCTACAGTTTTGAAATAAATTAATCTTTTCAGATATTCAAATTTAATATTTCTATATAAATATACAAGTACTCAGGACTGGGACTGGTGAAAGGGCTCGCTCCTGGGGCTCATGACACTGAAAACAATTATTATATTATTAGTAACGAATAATTCTATTATTAAATAACAGCATTAGGAGAATGTCATTCAAAAAAATAAGGATTTTTAAGTTAAAATTTATATTATTTTACTATTGATTGTTTTATTATAAGATGAAAAATCCAATGGTAAAAGAGGCATCAGAAAAAGCTATCATACCAATCTTTTTGACTTTAATATTTTTCCAGACTATAACTTTATTTGTATTTGGCATCCTTTTTATACCTTAGCTCTTAAGAAAGGATATTTAGTTTTTTTTTAGTAATTTTCCTTGATAAGATTCTAAAGATAAAGAATCGATCATCCACTCATTTATTAAAAATTAAAAAGTTAGAATTTATTTACGCTAGCCTATTCTAGAAAAGGCACTGCACTTTATAGACTATGTATGTTTTTTTGTTAGTGTATTTTTATTCTAATTTAAATAGAGACAATTTTAGTATAATTAACAAATAATAAATCCGAAACATTTGGGTAGCATTGCGGGGTCGTAGCTGAATTGTAGTTCAGCCACTGGTTCGACTATAAATAAGTATGTATAATATATCTATGTATCAAACTTTAAATTGGAGAATAAGTGAAACTTTTGCAAGATTCGGTGCGCTGTTTGCAATTTCGTTGAATTAATAATTTGATGATAAATATGTAAATCTTTTTTTCATTTCGATTTAACATTTTCTAACCTAGAGTCAAAAGCCTATGAAAATAATAGAAATTAAAAAATTATCTAATAGTCTGAAATAGGTTTGGACTTGTTTTTGGCATCCTTGCAATATATGGCCACATCAGTTTATTTTTTAAATCGTTTAAACATCATTCTCAATATCTTTAGCTTCATGAAAAGTATTTGGTATAAATTCTAAAAATAATCTCTCTACTATTTCACTATTTTCACGTATATAAAAGCTGTGCGATATGTGCAATATCAAGAGTAGAATCTACAAAGATACTAAAATATTTAGGGTTTTGAACTTCAATAGAAATTTGTTGTAATATTTTATCACGAATCAATTTTTTTAAGAAACTTTTTGTCTAAGAATTTAATAATAACTTATTTTTGTTTAACACTTTAATAATTAAAATTATAAATAATTTACTCAAATTTGATCATACATTCACAGCAAACCTAAGCCAAATCGATTTTTAAATTTTAATTGTTCTTTAAATTTTTCAGCCTATAAAAAATTTTCTCGCCTCTAAAATTTTAGTACCCCTAAAATTTTGCCGCCCGAGGCCCGGGCCTAAGGGTAAATCCATCACTGTAACTGTCGTCTCTGTGCAACCATCTAACGTTAAAGGCAAAAACGGTCCCAATATATTTCAACTCAGAGGTTAAATTGATCTCAAGCCAGCTTTAAACCGAACGAGGACAAACTCGACCTTTAAAAAAGATCGATTTTAAAGAAAGGCGAGTTGAGTTGACTCTAACTGTATAGATATATAGCATGGATGCTGTGAATGCCGCGTATCCCTAAAATTTCAAACATTTAGAGTATTTTCATAAATATATAAGGTCGACTTAAAAATTTCAAGAGGATCTTTAAATTTTAAAATTATTATCCGTTATTTCAAATATTTTTATAAAAAACTTTTTTTGGTTTGAAAAGTACGTATATATTGGTCGAAATGAAATAAAATTGTTGCATAGTTGCAAGGGGTAATTAAAATGAATGATTTTCGGAAAGGGCTGCGTTTAGAAGGTTTGAAGTCCCTGTCTGGTACACCTTCCAGTTCAAGCATCTAAAAGACAAGTTCAGACGAGTTTTAGTCGAATAAAAATTGTTCTCGCTGAGGAACTATTAAAATATAAATAATAAAAAAAGGAACAAATAAAGATGATTCGAGAATCTTTCGACTAATCTATTTCTAAGAACTCTCAGTATAATATATTAGATTGGAAATAACTAAGAGTGCTATAAAGAAGTCATAGCTTGCTTATAGCAATAGAATTTGGAGACATTTAAGATTTTCTTAAAGGACAGGTTCATTCATTGTGAAAGATGGTCGATTTCGATCTGAACGACTGCGGAGTCACAAGATTTAATTTCTAATTCCTACCCAAAAATAACGAAAATGATGCCGTTTTGATGAAATTTGCAAAAAAAATAGTACTATTTTGGACAGCATCACCTGGTTGAAAAGTCGCCAACCGCCACTGAAATATAGTATAGATATGTAAAGGCACTTAAAAATGCCTTTATATTTAGAAGCAAAAACAACGCGTTAAAACAGTAGAATATTTTCACTAATATAATATTATAAATTCTCCATGGATGGACCATGGAATAAATTTTTCTCTTCTAAATTTATCCAATTATTTCGCTGGTCCATTATATTATTCTCTCACATATTTAAAGATTATTTTTTAACAATTAAAAATGATTAATTGATAATTATTTATTTGTTTAAAGTATTTTTTTCATTTTAATTAAATGGTCAGAGGTTTAAAGTACAAAATAAATAAATAAAAAAGTTAAATAAAAATAATACATAGGTATATTCGAGAGCAATTTCTATGGCTTGATTGATTAAAAGATAGAGAGGACCCCAAACAAAATGCTGATCGAGCTTTTGATGTCAATCTGATATTGATTTTGTTTTAATAAAATGGGTTTAAATCAGATCAGCTTTTTGTTAGAGCGATCCGTTTTAAATTAAATAACATCAAGGATGTCAGGTGTTTTCTAAAGACTCGATTAATTGGGCTTCAAAGGATTTCGGAAGAACAAAGAATCCCTCAAACCACCAATAATAAAATAAAATAATTAAACGCTACTGTAGTCTTCTTACATTATAATTACATCCAATTTGATGGCCGCCGGAATCCTACTGAATATTTATAGAATTAACAAAAAACTTATTTTTAATTTATTATAAAAATAAATTTTCTGTGGAAATGGTAATCATCATTACACATTTGTTTCCTTGTAATGAAAAAGATTGTTCTGCTTCGGTGCTGCGGATTTTCAAAAGAAATTATTATTTATTACTTGATTGTATCTACCTCAAATAAATATTCCTAAATATTCTAAAAACAGAAAAACACAATAAAAACATTTTGCATAGAATTATTATTATTATTATCTATAGAGAAGGGAGGGTTTAAGGGCGCCTTGACTTCGAAGGTCATTAGCGCCATAATAGATTATGAATAAAAATAGCCAAGTGATATTCAAACGCACATACCCAGGGTTCACCACCTCTGAGAAAACAAATTCGTTCTTATTTGTGGTTGATAAGGAGAGATACATTCGTAGAATTCGTTCATAAATTTATGATCACTATTTTGGAAATCCTATTTCGTAGATATAAAATTTGTGCAAAAATCCCCCTCCTACATATTCTTTTTAAAGTCAATTAAATTTTTAAAACTTAACTTATTCTACTTAATCTTATAATTTATAGGAATACATCACACCTCAATATAAAAATTATTTTTTATTTTTGACCCACAAATATTTATAATAACAATTCATAATATTATATATAGATATTCGTATATTTCTTTCATCTTTTTCATATTTCAACAATTCAAAAAAAAAAATTGTACATGCGATTCTAATGGTGTTTTGAATAAAAACTATCTTGAAATTAGAAAAGTAATTTAAATTGCAATAATTTATTTTAATTACAAAAATAATATAGCTCACAAATTGAAATTAGTATTGCGTATTTGAAAACAAGAAAAAATCATCAGTTGGGACTTTTAATGTAAAATAAAACTGGTCGTGAATTGAAGTAAATTTTTTAATTTATAAAAGTTAAAAAAAAAAAATTCTAAATGAAAGCCTTTTCAAGACTATAATAAATACGATTCTGAAATTTTGGTGATTTAGCAAACTTTTTGTTCCAGAAAAGTTTGAGAATTTTTTTTTCAAATTTGGCAGGAAGCTGACGTGTTCTGATGTGGCCATCCACTTGACTTTACCATACAACCTTGCCCCTCACTTATATTTAATATTTAATAAAATTATTTATAATCATGTAGGAGGGGGGGGTTAGTTTTTGCATTTTTAGACCTCTGGGGTCCCACTGATTATGTATACAAAATTTGGTTGAGTTTGATATAAGGGCCTAGATTTTCATTTTTTGACCCCCCCCCCCCATTTCGGGTGGTTAATTTTTGCATTTTTAGACTTCTGGGGGTCCACTGATTATGTATACAAAATTTGGTTGAGTTTGGTACAAGAGACTAGATTTTCATTTTTTGACCCCCCCCCCCCTTTGGGCAGTAAATTTTGCATTTTTAGACTTCTGGAGGTTCACTGATTATGTATACAAAATTTGGTTGAGTTTGTTACAATAGCCTAGATTTTCATTTTTTGACCCCCCCCCACCCACCACATTTTGGGCGGTTAGTTTTTGCATTTTTAGATTTCTGGGGTCCCACTGATTGTGTATACAAAATTTGGTTGAGTTTGCTCAAATGGCCTAGATTTTTAATTTTTAACCACCCCTCCACCTCCCTTAATTTTGGGTCGATATGCACCAAAATCTAATCAGCTCTTAATCTCAATGGACCAAAACTACGTGTGAAATTTGGTTTCGATATTCACACTAGTTTTTGAGCTAGCTCGTCCACAAAATTTGGTAACGCACAGACTAACTAACTGACTAACAGACATTTTGACAAAACAATTATTATCTCGAAAAATATAATTTTTTCGATGTTCATTTATTAAGGCTTTTTTGTAGACCGAAATGCCATGGTTTCGCTCAATTTTTTTAATTAAAATAGTTTCAGCCGTTTTTTAGATATTTGAAAAAAAGAAGGAAAAAACACATTTTTTCATGCACGATTACAATACTTGACCATACCCTGTATGGTAAAGTAAAAATACTTACTTTTAAATCATATTTCAGCTCATTAAAGAAAACAGTTTAACAACTTTTCATTAACAATTCGATTTTTTCTGACTTTTCTATAATAAGAAGATTATGAATCTAAAATCGTAAAATCATTCGTTCATTCTATATCCATGGCAGCTCAAGATTCTTGGATTTATTTCAGATAATAAATAAACTCAAACATACCTACTGACAAACCAACATATAGACAGAAGAAAAGTATTCTGTTTTGAAAAAATTGAAAACAAGTCGCAGAGCGTATGAATGGAAAAAATACAATCTCGGAAAGGCACTGGTTAGATAAGATTTTTACAGAGAAATAGGTTTCAAGCACCTTAAACAATAAATAATCAAGGAATGTTTTTCAATTTAGTAGTTTAATTTCAATGAATAGATTTTTAACTTTTACTCTACTGATACATAGCTATTTCTTTCTAACAACTTAGAACTTTTTACCTTCAAAACTTCTGGTTGAAAAATTGAGTTTTGCGAATCTTAAATCTCGAAATAGTTGAGAGATTTTTCTTATTTTTCTTTAATAAAGAAAGAACGTATGAAACTATAATATTTTATAATTTTAGGCACATTGATTTGAAAATCCAGTTGGGAGCAAAAATCTGTGAAAATCTCGTGGTAACTTGACTTCACTCCTATACCGTTTATTTTAAAGTGAATTAAATTTAAAAAAAATCTTAATTCTATTTAATGAGATATTTACAGGGATACCTACCAGATATCTAATAATGAAAAAATACTTTTTATTTTTGACCAGATAAATAGTGTGTCCTTCTCCAAAATAATAATCCAATTAAAATTTTAAAATACGATTTTTGATATTTGGAAAAATAATTTCAGATAACTTGAAAATGTCATGTTTGTATCTTATTTGCCTTACAAGATATAACATGATTTGACACACTGAGGGACAGTCAGAGAGACAGACAGACATTGTATGACAATTTTTTCGTTTTTGAATAGAACACTAAAATAGAATATTTATATGAGAAGCTAGATTAGAACTAATTGGATTAAATTTGACAATAATTTTTTTGGCTCAACCTTCTTTTTAAATGAAAATTTTCCAAAATTTCTAGAAGAGGAAAAATTTTATTTTTCAATTTTTTTTATTTATTTTATTTATTTTTTTCAAGTGATACACTCGCTAGTACTTACATTTTAAAATTTCATTTTTTTTTATTTTAAAAAAGTTTTTCGAAAATATATGACTTATCTCCCCAATTTATTGAAGCAATTAACATAATAAAACTAAATTTATTAAGATATCAGAAGTCAACTTCCTTCCATAAGCCAGTTAATGGGGAAGCCTGTAGGTTAGGCAGCCAGCAGCGACCTAAGGGAGTGGACTGCCTTAGAGGGAGGGAAGCAAGCCATGCTAAGCCAAGAGAAAGGAAATAAATTATTGGACATTTGATACTTTAGTAGTTGAGTTGTCTATCGAAAGAGAATTTCAAGCTCAAACCATCTTGATTGCAAATTTTAACCCATTAAGGCCCAGCGTGTGGTATACCACACGGCTACCTTTGACCGACCATTAAATGTATTTAAATAAAGTTATTTAAATTATTTTTGGGTTTATAATCAGGTTCATTATCTTGGCAATTCACAAATATGTTTTTGGTTACTCTCACCTGCCAACAGTTTTATCTGGACAGGTAGTAAAAAAAGTATTTTTTTAATTTATAAAAATATATATATAAATAAAAATAATTTTTTTATTAGGTGTATTGACAAAAGTCCAAATATAATTTTGGTAATGTTTGCCGACACCTCAGGTAACAATATCTTCAGCCAGGCGTCGCCGAAAAATTGCGTGTGGTTTACCACACGTTGGGCCCTTAATCAACGTTTGCCTCCGCCTCAGTCTAAGCTCATTTGTTCCATAGAATTCGCATTTCTTTGCAACAAAAGTTAATTTTTCATAATTATTTCATTGAAAGAAGTGGGAAATACATTGTTTTTTGTATAAAAGTGTAAATAAAACAAAAATGTCAATCCGAAAATATTTAATAAATCAGGAAATATTGGATATTATCGAGATTTGCCACGGAATTCCACGGAATACCTTCGTGCGGTTGAAATCAAATTTTCATATAGCAAACAATGACACGTTGGAATTAGCTGAAAAATTTGCAAAAGTGCGACCATTATTTAAAATGCTGAAAGAACGATACATGCAATTTGGCGACTGCCACATTGAAAACAGACAAGAAAGTTAGGAAGATTGCTTTGAAGAAATATGAATCGGATTATTTTTTCGATAAGACAAATGACATTTTGGTAGTTCGTTGGATGGACAATACCAAAGTCACCATCGCAACCAATTATGACACCGTTGAGCCAATGTGCAACGTTAAAGCAGTGAAAAAAAGAAAAAGCCTGGTGTTCTACAGCCACATGTATTCAACACCTACAACCGATGGATGGGCGGCGGCGATTTACACGACAATAGGGTCGCTAATTATCGAATCGGTATTAGAGGCAAAAAGTGGTGGTGGCCTGTATGGATACAGTGTTTGGATAGCGCTCTGGTAAATGCCTGGAAGTTACATTGCTTTGTCGCTCCTTCTACAAAGACAAAACCGATGTCTCAGCTAGACTTTAAGAATATAATTGCCAAAACCCTTCATCTTTCATCCGAGGGAAATACAGAAATTGCTACTAATGATGATTCGGAAAATAAAAGTGATAGCTCTCCAGAAGATGTTTGGCGTCCGAGAAATCTACCCCGAGTGACCGGTACGCACGCTCCTATCAAATCTAGTAATCGTCGCCTCTGTATTGTTTGGAGTCCAAAAGTCACATTTTTTTATGTGAAAAGTGCAACATGCACGTTCACGCAAATAACTGTCTGAAAATATTCCACTAAAACAACGAATATTATATTGATCGAAGACAAAAGCGTAAATAAAATGAAATATATTGAAAATTTGTCTCAAAAAAAAAATATTTTAAATTCATTAAATTTTGTTTTTTATACTTACCTTGCAATATTACCTGTCCTTATACCTACATAAATACTTTAACATTTACAAAGGAAACACAAAAAACAAAAAAATTTCTGAAAAAGGCAAACCTTGACATAAGGCCCAGCGTGTGACTTACCACACGCCTCGCAGGGCGGAAACTACCAGACAGAATTTTTTTTGTTTTTTTGCATGGATGATTTTTAGCATAAAATAAGTCGTTCCTGAAAATTTCACTAAAAAATTCCAACGTTTAAATTTTCTGGGCCTTAATGGATTAAAGAGAAAATCTCATCAAAATGGACGACGTTTGGACATCTATTTCTGAAGTTGTTTTCAAATACTCTGGGGGAAGTTTGTTAAAAGACTAAGGGATTTTTTCAGTTCGCAAGTAAACACTTCTCAGCTAGGCTAGTCCATGTGTAATTTGACAAAATCAGAATTTTGTAAAATCAAATTAACTTTAATCACGACATTTTAAAAAATATAAGTTTGATAGACCCAGTATATATAAAGTGTTTTAATCAAATATTATGTTTTAACAATCAAAAAGTATCAGTATGGCAGTGTAGAAATTGTACGAAAATATATTTCTATGGAGTAAATACTAATATTCTGGTAACAAGGCAGAATGCCCCAGTTTTAAGTACGATTCGTACTAGTCTTTTCTGGAATTCTGAAATGAAAGCCTGACGTTATACCACGCTAAAATTTTTTACCCAAAGATTTCATCTTCATCGCTAGAAAATTTTGCAGTCAAATGATTCTATAGTAAATTTAATGATACAGGTAAATCATATTTTTATTTAGAATATTTTGAGGGTTTCGATTTATGAAAATTGAATGGGAATAGAATGACTATTACTAATTTTAATATAAAATACAAAATAAACCTTTCTGATATATAATAAAATAAACTGCAACGGATCGTTGCTAAACTTTATCCAAATTCATTTGAAATATTAATATGTTTGTTCCTTTATTATTAATCAGATATCACTTGCAATTTGTAGTTCATATTGACATTAATTCAAAAATAATTCTCATTTAAGAGTCGAGGAATAACCATTCCACATTGGATTTTTGACATTTCGGTTATTATTGTAACCATTGCTGAAGACATAGAGGAATCGACTTAAAATCAAAAATAGCCATCGATTCTCATCTAATACTTGAGGAATAACAATTCTACATTAGGTTTTTGACGTTTCGATTATTATTGGTAACCATTGCTGAAGACATGGAGGAATCGACTTAAAATCAAAAATAACGATCGATTCTCATCTAATACTAGAGGAATAACCTTATTGCATTCAATTTTTGATGTTTTGACCATTAATGGCAACCTCTATTGAAAACTCAAGTTTGAGTTGTTTGCCATAAAAGAATTTAGTCTTTTTGATTTTAAGTCGATTCTTCCACGTTTTCAATAGAGGTTGCCATTAATGGTCAAAACATCAAAAATGGAATGCAATAAGGTTATTCCTCTAGTATTAGATAAGAATCGATCGTTATTTTTGATTTTAAGTCGATTCCTCCATGTCTTCAGCAATGGTTACCAATAATAATCGAAACGTCAAAAACCTAATGTAGAATTGTTATTCCTCAAGTATTAGATGAGAATCGATGTCTATTTTTTATTTTAAGTCGATTCCTCCATGTCTTCAGCAATGGTTACCAATAAAAACCGAAATGTCAAAAATCCAATATAGAATGGTTATTCCTCAAGTATTAGATGAGAATCAATCGCTATTTTTGGTTTAAAGTCGATTTCTCTATGTCTTCAGCAATGGTTACCAATAAAAACCGAAACGCCAAAAATCCAATATAGAATGGTTATTCCTCAAGTATTAGATGAGAATCGATGGCTATTTTTGATTTTAAGTCGATTCCTCCATGTCTTCAGCAATGGTTACCAATAAAAACCGAAATGTCAAAAATCCAATATAGAATGATTATTCCTCAAGTACTAGATGAGAATCAATCGCTATTTTTGGTTTAAAGTCGATTTCTCTATGTCTTCATCAATGGTTACTAATAAAAACCGAAACGTCAAAAATCCAATATAGAATGATTATTCCTCAAGTACTAGATGAGAATCAATCGCTATTTTTGGTTTAAAGTCGATTTCTCTATGTCTTCATCAATGGTTACTAATAAAAACCGAAACGTCAAAAATCCAATATAGAATGGTTATTCCTCAAGTACTAGATGAGAATCAATCGCTATTTTTGGTTTAAAGTCGATTTCTCTATGTCTTCAGCAATGGTTACCAATAAAAACCGAAACGTCAAAAATCCAATATAGAATGGTTATTCCTCAAGTATTAGATGAGAATCGATGGCTATTTTTGATTTTAAGTCGATTCCTCCATGTCTTCAGCAATGGTTACCAATAAAAACCGAAACGTCAAAAATCCAATATAGAATGATTATTCCTCAAGTACTAGATGAGAATCAATCGCTATTTTTGGTTTAAAGTCGATTTCTCTATGTCTTCATCAATGGTTACTAATAAAAACCGAAACGTCAAAAATCCAATATAGAATGATTATTCCTCAAGTACTAGATGAGAATCAATCCCTATTTTTGGTTTAAAATCGATTTCTCTGTCTTCAGCAAAGGTAACGGATAAGAAAACAACGCAGTTGCTATGGTTACTCATAAAAATTCTTCCCAAATTTTTAGCATTTCACAGAGTGAAGCCAATCCATTCTTACTTAAGCAAGGCTAAATGAGCTATATTAAAACTTTCAAATGAATAAATTTTAAAGAATTTAAAAAATTAAAAAAAGTACCATCTTACTCTAGAGTAAAGTACTTTAAAATATAATTTTACTAAAAACTTTATTTAACCTTTTTTGTGGTCCCCAAGGTACTTAATTAGGATATTAAATTTCATCAAAATTGGTTAAGTCATTTTCAAGATATTTAGAAAAAACTAAAAAAGTACTGAAATAAAGTACTAATGTTTGTGGGCCGATATGTACCAAAAACTAATCAGCGCTTCATTTTGTTAAACTAATGGTAGGTTTTCAATTTCATTTCAATCGGTGTAACGGTGTGGAAAAAATCGTGGGCCAAAAAAACGATAACATACATCCATACATACATACATACATACATCCATACATCCATCCGCACGCACTAAATGAAAAAATCGCACTTTTTGGCCTCTCGACGAGACCCCTTGTAATATTTGGCAAAACCGTCACGTGCTAAAATTCAACCTAATTGAATACTACAATTTGTGACTTTAATTGAGTCCATGGGTTCCGTAGTCTTTACCTGAGGACCCTTTGAAGCCACGCTTGCCCCGAGAGCGATTACAATACTTTACCCATGCTTTGCATTGGATAAAGTAAAAATGAACATAACACTAGTTTAATAGTTGAAAATCTCTTGTGATTTTCTTTAATAATATTTACTATACTACTCGTACTAGCAGAGATTTGAATTTTTATAATCAAACCATAGGTTAGATAGAATTTGTTGATGGTTTCAGGGCTTGAAATTTTTCTAAACTCAAAGGGTAATGGAATGACTTCTCTATCTTATAATAAAGATTTCTAATAAAATGTTTTTAAATTGCTATACCACATATTTTACTTTAACTTTACTAAAAATAAACCTGTATTTTTTATCATTACAGTGTCATACTATCAAAAACAAAAAGTTTTTTTTTAATATAATTTAATATAATTGGTCTAGAGGGGGGGGGGGGGGGGGGGGGGGCGGGAGCAGGAGCACGGCAAATTTTTAAGAAGCGACACATTTTGGGAAGCGGGAAATTTTTTAAATATATTTAGTATTGGGGGTTGGGGAGAGCAAATTCAAGCTTGCACCCCCTGACAAAAGACCTAGATCCGGCTCTGAATGTGAGTAAGTGAAAGTCTTGTGATGGACATTATAAACTCACCAAAATATATTTAGGTATGTATTTTTTAAACCCTCAAATGAAATGAAATATATGTAAATGTAAAATATAAATATAATAGATATCCAAGTACACTTATGGTATAATGTTAGAAAATATTGTAATATTGTTGATATCACTGAAAGAATAGACAAATGGGAACCGACTTATACTCACCCATCAATAACTATTCAATACCCTGAAGAAGGAGAAAAAAGTCTCCGAAACGTCGGAAATTGAATAAAATTAAATAATTTATGGACTGCCCTTTCATTATAACCTACTTATGAATATAGATTATTGATCATTTTAATGAAACATTTATTTTTATTTTAAATGTGTTTACCTTGAGCATCTGATAGATAAGTATTATTCATGAGTAAAATATTTTAAATATTGACGTTCATTTATAATATAAATCGAAAATATCTTCCTTTTGTGTATTTTATTAAAAATTAAAAGATTTATATTTGAAATTACTAAACTTTAAAAATAAAATATGATAGAAATATTTATATTGAAAACTTTTTGAGCTTCAGTCGAATTAAAAAAGCACCAATTCTAGAATTTATTATTGTTCAGTTTCTTCTACGTTAGGGAATATCTAGGGGGAGATTTTTAATTAAAGAACGCTATATCTAGACCGTAAAGGCCGAAAACTGCCCTATAAGTCAGTTGTGCTTAACATGGCCTCTTGGACAGCTCAGTTGCACATGCTTCTAGTAATTGCAAGGTTGATTAAAGCAATTTCACTTTCAATCAACTCGTAAAGCGCTTTTGTGCAAACCAAGTCCAAGCTATTTGAGATATTCGGAACCCCTTGATAAATTGAAAGGCCTGCTAGGCAGAGGAGAGGCCTATTCTGATTGAATGTTTATGCATGAACAAGGATTGACTGCATTGCTGGTTAAATTTGGCCAGCAGCCAAGATGATCGACATGGACATCCACCTGAGCAGAGATCATCTCACAGCCACCTCTTTCCTATCAGGCAGTGATACTCACGAAAAGAGAACCTTTAATTAGCTTTCGCTTTGTCATTCTGATTCAATAGATTAATTGAACAATTGAAGCGAACGCTCTCAAGGCTAATTCCATTTTAATTAAAAACACAAACGTGGATTAAAAAAAATTAATTAAAAAGGATATAGCTACTGAATGAGTTGAGAGGTATTAAGGTTTTGCCATATAGAATGCGGGCTACCGCAACCGGCAGACGTTACGGGCAGTATGAAATTTTTAACAGCTAAAGAAATGTAGTTAATTCATTCTACTTAAATTATAATCCTTAATTGATTATAATGAAAAATTTATATAATATAATCTCAATTGATTTGCTAAATAAATTATTAAATAGCTTCTGGGGGGATGTTTGGCCGAGTGTTGGAATTATTGATTTGCTAAATAAATTATTAAATAGCTTCTGGGGGGATGTTTGGCCGAGAGTGTGGAATTTCTCCTTGTGGAGTTCAAGCCAGAAAATTCGACCGGCCACAATCCGTTTACTACACTAACACTAACAAATAAATAAAAACTACCATGCTACATACGATTTGGCTAAATTGATACTATCATAGTATCCGTATGCCATTTTATGGACTCTAATTCCAGCCTTATTCGAGGATTATCTGTACCTTGATAGACACAAAATTAATAAAAAAATATTTTGTTAAAAGGAGACTGGTGTAGGTTCTTGGTGAAACATGTTAAATAAAGAAAATTAAAAAAAAAAATTAAATATAAAATACAAGGTAGGTTTCACATAAATATAAGATCAGATGCTTGTTTAGCACGACTCAAGATATATTTCGGGGATAAGCCCATCGTCAGGAGTTCACAAAGGACACTGAATGCAAAAATACAAAAATATTTTAGAAGTAAATTATTTAATTTTAACAATAAGGGAAAGGGGAGATAAGGCGAGAGGGGGAAGGGTTAAAGTACTAAGAAGATTTTTGTTTATCTAAATTTAAGATTAAGAAAGGTTGATTGAAGCTTGGGAAGTACCTGGAACTTTGTAAATAGAAATGAATGAAAGGTATGTGAAGGTGCTATTGTTTCGATATATACATGTCTATTATTAGTTGTTTCTTAATGTCAAGCTGGTTATTTAGAATATTTTTATTATTTGTGATGGCTATTTTAATTTCTGATGATTCTAGTAAATCTAAACGTTGTCCCTTTAATTCAAAATGTAATGGTGTGGGGTTGTTTGGGGAGGCGGAATGATTAGTTTCATGGAGGTGATCTGCAAAAGCCGAAGTAGAAACAAAATTGGATGAATCAGATTTGTTTAAACGTTTAAGAGCGTACTCATGTTCCTTGTAACGCGTTTCAAAAGACCGGCCTGTTTGACCAATATAGAACGCGTCACAATCTCCACAGGTGAGCTCATAAACACCAGATCTTCCCATTTTGTCAATTTTGTTGTTAACTAATTTAGAAGCTAACGTGTTTTTGTTATAAAGCCTGGGGGTACTCCTGAAGATGGGTTTATACCCCGAAATATATATTGAGTTGTGCTAAACAACCATCTAATCTTTTTATTTATGTGAAACCTACCTAGTATTTTATATTTTTTTTAAAGTTCCAAAAAAAAATTTCTTTGCTTTAAAAAATTATTTGATTAGATTCTTGGTTTTTCTTAGTACCTTCGGTTCTGAGAAATTATTAAAGAGTAACACCGTACGCCGCTACTAGCGAGAAGTTTGACCACCCATGTATTAAATAAATATTCATTTGAAGATTACAATTAAAGTTGTAGCTGACAATATTGCTTATTGTCAGGCTACAGACATCAACATTCTTGTTTTATATTTTTGTATTGCAAGATATTCCACAGATATTCAATTAATAGTCCATAATTTGTTGTTCCGCTTTTCCAAGAAAAATAAATAAATAAATAAATAGAAAACTAAGTAAAAGAGAAAGCCGAGGGAAAAATTTATTGTTGGAGAAACAAGTCGATTCACCAAAAGAAATATTATAGAGAGAGTGGAATAGCTTCCAATGGAGAGTACGCGTATCAAAGAGGGAGTTCACATATCGGGGGAACGATAAATAATCTATCATGCCATTCATTCGGGATTCTCTATTCGGACACTTAAATATTAATGGAATAGGATTTGGAAAAATTGCTTTTTATATAAAAAAAGAGGGTTTCCAAAATGAATTATGATTTTTAAAGTATTTTGATAATATTTTTGGTAAGTAATACTACAAATAATAAGATAATAAAAATCCACAATAGTACGATCTTATTTAATTAATTAACCGATTTCAAAAAAGGAGGAGGTTCTCAATTCGACTGATTTTTTTTTTTTTTTTTTTTTTGTGTCTATGTTACCTGATATCTTCGCGAATTGTGAACCGATTTTGATGATTTTTTTGCATTGGGTTCAGTATAGTTTTCGATTGGTCCCATTTTTTTTCATTGGTATTGGACCTTTTTTGTTATGTTTGTTAAGGCATAACTTCTTTGTTTATGAACCGATTCTTTCTGCCTTTGGATCAATATAGCTCCAAGATAGTCAATATACCTATTTATTTATTTATTTTATATATTAATTAATAAAGTAAAGAGAGTGTAGTTTCACGGTGAATAAAATATTTTATGTATGTTCAGCGAGAATTTTTTGCCACGTAAACCGATTTCGATGATTCTTTTTTAATGGAAAGGGGGTGCCTTAGGATTGGTTCCATATTAATTTGATCAAGTTCTGATGATATGATCAATGACGAAATAACGTAAATCTCCAATTCTTATGACAAAATAATCGACATTATAATAAATAAAAACTTAAAATATTCATTTAAAACCCGCGAAAGTTTCGAGAAAATTTCTATATTTATGAATTGAAATTTATTATGATTTTCTGATTCATTCGCCCGACTCTTTATCTTCATTTCAAAATTCATTTCAAAATTACAATTATATTTCAAATTTGCCTGGTTAATGAAAATCGATTGGAGCCATCAGTTTAAAATCCGAGCTGACAATTATATTTCAAATTTGCCTCGTTAATTAATTTATATTTAATGTTTCTTAATTTAAAATCTATTGGTGTTTTTTCATTTTCATTCGAGTTCAAATGAATACAATATTATCTCGACACAGTCTAAATCAAAAATATATAGTTTTAGTAACAGAAATCAAAATATAATTAATTAATGAATCAAGGCCTACGCAGCGAAAAACGAACGAGGAGAGGATTAAAAAAGAAATTCCATAATTCATATAGACAAAAGGTATTAGTTTGGGTTCGTGGATCAGTAGCTTAGTGGATATAGGAGGTAAACCTCTTATGACAAAGCATTGCAGTACATATGCAAAGATCCCGGGTTCGAGCCCCGGCTGATCCTTTTTGTCTGTAATAAAAATAATCTTTTCTTCGTTCCCTAAATTTGAATAATTATTAATGTTTCAATGGCGTAATGGCTAGAGCTAATGCCCTTAGTTCAAGAGTTCGTCGGTTCGATTCTAGGCAAGACGGTAATTTTTTTAGAGAAATTTCTCTAATCGTTGTTACAAATTAATCTAGACAAATATATATAGTATGAAAAACTCAATTAGCGAACTATAATTCAAGTATATTATAATATACACATTTAATAGGTAACCCTGTATATTTTCCCCTTCTTCATGCGCTCTTTTTGTATGTGCTTTTAATTTTACTCTGAGGGTCAATATCACCTCTAAAAACTACTTTTGGCAGTCCGAGAATTTCAAAAAATTTCTGGGGGGCGGGGGTTCCGATACATGACCCCCCCCCAAATTGAAAGTCTGGTACCACTCCTAGTATAAAAGTAATATATTTCTTGTAAATAAACATTAACTAATTGAATTTTGTACTAAAATAAAAATATTGTTATATTCTATATAGCGATGAGAATTTTTTTAATTTCGCCCCCCCCCCCCCCATAAAATATTCCTGGATCCGCCCTTGGATCAGGATAAACCCATGAATCGGGAAAGGAAGAAATAGATGAGGAGGAAGGAAGAAATCTCAGGGGTTGGGTCATAGATAGTCGATGATGCCTTTAGAGACGCGGGAAAGATAGTAGAATTGTGTAGGGATTTCTAGTTTCTAGAAGTCATAGAGATAAACGGAGTTTGTTCGATTTGTATCTAATTTCATTTCGAAAGAGTATGTTGTATGTTTGAAAATTGACTGTTTTGAACAAATGATGCAAATAAAACTCAGGGGCTGAGTAATTGATTTTAACAAAACAAATGCCATGGTAATATCTATATCTAAAAAAAGGAAGGGGCGGAAACGCTTCTACTATGGAATAGAGAATCAAGTCAGCTAGTTGATCAATTAAATGCTTGTTTAATATTGAATATTACCAAAGGAAATTGAAAATTGCAAGCATTTTAATTTCTTCTCTAGGCTTGGATTGATTTTTCGGTTCATTTTTTTAGGAGCTATTAATAACTTTAAAAGCGAATTATTATTGACTATATAAATATTATTTTTCAATTTCATTTTGTAAACAAACATTTCACGTTTCATTTGACACATTTCAATTTTTAATCACTCTCTCTCCTCGTGTGTAGATCTTAACTAACAAATGAAATTATATAAAAATAATAAAAATAAATAATTTAATTCTGTTAAATTCCACAAACTTTTCTCTATAAAAATAATTAAGACTAAAAAGTAAAAAAATAAATTATATTTTAAAAAACTAAAAAACATGCTTCTAAAAATTACAAAATAATGTAATACTTAAATCAAAAAGCGTAGGGCTCTGTGTCGAAATTAATTAAAAGTACATCATTCTGCGCCCCACACTTTTTGATTCAAGTATTACATTATTTTGTACTTTTTAGAAGGATGTTTTTTAGTTTAATTAAGATATATATATTTAAAATTCGACTCAATAAAATAAACTAATAAAAATATAATTTGGAATAATGATACATAAACCTTTCTGAATTATCATTGTCATATAGATATATCTTCACCATATTCTTTACCATAAATTTAAATGAATTATATTAATCTGACCGAAGATAGAGAAGTGAATATTCATCTTAATGATGTGAAAATATATCTTTTTTGGAAATTTATTATTTTCCGTTGATAATTAAAAGTAACAAATTAGATACTTTGGCGGCCCTCTTGCTTGCACAGAGGACTAGCGCCTCCCTGAACCCCCACACCACGAACGCCACCTTCACCCCCCCCCTCCCCGAAACCCACCCAGCACCCCCACCCCCCGCGCCACCACACCCCGTGCCCAACCCCCGCCTGCACACTAACACCCCAACACTCCACCCGCACCCCCACTACGCCTCCGGCCCAACTAGCAAAGTAGCTGTATAATTTTAGGTTATATAACTTTTATGTTTTGTTGCTGTTTTATAAGTGCTCCATAACGCTTATAAAACATCAATACAACATAACAGTTGTATAACCTAAAATTATACAGCTATTTTGCTAGTGGGGGACCCTCAACTGAACCCCCACCTCACCAACCTTGTATCCTCCCAGCACCCGCCCACCCCGGACCCACCCCCGTTCCATCCACCCCCGCGGACCACCCCCGCTTAGCCTCCTTGACCCCCACCACGTTTCACCTCCCGCTACGCCCCCCTGGACTCCCCTACTCCACCTCACTTAAAAGACATCTGATCCAAATATGAAATTTCATAATAATCCCTTGAGCCGTTTTTACGTGAATCGTGAGCAACTTTTCGCGGAAATCACTGAAACAGACAGACAGACAGTTCATAACTTTCCATGGAAGGTGTGCAACCAAAATTTGGCGTGATTTGGACCAATGTCAGACAAAACCTTAATTTTACCATAAATAGAGTATATATATGTGGGATTTCATTCTCCGCTCTTTCGCTGTAAAGTGCTTTTGAAAATAGGGATTCATTTTCGCCTTGAGAAAGACGTTTGTTGTTTGCCCGTCAAAATCTTTCGATAAAATGACAGGTGAGCAGCAAGGACACGCCCCTTTTATAAAAGGATCGAGCGCGGGAAAAATTATCCATACGTCACGTAAAACGCGGGAAGAATTAACCAATCAGCTTAATTGCTAATTAGAGCTAATTAGGTTATAAAAGAAGCCAGCTCCTCGAAGCGAATTCAGTTGTTATCATTCAGTTGTAATGTGTGAGTTGTCACTTGTTGAAACTCATTGAATGAGCAGCTCTCCGGGGTGATTGCGATCACCTTGGAACGATTTGGAACGAAACGGCTTGTGTCGAAGAAGTAATTTGTATACACGTTCTGTAACGAAGAAGCAATAAATGCGGGCCTAGTGCCATTATTTTGTTAAAAGTATATTTTCAACTGCCTAGTGCAAATTCTTATTTAAAATAGCATTTTTCAACTGGCTCTAAGGCCGCCAATAGAGATTATCATCTCTGAAGATCATCTCCCATCCAAGCCCGGCAAATCTCTTTCCAACTAACCCTTCGAGCCAATCATAAATAAAAATCATCCATCATCTTAATCATTTCCTATATAAAATATGATTTCGAGGTTTGAAATCGGGGTTTTTAAAAAGATTTGAAAGTCTTTTTAAATATATTTTATTTGTTTTAATTACAAGATTTTAGTTTACAATATTGGAAAGGTGTTTTTATTTTTTGTTACTTGAAGGAAACACTTTAGTATATAAAACCTTCCGGGACAATTTTGAGTGAGGCTCGGGCAAGTCTAGGGCTCGTGCGAGCTGTCGGCAAAATGACAACGAGAGCGGCGCTCTCAGGGGTTTTTATACAGTATTTAGTGCTGGATCAGCAAGCCAAGTAGAGATCCTATAGGGGGCTGACCCAGCAGTTCTTAGCATTATAACTTATATATATATATATATATATATATATATATATATATATTATATAGAGAGAGAGAGAGAGAGAGATTTTCTAAATGGAGTCTAAACAAAAGATATCTTAAGGAACAATTAAAAAAAAATTTACTTTTATAATTTTTAATAGATTCATCGTTTATCAAAGGGGTAATCACGGGGCTATCCAGATTCAACACGTATTTAACAAAAAGATATCATGAACTTTCTTACATCTTTCAATATTTTTCAAACTTCAAATATTTCAACTTGGTTTAATTGGTTTGAAATAAGCTTTCGTATAAAAATATATGTTTTTCTAGATCTCAAAATTTCTAGAGGTATTTCTTACGTGCTTAAACCTTGAAAACCCGGCCCTGATTTTATCCAAGTGTATGGGAATTCATTATATAGAGCTCATAAAATTGAACAAGGTTGTATTTTTTGAAATTAATTCACCCTAAAATGACGGTATATAAAATCTAGACGACCTAATTCTCAAGTTTCGATTTGTACATCTGTTTTATTTTTGAAGCCATTTCTTAAAAAAAAAATGTCAAGAGTTTAGTCCAGGAAAGATACTCAAAAACTTTAAAGATCTTCAAATCACAGTTTAAGAAACACTAAAGAGAGCTCTCTGTATCTGGGAAATTTTGTTCACTGAGGATTTAAGTAGTCGATTTTTCAAGCCACTAAGCTATCCTTTATTCTTACTATAATTAAATCGGAAGAAAAAGTCAAAACTTTTAAAGACTTGGTATGTTCTATGTAAATTAAGGGTTCGAGCTAGAAAGTTGATACATTGCTTAATTGAAAGTATTTTGTTTTGCCGAGAGAAACAGAGTTGGTGAATCATAAACTGATGTTGAATTTCTTCTATTCGCAGATGATCTAAAAATATATAAAAGAATAGCCAATAACATTGATTATACTTAAATTAATATAAAATTCAAATGACCTGGTGCGTACTGAATATTTTAAAAAATTAAAGGATTCGTTTTTTGGACAGCATCCCCTGGTTGAAATGTCGCCGCCTGTCACTGATATATACATATTTATATTTGATATACCTATATGTGTGAATGTGTGTATGTTTACCAAATAGAGGACAAACTCTTTGTTTTTCTTTATAGGTATTAGATACATTTTTTCAACATGCAGTTCTGACACAAGAAAGCCCAAAAGAAAATAAATTCTTCATTTTGAAAATACAAACATTTCGCACTAGAAGGAAAAACTTTGAACTTCCTTCCGTTCTTGAGCTATCTTGTCTATTGAAATTCAGACATACACATAGATCAATGATAGACAGGAAAATAATCATGATTGAAAATGATTTTTCTTTACGTTTCAGCCATTGCTCGATACGACCCAAAACAATGAAATTTTAAAGTGAATTCAATATTTCACCCGGGAGACAGGCAAGTAATAATAATACTAAATCAGGCGGTTGAGACTCAGTACGTCATTGAAATTTCTGTGCGGTGTAGGGGGGGGGGGGTGAAAATTATTTCAAAATTAGCATTATATGGTAAAAATAAAAACGGTCAAGTTAATAACTTCAACAAAAGGTAATGAAAACATTTTCTAATTCTTTAGAAGTGAATAAAATATCATGTACATGGAGGGGTTACTTTTCATGAAAATGGGAAGGGGGCGGAGTGAGTCATGAAGCTAGTGGTGATGGGCACCCCTGTCTAAATTGTTTTTAAGAATAAATATCTATTTTTTCACTTTGTTTAATATGTCATTATTTGACTTGTAGAGTCTATTATAAATTGCAAAGCACCCATTTTGCATTTTATGAATATGAATTCACTGACGATATAAATAGAGAAAGGCACAAGTCCTCCCTATCAATTCTCAGTTGAACACACACCGTTATGAATATATATCCAAATGTTTTTTATCCAACACTCCATGTGAAAATATTCAGTATAGAATTATGATGTCATTTGATTATTAATTTTTATTCCACGCTGTTTGCATGTTCGATTGTTTACGTTTTTATAACATCGAAAGCATAGCTAATTCATGGGCCATTGGTGATCCCTGAGCCAACCCCCTTTGGACCGATAATATGGGTCAAATCCATCTGGTGACCCCTCTACCTCCCACAATGAATAGAGTCAAAAACACGGCAGAGCTCAAATCTAAAAACAAACTCTATTAAATGACTTATAACCAATCTAATTTAAATTGAACCAATATCAAACTTTTTCCATATTTTTTTCTCACTAAGCTTTATTGAACAAAATCAAATCATATTAAAAGCTTGAAGGGAAAATCCACCATTTGGGAAAATGGCTTTCCGTAATGGACTTATGAAGATCAAAAATTGGATAAATTTTTTTAGGATTAAACAGAATTTATCACATTTTTTTAAATAAATTGAAATGGTAATATATTTACTTATTTTACAAATTGCCTGTTAATTTTTCGAGATTTGCCTAATATATAAATTATAAGAAATCTGACCAGAAAGATCAAACTTTTTAAAAACTTGGTACGTTCTCTCCAAATTTTGGTGATTTTTCAAGTAGCCATGCGCTTAGATAAGAAAGCTGAAACTTGGTACTATAGTGTAGCTTATCGTTATAAACTTGTGTGATAAATTTCATTTCAACTCATTAGTTAAAAATGGATCTAAATCTCACTATATGCCAATACGATTTTTTCGGATTTTCTATATTTTTTAGCCAAAAGATCCAAAGCTTTAAAAGTCAAATTCTAATATGTTGTTTGTTTTGGAAATGAAAATTTTTTTATATTGTTTTAAAATAATCCTACAATTATTAGAAAATGTAAAAAAAATAAAAATAACAAAATATTCAATTTGAAATTTGCTAGAGTCTTCCATTTTGCTGCGAGGTTACACTTATCTATCTTTTCATGGTCCAATTTTATATTGTCTTCTTTGTTCTCTCTTTAGTCACCCCCCCCCCCCCCTTCATTCATTACTAGCCAAATAGAATAGATCGAGAGCTAGTTATTATTTTGAACGATTATTAATAACAAAATCCCATACTGTAGTGTGATCAGCACACACCCCTGACCAACTGAAATTCTTACTTTCCGAATCCAGTAGTTTTTAGGGGTAACTGACTACTGAAGATGTCAAAAATAGTATATCTTTGAGCAACAGAGATCTTTAATGAATAAATAGGTAAATTAGTGAAATTTAAAAAATATACACTTACATAGGCATACTTTTTTATTTGTTCTATTACAATAACATAAAAAGTAAAATAGAGGGGTTTGATAAAATTTCAAGAAACTTTTGAAGGAGTCGACAGTCAAAGAAGTTTAGCGATCATTGCTTTAAAGTAGCCTCATATTAAATTTAAAGCATTATTAGTGCTGATACTTTACGGTGGAGCCTAAATTTTACGCAGCCTTGAAAAAGAGATGACGAATGGATTGCCTATATTCAGGCGTATTGTGCGTACAAGGCTAGACTTTTCTTTAGGAATAATCTAAATATTTTTAAATTTTCATCATCATCATCATCATCATATGATTTGTAATGTGGTGGTTTCCCGTTTCCTTCCACACGGTGAAGAGAAGAGAAATGAAAAAGGAAATCAACTCCTAGCCCTCGAAAACCTAATAGCGTCGGGGTCGGTAAAAAAACAAGAGTTGGCCAAGGGAGGCCGTATAGGAAAGAGAAAAGAGAAGCCTGACACAAGTAAGTGGAAGCAATGCCAGACTTACCTCGGATAACCCCGTGGTCGCAATCCACGTACTCATCAGAAATGAGTTCCCGAGGTATAAAAATAATAAATCTAATATTCTATTGGGAATAACATCTTAAATCTCAAGATGATCAAACAATAATACATTCAACGGGAAATTGAAAGGAGATTTGAACTTGTTTGTGAATCTAAAATGAATCTGAACATTTTTCAAGGATTTCTAAAATGTATTTTTAAATGACTAGTGAGAGTTGACTTGTCTGAAAATCTTTTGCGACACTCGGTACATTTATAAGGTTTCTCTCCAGTATGTATCCTTAAATGCCTTATGAGATCAGATTTTGATGAGAAGCGTTTTCACAATGACCACAGGAAAAGGCTTTTCTCCGGAATGTACCCTTAAATGTGTTGTTAGATCAGATTTTGATGAGAAGCTTTTTTCAAAATGACCGCAAGAAAAAGGCCTTTTTCCGGAATGTACCCTTAAATGCCTTGCGAGACCAGAATTTGATGAGAAGCGTTTTTCACAATGACCACAGGAAAAGGGCCTTTCTCCGGAATGTACCCTTAAATGCGTTGTGAGATGAAATTTTGATGGGAAGCGTTTTTCACAATGATCACAAGAAAAGGGACTTTCCTCGGAATGTACACTTAAATGCCTTGTGAGATCAGATTTTGATGAGAAGCGTTTTTCACAATGATCACAGGTAAAGGGCCTTTCTCCGGAATGTACCCTTAAATGCGTTGTGAGTTGAGATTTGAATCTAAATCTCTTTTGACATTCTCTACAGTCAAAAAACTTCTGACCTGAATGAAATAGAAAATGGTAAATTTATTTTCAGAATGGATTTAAATGTATATTAAGAATTAAATTCACCTTTATTTACAATTTTAATATTCAATTTATTTTTTAATAGAGTGGATATGTTCATATTTATACATTTCTTTTGATGTTTTTCTAGGAATGCTTCACTAATTCAAATATTGCTTATGAATAACCTATACAAATTTAAGTATAGCTACAATACTATATCTATACGTCTATGTATGAGCTGTTCAGTGGCCAATCAGATTAAGTCTATAAACCAAAATTTACGTTTTTTTAATCCCAAATTCATTAGAAAGCAATTTCAGAAGAAATGAAATGAAGGCTCTACTGATGAAAATCAGAGCCAGAAGTTTTGTAAAAAAGTAATAAACCTAATTTGCTGGTTAAGAATTTACAAATATATTTATACATTTTCCAAAAGTGGGCTTGGAATCGGATGAGCTTCTGAACTACTCAATACAAATTTAAAGTTACTGTCTTTGTTTTCAAAATATTTATTCAAATATTTTTTTTTTTTTTTTTTATTTGGATTTGACTACTAGGTCATACCAATACATTGAATAATACAAACATAGAAAATACATATAACAATAAATACATAATACAATACATAGAAAATAAATTACAATATATATCAAATTACAAAAAACAAAAGAAAACAAACATAAAATTAATATAAAATATAACTCATAAAATTATTACAAAACCATTAACTAATTATAAAAAAAAAAAAAAAAAAAAAACACCATATATTTCAAAATGCTTCAAATATTTTAATATTATTATGCTTTCAAGGGTATTTCGGGACCAAGTTCTTTTTTTTAAATGGAAACATATATGTTTCTGTACATATTCTTAATCTAGAAAAAAAAAACTGAACAGCTTTCATAAGAACTATTTTTCTATACGACATCAAATTAAAAAAAAATATTAAATCAATTCGATCTCAGAAAAATCCTAATATAATTATAATGAACAATTATTCAACTTAATTATCAAATAATAATGATCAAATAATTAATTATTAAATAAATATAATTATTAAATCGAAAAGTCACAACAATGAAAATAAGTGTTTATAATGATCTTAAAACTTCATTATACTCAGATTTAAGTGATTATTTTCTACTTAATAGAACTACTTAAAATTCTTGAGTTTAAAAAAGTTTATTTCTCGTGTCAATCCAGTAGATAGTTATATTGTATTACCATAATCAAAATGGAGCATTTTTTGTTTAAGACAGAATTGAAATGGTCTTAATTTATGGTGAATGTGGAATAAGTGTTATGGGGCTGCCATTGAAATGGATGCCGAGCGTTTTCCTGATAGGAAACACCCTCACAAGCTTCATTTTATCGTGTTGTAAATCTGTTTAAAAAAATAACGAAATTGTAACTCGAATTCATCCAGAAGACTTGCGATACACTCTGGAATGTCACAGAACATAGTCGGAAAATTATTAAATTATTAATTATTATTAAATTATTTATTTAATAATTAAATATTTGATAATTAAGTTGAATAATTGTTAAGAATAATTATTATTTGGATTTTTTTTAAATCTAATTGATTTAATATTTTGTTTATTTGATGTCGTATAAAAAAATAATTCTAATGAAAGTTGTTCAGTTTTTTTTTTTGTAAATTTAGGCAATGTAAAAAAAAACTAGTTTTCAATTTAAAAAACAGAAGTTGACCTTGAAATACCCTTGAAATCTTGTTCTAGACCGACAAATAATAACTTAGTTTAGTTTCCCCCTCGATATAAATAAACTTTTATTTGAAACTTTTTTCATATAATGGACTGTTTTTGAATTATAAGACTGTCTCAAAAAACTCACCCGGTATAAAAGAGATATATTTTCTCAAAAATATTGCATAATCTCATCTCATTAGGGTTCGACATTATTTCCTTCAATCACAAGTGAAACATTGTCTTTATCAAATAATTCGTTTAATGTTTGAGCAGACCTAAGAATTTTCGACAAATATCTTCCGCGTGATAAATAATAAACAATCGCAGCAACGTGAGAGCAACATCCAATAGTTCTAAGACCATTTGCACACTCACAACTCTGTCTCAATATGTATTTGAGCCCGATAGTATCTCTTTTATAGTGAATGAAACATCTATATAAACTTTTCTACTAATATGACGTGATTGAACTTTTAGCTTTAAGTATGTTTGAATGGTCTTTTACGTATTGAATAGTAATATTGCCCGATTCATTTCTCATTTCTGCTAGATACGATATAGCTTGTTTTAATTGATAGGAACCGGTGAAAAAGATTTGTAGATAAAAGAAAAAACACAAAACTCACACAAGTTACATAGGATAAGAATCATAAAAAATATTTCTTATAAAAAATACCAAATTAAATTCTCCCTTCCCACCTACGCATGGGGTATATCGAAACGAACTAAGGAGAAGAGAGTTTTGAATTGGTTCAACAATTAAATAAAATTACGATGGGTGACCGAATATTTACAACAAGGTATCCCTAGTCGTTTGAAAAACAGCCTAAGTTTCAAGGTTCACAGTATGTCTGCTGAAAAAAAGGAACCCTATCGAACAAACATATGTACCAAAGCGAAACCCTTCCATGCTGCTTTCCAAGAATCTCACCCGTTTCTCAACCGACTCTGCTGAAAAAAGGAACCCTATCGAACAAACATATGAATCTAAGCGAAATCCTACCATACTACTTTCCAAGAATCTCATCACCCCGGTTCTCAACCGACTAGGATCATATCGATCGATTTCTAAATTAAAGACTTTTCTAATATAGTCTTTCGACAAATATCGAAATCACACACACTCATTCAGATAGAGGATATGATCTATCTCTCGGGTATCTGATGCACAGTCAATCGATCTATGAAATTGCTTATTGATATTTATTTACCTGTTGTAATTTTTGAATTTGGTAAAAAAATAATTGGTGTTGTTTTGAAATTGAAATATTGTTTTTAATAAATCCAAATTCTATGAATATGCGTTAAAATAATAAAATGAAAGCATAAACATTTAAATAATAAACAAATAAATAAATAAAAAATAAAATATAAAAGGAACAATTAAACACAGTGTTAAAAAATGCAATCAATTGCGACGTTTTGCCAATTTATTATAGCTTCATCAGGCTCTTGATCAAATTTATAAAACACATCGTCATTTATTTTTTTACTATTTAGAATACATATATATACAGGGTGAGTTTTTTTTTATCTTGAGACAGTCTTATAACTCAAAAACAGTGTATTATAGGATAAAAAGTTTCAAATAAAAGTTTATTTATATCAGAGGGGAAACTAAACTACACTATTGTTTGTCGACCTAGAACAAGCTTTCAAGGGTATTTCGAGGTCAAGTTCTGTTTTTTAAATAGAAACCCATATGTTTCTGTATATATTCTTAATCTAGAAAAAAAATTGAACAACTTTCATGAGAATTATTTTTATACGCCATCAAATAAAAAAAATATTAAATCAATTAGATCTAAAAAAAAAACCGTAAAAATTATTTTTAACAATCATTCAACTTAATTATCAAATATTTAATTATTAAATGAATTATTTATTAATTTTGCCACACTGTTCTGAGACATTCCAGAGTGTCTTCTGGATGAATTCCAGTTTCGATATATTGGCCTGTTTCGTTTCTTCCTATCCTTTACATTTCTTTCTTTTTTAAAACAGATTTAAAACACGATCAAATGAAGCTTGGGAGGGTGTATTCTTATAAGGAAAATGGTCGGCATTCATCCCAATGGCAGCCATAATACTTTTCCACATTAACCGCATAAATTAAAACAATTTCAATTCTTTCTTCAACAAAAAATGCCCCATTTTTATACAATATAACTATCTACTTTAACCTCAAGAATTTTAAAGAGTTCTAATAAGTAGAGAATAATCTATTAAATCTTTGTATATTGAAGTTTTAAGATCATTATAAACACTTATTTTCATTGTTGTGACTTTTCGATTTAATAATTATTAATTTAATAATTAATTATTTGATCATTATTAATTGATAATTAAGTTGAATAATTGTTAATTATAATTATATTAGGATTTTTCTGAGATTTAATAATTTTTTTTAATTTGATGTCGTATAGAAAAATAGTTCTTATGAAAGTTGTTCAGTTTTTTTTTCTAGATTAAGAATATGTACAGAAACATAAAGGTTTTCATTTAAAAAACAGAACTTGACCTCAAAATACCGTTGAAAGCTTGTTCTAGGTCGAGAAACAATAGCGTAGTTTAGTTTCCCTTCTGATATAAATAAACTTTTATTTGAAACTTTTTTTCATATAATGCACTGTTTTTGAGTTATAAGATTGTCTCAAGATAAAAAAAACTCACCCGGGATATCAAAAATCCCCGAAAAAAAACGATGAATCTTCCCGCGGGAAATTTTCCCAGCAATGCATTTGTTAGACCCTTAAGTTTATTCTGGCCAAATTAAATTAAATTCCGAGACCTATACAATTTTGAATGTTTCTCTACATGGTCAACATCCGGTCCATATACTTAGCATAACTTTTATTTTTTTATGCACTTAATTCTTAAATAGCACCTAGAGAGAACTCTTATTTTCATTGTAAAATAACCAATAAATTTATAAAAATTATTACTATTGCCAGGCGATAAAATATACTAACGATCATTTGTAGTCTATAAATTGTTCATGCAATAAAGAGACGCAGCGGAAAACTACTGCCGTGAAATTGCTGGCGACAAACTTTCGTTAACGTTAAAATCTTCTTTTTCTAAATAATACTCTGAAAAACTTATTCAAGTATTTATGAAGCTTGAAGTGATTTTTATGTATAAAACATTTATGTAAACATAAAAACTTCTCAACTTCATTATTTTGATCTATCTAATCCAAATCATTTTGTTACCACTTTAAAATTTCACATATGATATTCCTCATTTTCTGCGGAAAATATTCTAGATCTAGAATCACTTTTTCTTCTATTTCTCCAAGCATCCAAACTCATCTATGCAATTATTTTTTTTCATAATCTTCAAGAAAACATCTCCATCTGTAATTTTATCTTCGGTTTTCATTTTTAACATTCTTCTTTAGCACTTCATTTTTGCCTCTCTGCTATCCTATCGTGAAAGTTCCATTTTAATGCAGCGAAACACCAAAACGACACCAAAAATAATTTCTCCGATACACTATATTACACTGACTAATATATAAATTATAATCAAAACAGATCTTCCTTTTTCTTTGTAGTTTTTCACTGACTGATATTTTTTCTTTTAGTTGTTTTTGTGTATACCAGAGGGACTTGTATTAATAAATAAATAGGGGTCTTAATTTTTGATAATTATAATTATTCAACAAATCAATTTTTATATTAAAATATTCCGAGTATCTTATGAATTCGTTAGATTTAATATACCTACCTATGCTAAATTAAGTATTAAGCTTCAAATAGACTTAATATTATTTATGTATATAAACTAGATGATAAACTCGTTTTTAATATCACCCACGGTAAGGAAAGTTTGAAATGGAAAAATTCTTTTTATGTGAATTTGAGGTTGGGAGTTTTTTTTATCATTTGATTTATTTATGAATATATATTTTCATAATTCACTATACCTTTACAATAAATAAAATATAAACCAGATAAAGAATTATTTAATACAGTTTGATAATGAAAAAACATTAGTGGCTTCATATTCGGAATATAAGTAGCTACTATCAAATAACAACATTTGGGGAGATTGTAACAGCCTAGGTAAAAATAAAGATACAAAAACAAAATACATTATGGAAAAAGAATTTATGTTTATGATTAAGGTCAAATTTTGGAATTTATTCGGCTTTTTGACCCCTTAATCTCCTTGGCCTTGTGAATCTACTACTTAACCTGGCTAGATTTAATTGATGGACAGAGATATCAAAGAATCATTTGATTCTTTTAAATTTCCAATATTTTTCGTTATAATAATAAGTTTAATATATGAGTTGTTTCCTAATTAACTTTATTTTATAGTCTCTCTATTGATTTTCTTTATTTATATTATATGTATATGGACAATTTATTTTGAAAGTGGTGTAAGTCCATTTTGTTGTTATCTCGAGAAATATATATATATATAGTAAGTTGGAGTAAGTGCGAGCCCATTTTTCAATAGTGCATTTTCGGAAGAAGCTGTCTCCCTTATTATCAATTATTTGCATGTAAAATTTAAAATATAAATACTTTACCTAACCTTTGTTTTTCATGGATCAAGAAATACAAATATGAAAGTATAAATTCAGTAATGATAGTAAATAATTTTGTTAGGGGTGTACAACCGTACAGAGAGCACACTTTCTCGACAAAGTGGCGTAAATTCGAGTTTGCCTCAGTTCCCCAATATACTTTACTTTTTTTTTTTTTTTTTTTTTTCTTTTACGGGTGGAGTATGTGCTTAGAATCAGCATACCCTCTTGGAAAATTTTTAAATTTGAAACACGGATAGGCTTAAAATTAACTTGCTAATGGACAGTAGAGGCGACTGTGGGTCAGTGGCTAGAGTATTGGGTCGCTGACTCGGAGATCGCTGGTTCGAGACCGAGTCTCGGCAGATAGATATTTGCAGTCGCCTCCTCTTGGAAAGTAATGGCAGCCTACCAAGAGTATAATTGCCAAGTGACCTCTCCAAATTAGCCGTTCGGAACCGGCGTTAAAAAGTATATCTGTGTAAAACAAGTAAACACACTTAACACAGGTATATGTGGAGAGGCGCCGACACCCGTTTCGGGTAAGGCACTCGAAGAAGAATGGACAGTAGCTGGCTATATGCTTTGGACTATTATTTGGCCAACCAAGGAAATATTTCTTTATTTTTATTGTATTCAAAGTATCAGGCATACATAAAAACATTAGTTAGTGGATTCGGAGTAAGAATGAGAGAATCGGTAGCCGTTTTTCATTCCAAAGAAGTTCAATTCGGTTACTGAATACACGTTCCGAGTCTTGCTGGTCTTCTTTGTGATTCATAAATGTGGAAAACCTCATCAGATTCATACCAGACACTTTCTCTAGATTAAAAATCAACCCTAGAATCCGAGCTGTTTCAAGAAAATACTAGGTTTAAAGGGGAGACGCACTTGCCCCATTTCGAACATGCACTTACCCCACAGACAGAAAATTCTGGGGCAAGTGTGAACCCACCTCTTAAATTCCACAGAAAGAGTTTTAGACATAAAAAGGTGAAGACTCACTAATTTCAAAACAATTAAGGGATATTAAATCAAAATTTTCAAAATATACACAATTGATTGAGAAAATAGTTAAGGATAAAAAATACTTACTAAATTAGTGTGATGGACGTCAATTTTATTAGCCCATGTTGACGATTGATGTTTTTGTTTTTTTTGCTCAGGGGCACAAACCAATTATATAGCTCTCACAACAAGAAAATTTCCCACAAATTCAAAAGTTTCACACAAATTTTATGATATATTAATATTAAGTGTCCTGGAGCTCAAACTCGCAGTTGCCCCGGGCGCGCTCTTATCCCAACTTACCTTATTTCTATTAATATAAATACATATACATATTTATATGTATTTTTTTATATTTCTTTTGATGAATTCATGTGGATATTGTACTCCATTGACGTTTTTTTTTTTAAATTTGAAAAGAAGATATCTATGATATGTCTAACTAAAGCTGCCGTTAACAAATTTTTTTCAAAATTGAACATGCACCACTTTCAAAATAACTGGTCCATATTTTTCTCATTCAAAATTTTTAAATCTAAAATAATTTCTGTATTGGATTAATTTAATTAACAATCACTTCTGGAGCAAGCTTATTTATTTATTTATTTATTATTATTAGACGGACTAAAGTCCTTTTACACTATATATTTACAATATTTTTTTTTTTTTTTAAATATAAGTTCAAGTGTGTAATACATATAAACAATATATAAAGACCATAAAGATTATATGTATATACAATAATCTTAAATATAAATCCAAGAATATGTAATGAACATAAACATCATATATCTGCACATACACATACACATCACCATATATACATATATATATACAATAATTTTAAATTTAACTCCAAAATATATACTGAGCACATAAAGAATATATAAAAAATATCCATATATATACATACACATACATATATATATATATAATGTACATCACATCTCGTGTCTCAAATAAAAAAAAGTCATGTTTATAAGAAATTATATATAAAAAAAAAAGATTATTTATCTGGAATCTTGATAAAACCAAGTGTCTCATTCAAAATAAGAAAAAGTATAAAACAAAATGTACAAAAATTACATATAAGAACATAAAAATTATAGTTATATATAAATTGTCTATTAATAGTCATGTTTATAGGAGATATAAAATTGAGATTATTTATAGAAACTGCAACTTCCTGATGCTGTTCATTTTGGTGTTAAATATGTCGATGTTCTGTTGTTCCAATAGATTGCCATTTCTGTGTAGTCTAATTAGGGGAGAATGATATAAGTAGTTGTTACTTGCATAGTTAATATGGAAGAGTTGATGGCTTCTGGTATGTACGGAAGGAACATGAAAGTTGATTCTGCTGATCAGGTCAGGGGAACTTATATAATTATTTAGAATTTTAAACAAAAGAAGCAGCTCATTGATTTCTCTTCTAGCCTCAAGTGTTGATAGATAAAATTGATTTAAAATAGTACTGTAATTGATTTCATCATATGAAAATAAGTTTGTAGTTTATGTATCTAAGAAATTACTTTTGTATAGATTCTAAGGTATTTTTGTGTGTATTATAATGCGGGGATAATGCATAGCTACTGCCCCTAAGTCTTGTCTTTTCATGTAACATTATTCACTTGCCATTATGCTGTATTTCACGCCATGCGTTGTCGAAGAGAAGTGGGTGGAACCATTTTCCTTTAACCTCTCGCAAAGCTTGTAGTGGGTCTTTATGATCACCGTAATGGCAAGTTGTAAAGTAAAAAATCAAAATAAATAACTTTAATAAGTAAATTATAATGGGAACTAGTCTCTAGGTGAAAGACTGCCCGGGCGTTTCGTCCTTCTATAAAATTGTAACATTTTATTTTTAAACTTTAAAATTTTGGCCTGATCTTAAATACTGATAAAAGTAGTCTTGGCATAATTACATTAAACAATTCAATTTTTAGATATAAAAAAATAAGTGTTTTGAACCTCTTCCTATTTAGAGCGTAGTGAAAATTAATACACCTATGAATAACCCCTCACAAATTTCTTTATATGTTGTTTTGGGCTTAGAAGAAATTTATAAAGTCCAATTTTTGAACTCCTTCCTTTATTTAAGACTCCGCGCCCGTGAAATTTCCACTCTCTTTTAAATAAAGACCTCCTCCATATAATTGAAAAGTTTTTGTTTTGCCGAGTAACAGAGTTGTTGATTCTAAAGAGAAACAAAGAGGTTGTCCTCTGCTTGATGCAAATAAACACACATATATATCAAAAGTGATATATCTGTATATATATTATTTATTTGTTTGAGACTATAGTTTCGAAAGACTTGGTCTTCATCATCAGTCTTTCTTCAATTATAAATGATTTTCATGGAGTCAATATCATATGGATATTGAAAACTTTGGTGTTCCTTCATCACTAGTGGTCGCCCTGGAACTGGAAAAATTGACTCATGAAAAACATTTGTAATTGAAAGACTGATGATGAGGCAAGTCTTAAAAAAAACTATAGTCTCAAACAAATAAATAATATATATACAGATATATCATCTCGATGTGTATGTTTCATCAAGCGTTTCTTCTCTTTGTTTCTCTTTATTGAACCTCCTCCATAATAAATTTCCCCCTCAAGTGGTTTCTTTGCTAACTGAGTATTGAGATTATTAATTTTCATTTTACTTTCACTTATGTTTTAATCATTCAATGATATTAGTTATATGGGAAAGAATTGAATTCTGTTCATCGGTCTTGACATTTTGATTAGAGTTTGGCATCCAAATGGGTAAAAAATACTTACAGTAAACGCTTTCTTTTTCAAAATTTTATTCTTCTGCAGACTTGATGATGACTTCTAAAGAAGACTGTACATATGATTCAAGCCCGGCTCGATAAAAATATTTGGATAGCTTTAAATTTGATTCCTCCACCAATTTACACACAAAACACACATTTATAATTGTGACTACTTTGGCTAAAATGTGCATTTAGTTCCCGAAGACATTTATAAAAAATGACTTCGGAAATTGAAAATTTAACTTATAGGAAAATTTAATAAAATTTATTTATTCAATGCTTGAACGAAACCAAAACAACTCCATTCTGAATAACAAAAGTGAGAGGCTGACCCCTGAGGAGAAATAAGGCCTGTTGTTGTCAGGAAACTAAGGGATGGAAAATAAGACGGCAATATCATAAAAATAGAAAATTTAAAAATGCAAGCATAAGTTGATTCAACTTTTCAAGTTTTACTTCATTAGATAGATCCACATTTATAGCAAATTGATGGGTTTATACATATACCTTTCTTAAATAACCATTTAATTCCGTGAAATATAATATATTAATTTGTTCAAAAGCTAAACCTTTTGTCACACTTTGTCTGAAGGGAAGTGTTCCTGGCATTCATAAGTTATTTAATTGAACGAATTATCATGAACATTTTCAATAATAATTTTCTCACAATTTCTTTAAGAGGCAAATTATTATTTTTCTTCTATTTGAATTAAAAGTTGTGAAGGCCAAAAAACGATTCAACATGAATAGGAATCTGATTTTGCCACAAAGCAAACGTGCCATTCCGAAAGTAAAACAAAATTGAACACAACATGGATGGACATATGGACAGCTGTCAATTATAACACATTTTCAGGTTGTTTTTCGATAATTTAATTTTTATTGTTGGCTTATTGTTAATATGGAGGCTAAACTTGAAAGTAAAACAAGTGAAACTTTTTCAAAATAGGTACACAGAATCATAGGATGCAGTTGCGGTGAATTAGTAATTTGAAATATCTAAATCTGAAGCTAGAAATTCCAACATTTAATAAATTCTCTGCATTGGAAATATTCTAGCACAAAAACGAACTCTACAACCTTTATTATTTTTTTATTCTTAGTATCTTAATCTAGACACACAGACGAAAGAGCCAAATGTCTCAAAATGATTTTCTTCCCATTCTGACATTTTTTATACAGAATAGGCAAAAAAAATGCAACATTTTTAGGTGAATTTATTACTGCTCTCCCAGCAGGCGTACCAAGTAAAAACGCTAAAAAATTGTATTAAAAATACATATCACAAACGGCTTTTGAATTCGTTTTCAATTTAGATAAATTTTTAACCGATTAAAAATTGATGAGTACCAAGAGGGTTGGTTCTCGACCGAAGAGAAATAAAGCAATTTATTATGATGAAAGACGGGAAAAGTTTGTTGATATTTCGAAGGTTGAACAATTGATAAATTATCTAAATACTATTGGCCCAAGTGAATAAAACTTTGTTTCAATGCTTTGAAAACGGCAGCCCTTTCCTCATTAATCTAAAGCAGTCTGCAAATATCCGACCCTCCGCTGCCTCGTTTAAGCTGTTTGCTTGAAAGAGACTAAATCCCATGGTCGTTCGAAAATCTTTTTTGCCGAAAGTCGATTTTTCTATAGCTTCCAATATCAATTTAGATATTACAATGAAAATCTAAAGCTTTCATATATGATTATATTATCTTATGCTTGAGAGTGTGTTTTCTTTTGAAAACTAAATCAATTCTTTATTATACAATTTTTTTATTAATTGAAAATCGATTTCAAAATTAATTTTTAAATATTAAAACTAATTCTAATGATGTTAAAGCTGTTATCATTAACATGTAAAATGAAATAAAGTGCATTTGCTAACCAATTTCAAAAAAAAAATTTGCTTCTGTGTTACCTGATATCTTCGCCAATTGTGAACCGATTTTGATGATTTTTTTGCATTGGGTTTAGTCTAGTTTCCGATTGGTAGAAATATAAGATTCATTGGTATTGGACCTTTTTTGTTATGTTTCTTCAGGTATAACTTCATCTTTGTTTATGAACCTATTTTAATCATTCTTTCTGCGTTTGGAATATATCTCCAGATAATCAAGATACGTATTTATTTATTTATTTGTTTTATGTATGTTCAGTGAGAACTTTTTGCCACGTGGACCGATTTCGATGATTCTTTTTTTATTGGAAAGGGGGTACCTTAGGGGTGGTCCATATTAATTTGCTCAAGTTCTGATGATATGGTCAATGATGAAATAATGTAAATCTCAATTCTTATTAGCATATAATCAGAAATTATAATAAATAAAATCTTTTATAAAACAAATCTTAAAACATTCATTTAAAACACGCTAACGTTTCGAGATAATTTCTCTATTCATGAATTTAATTTTATTATCATTTTCTGATTCATTCGCCCGACGGTTTCTCTTACGAGATGCATGCAAGGTTTTATATTAAGTCACTATTAATAACATCACTAAAAAAGAAAAATAATAATAATTTTTATAAAAAATAAATAAAACCGACTTCAAAAAAAAATAAATGCAACATATAAAATAATAAGAACTCAAAAATCAAATAAAATGCACTAAAAGGTATAAAATAATTATGTAATTTAGTTACAACTAAACGACGAAATATTAACATGAAATTACTTTTTGGAGTCGGTGTTAAGCAAACTATTATATATAAAAAACGACTTCCGCCAAACCTTCTAAGTAAGATCCGTTGAGTTCGATTCATAAAATGTATATTTTTTAAATATAAAAACTAATTGTAATGATGAAAGCTGT